>NC_051165.1:190877367-191217367 GCF_013339725.1 Rhipicephalus microplus | reverse complement strand
GCAGAGTGACGAAATCTACAAAGGAAAAAAAAACGAGCACATTACGTGTTTTCGCGCGTATTTAGGTTTTCTATAGAAAACTTAAGTACGCTCGTATATATGCACTATAGTGCATATATACGCAGCGAACAAGCTATTTCTATGAGAGCAAGTATGCTTTGGTGCCACGTGCAATTTCGATTGAGGCCAAGCGAATATTTTTCAACAATTACCTTGTCCTCGGTGATTGCACAATAAAACCTCTACTATCGGGGTACTTTATTGCTATAAAAAGGGCCAGTGCAACTGTAATGTCAGCCGAAAGTTCCGAAAGGAGGAGGGCCTAGTTAAAAACCCTTTCCACCTGCACCACGTCAGTAGGTGGGGCGGTCTCAAGAAGCGGCCAATAGTTTTGATACGCCGGAAGAGTGCGCGTTCGTCACGCGTCCGCATGGGAGAAATTTAAGGAAGGTTTGCAGAGATTGGTGGACATCTGCGGTAATCAGGGAGATAGCTTAGATTTCAGATTCAGTAAGGAAAAATCAGCAACGATGATTTTTAATGACAATGAAGGTAGTGAGCTTAGAATACAGGAGGTTATGCTGGAGATAACAGATAAATACAAATATCTGGGCATATAGATAAGCAATGGGGCCGAGTACCTAAGGGAACACGAAATATACGTGACGACTAAAGGTAACAGGAATGCAGCAGTGATGAAAAATAGGGCACTGTGGAATTACAATAGGCAAGATGTTGTGAGGGGAATATGCAAAGGGGTCATGGTTCCTGGGCTGGCGTTCGGCAATGCGGTCTTGTGCATGAGATTAGGAGTTCAAGCAAGATTAGAAATTAAGCAACGTGGAATAGGTAGGCTTGCTTTAGGAGCTCACGGGAATACACCAAATCAGGGAGTACAAGATGATATGGGATGGACATCGTTTGAGGGCAGGGAAGCTAGCAGCAAGATAAAATTTGAGAAGCGACTGAGAAAAATGGGGGAAGAGCGTTGGGCTACGAAGGTTTTCAGCTACTTGTACATGAAGAATATGGGTACAAAATTGAGCAAGCGAACCAGAAAATTGACTGGAAAATACTTAGAAAACAGCAGGGACCCAAACCAAAAAGAATTATCGGTTAAGATGGTGAAGAAAGCGAAGACCAATATGTGGAGAATTGGCGTGATTAAGAAGTTTGCACTAGTGATCTATCGAACTTTTAAGCAGGAAATTGCCAAGAATAGGATCTATGATAATACTAGGGGTAGTTCTCTACTGTTTGAGGCAAGGACGGCAGTATTGCGAACTGAGACATATCGGGCCAAATACGAAGTGGCAGACACGGTATGCAGTGCGTGTGGAGAGGAAGAAAAAACTGCCGAACACTTGATAATGTTCTGTAAAGGGCTTCACCCTATAGTTCAGGATGATGGCGCAGAGTTTTTCAAAGCACTGGTGTTTAGGGACAGGGAGGGCAAAATAGACTTTAAGCGGGTAGAAATAACTAGAAGGAGGTTATCTGATCGGTGGCTAAAGTCAAGGCACGAGTGAAAATTAAACCATTCAGTGCAAAGTACGAATCCTCAGCCTCACTATATAAAGGAAAAAAATAAATCTAGTTTTGGGTTCATCAAGTATTACGGCTTGGTGGCGCTAGCCACCGCCCGATCTATAGGGTACAGCCATATCCATCCATCCATCCATCCATCCATCCATCCATCCATCCATCCATCCATCCATCCATCCATCCATCCATCCATCCATCCATCCATCCATCCATCCATCCATCCATCCATCCATCCGCAGAACGCCGCATCTTTAGTAATTTGCACCTCTTCGTGGTTCAGCTGCTCGTTTTTTGAGCGTTCCTTTAAGTGTTTTCGTGTCTCTGAGGTTCGAAATTGTGATACGAAGGACGCTGACAAGCAATGTGAAAGATTTGTCTGTAGTGCTACCTCAAAGGAGACACGTTGTTTTTTTTAAGCGAAGGACTTCTTGGCGAACTTCAGTGACCTTAAGCGTATCTATCTATCCATAGATAGATAGATAGATAGATAGATAGATAGATAGATAGATAGATAGATAGATAGATAGATAGATAGATAGATAGATAGATAGATAGATAGATAGATAGATAGATAGATAGATAGATAGATAGATAGATAGATAGATAGATAGATAGATAGATAGATAGATAGATAGATCAAGCCACCTATGACTTCTAACACGATAGTGAAATCCAGCCTCTAGTACACCCTTCAACCGCTAAGGGCATACTTAATAATATGTTTTGTTACATACACACGCACGTAAACAAACACGCACACAGCAGATTGGACCAGCGCGTGCTGTTATCGCCGAATGGGCTTATTTACGCCGTGACACCTGTTGAACAAAATGCATTAAAGGGGCCCTTAAGCACTTTTCGAAGTAACCATGGAATGAATTCACTAGAAGAGCTTATTGTCTCACAAATTCAACGCTGCAAAATTTTTAAGGAATCCGTCCAGTGCGAGTGGAGTTACAAATGTTTGTAGCATGCTGCAATAGCATTATCTCTTCTCTCGTCCCGACCGAAGCGCTGGAAGGTGAGCAGGGAGGGGTGGCAGGGCAAAAAAACTACCACGCCTCGTGACCTTGAGCACTTTTTTTTTCTTCGAATGCGCGGCTATCTCAGTGTGATGGACAAGTAGCGGCCTCCCGCGGCTATGTCGGTAACTTGATCTTTGGTCACAGACGCAGAGACAAATTTTTCTTTCACAACCAACGAGGCTGACGCTGGCAGCGAAAGTTTATATGAAGATCGCTCTCCGATTGATACGTCACCAATAAACAGTTTTTTAGAGGCATATACATATTTTCCCTTAATTCTACGGCAACCGAAGCCAGACTCTTTATAATATATATATATATATATATATATATATATATATATATATATATATATATATATATATATATATATATATATATATATATATATATATATATATATATATATATTCACGTTCGTAAAATGGTCGGTCTGTTAAGTGCTGTTATATAAGCTTAGCTTCCAAATATGTTGGCGCTCACAGACGATGTCTGATGTTGTGCTTCAAGGTTTTCAATGCAATCGCATGCATGAAACGGCAGCAGTATGAGGTGCCGCCAAATTATGAAGGCTTAAGTTGCTTCTTCAAGTCCACCAATTTAGTAACGAAAGTTTCTTATCCACGACTTCAATTGAAGATAGCCCGCATGTAAGTGCAAGAGGTTTTCTGGAAGGGTGTCTGAAACGCGCAAAAGTGGTTATTACGTATGTGACACGCGCTTTCTTTTGAAATTCTTTCAGCATCTAATGATTGTATTACGCCGTCCTTGAGTATGGTGATCTAGAAGCAACAAAGAAATTCACTAAGTAGCTGTAATTAACTTATTCGACTGCATAGATTTGCGACGCGGTAGATTAAAGGTAGATGAGTTTTTCTATTTTACGGTCTGTTTACAGGCCCTCCCTGGTTTTCAAATGATGCTCCTGTTTTGTTACACCTTTTTTTTTAACAAGGCTTCAATAAAAATAACTTGATGTTTTATTGTGCGCAGGACCTAGTAAATATTTGCTTGAGCATTTCTTTCCAAACCACAATATGATTGTAGGGGACGCCGTGGTGGAGGGCTCTAAAGATTTCGACTATCTTCGCTTCATTACCGTGTATTTAAGTCTTCGTACACGAGCCCGTAGCACATCGATTCCATTGAAAGGTGTCCGCCGTGGCCAGCATTCGATCCCGCAACCTTCGGCTCAGATGTGGAGCCGAAGGTATATATATATATATATATATATATATATATATATATATATATATATATATATATATATATATATATATATATATATATATATATATATATATATATATATATATATATATATATATATATATATTGATACGTGTATGGAACTGTCGCCCCGACACAGCTGAATTGGCACCCAAATGAAGAAGACGACAACGTGGTTGTAGTGGGTTGGACTCTCGAGTTTCTCCCGTTGGCCTGCATGACTGTGCGCTCTTTAAGCCGTTAGCAAGACCAGCTCTCGGTGAATAAATCTTCCCCGTAACATCTTTTGGTGGAAGGTGCTGGGTCTTCACACAACCCGGCTCTGGAACTCCGCAGTGGACGCCAGCTTTGTCCAGCCACGATGCCTGAAACTGGCACTCAGGCCTCGCCATCCGCGCCGGCTCCATCACCTGTGATTCCCCCCCATCTTGTCGACCCTGGCACGTTTTCCGGTACGGACAACACGGACGTCGAAGAATGGCTCGCATTATTCGAGCGCGTCAGCAAGCACTACAGGTGGGACGAAACGCTTATGCTGGCAAACATTCTATTCTACCTACGGGGTACGGCACGAGCCTGGTATGAGACGCATGAAGAAGAATTAACCAGCTTGGACACATGCAAGCAAAAGCTTCGCGATTTGTTCGGTCGGTCCGTTGCTCCTCAGATGACAGCCAGGCAGGAACTCGCGTCGCGTGTTCAATCATCGACGGAGTCGTACATCACGTACATCCAAGACGTACTGGCACTGTGCCGGAAGACTGACAAAAACATACATGTCTGAGGCGGACAAGATCAGCAACGTCTTGAAAGGCATTGCTGATGATGCTTTCAACATACTAATGTGCAAGAACTGCACCACTGTCGACTCCATCATATCTGAATGCCGACGATTTGAACAAGCTAAAAGCAGGCGAATCACACACCACATCGCGAGACTGCCAAACACTGCTGCGACTTCGTCTTGCGAGGATTCTGCAGCGCCCCGTTCACTTGCGCTTCCTGCCAATATCGCAAGGATTGTTCGCCAGGAGCTGGCAGCCATGGCACCCACTTCCTATCAGCCCCCTGCGCAAGACAACTGGGCAACAGTCTCGCTTATTCAAGCCGTCGTACGCCAGGAGTTTGCTAACCTGGGCGTCCAGGTTCCCCAGCCCGCCAGACTTATGCCGCAGCCCATGATCACTCCTGTCCACAACGCTGACCACCACTCTGCTCCACTTGTCGCTGCAGCAGCTTCGACTCCTCGGTTTCCACCACGCTACCGAAATCCATCTGAGTGGCGCACGCACGATGATCGACCCATCTGCTTTTCTTGCTCTCGAGTTGGGCACATCTCCCGCCATTGCCGCAACAGGTGGTATTTTCGGCCAAGCTTTCGTAATGTCGACCGCCGTCAGGACCGTGGACACTATTCGCAACCCGGTTTTCCGGATGACCATATTCAGGACCCTTCAGCTCGCCGTTCATCTCCACGTTCCGAACCGTCCTGCGCTGACGTCGTCGCCCAAAGAAACTGGTCTAGCCGCTCGCTGTCACCTCAGGGTCGGCCGTCACGCTCCCCTCAACGCCGCCGCTCTCCGTCACCGGCTTATTCTGGCCATTCCCCGGGAAACTGACGAGTGCAGCTCCTGGAGGTGGCGCTGCGTTGACGACTCGGAACGAAAACCCTCAACCGGCTACAAATTCAAGACGCAATTTACTTCGGGTGTTCGTTGATGGCCACGCCGTTACTGCTCTAATTGACACTGGTGCCCAAGTATCTGTTATGAGTTCTACACTTTGATCTCGCCTGAAAAAAGTTCTCACACCAGCTATGTTCTCTACCATTCGAGTTGCCAATGGAAGTCGAACATCGGTGCTTGGTATGTGCACTGCCCGCGTTACTGTTGCTGGCCACCACACTTCCGTTCTCTTCGCAGTCCTCGATGCTTGCCCACACGACGTCATCCTTGCAATTGACTTCTTAACCGCCCACTCCGCCCTCATCGATTGTTCTACCGGTATCTTACGGCTCGAATTGCCTTTGTGCTCCAATTTCACTCCTCCAAGTCGCACTCGGCTACGATCCGTGGAGTCTCTACGGCTACCGCCCCAGGCTGCTATGTACGTTCCTCTGTCGCCCTTCCCGTCCGTTCCTGATGGAGACTATCTGGTAGCTCCCCTCATTGATTTGACTCTTACGCACCACATCGCACTACCACATACTATAGTGATTGTTGCTAACAACACGGTGCTACTTCCAGTTCTGAACTTCTCTACGTCGACCCAAGTTCTTCCCCAAGGCATCACTTTAGCCGATCTTTCCACCCTTGATGAATGTTCGATCTGTTTTTTTACACCTGACACTAAGACCATGGCGAAACCTGTCATCACGTCGCAAAATAAGGCGTTCTTCAACAAAATGATATCCAGCGACCTCTTACCTTCCCAAATTGCGGCGCTCCGGTGTGTTCTGTTTTCTTACCTGGATATCTTTGACGTCGACGACCGTCCCCTGGGCCGCTCAAGTGCCGTAACCCACCGCATCGACACCGGCGACGCCAGTCCACTCCACAAACGCCCTTATCGCGTGTCACATGCTGAGCGCCAAGTTATACAGACGGAGGTCGAGAAAATGCTGAGTAAAGACGACATTGAGCCTTCATCGAGTCCTTGGGCCTCCCCTGTGGTCTTAGTTAAAAAGAAGGACAACACCTGGTGCTTTTGCGTCGACTATCGCCACCTGAATCGGATCACCAAGAAGGACGTTTATCCTTTACCCAAAATCGATGATGCGCTCGAATGCCTCCACGGCGCCAACTATTTCTCGACCCTTGACTTTCGATCCGGATACTGGCAAATTTCGGTCGACGACCGCGACCGCGAGAAGACAGCGTTCATCACACCCGACGGCCTTTACCAATTCAAGGTCATGCCTTTTGGGTTGTGCAATGCCCTGGCTACTTTTGAACGTATGATGGACTCTCTTCTTCGCGGTTTCAAATGGTCGACGTGCCTTTGCTATCTGGATGATGTAATAGTTTTCTCGCCCTCCTTCGAAAGCCACCTGTCTCGTCTCTCGGCAATTCTCGACGTTTTTCGTTGCGCTGGTCTCTAACTGAATTCGTCGAAATGCTCATTTGGACGTCGGCAGATTAAACTACTCGGCCACTTTGTTGACGCCACTGGTGTTCAACCCGACCCTGACAAAGTCCGTGCAGTCCGAGAGTTCCCGGTTCCGCGTTCCACACAAGAAGTTCGCAGTTTTATTGGGCTCTGCTCATACTTCCGCCGCTTTGTCTTCAACTTCGCGGATATTGCTAGGCCCCTCACGGATCTCCTCAAAAAGAATGTGGCCTTTTCTTGGGGAAGGGACCAAGAACATTCCTTCGCGTCGCTAATTACCGCCCTCACATCACCACCTGTGTTCACTCATTTTGATCCAACGGCTCGAACAGAGCTTCGCACCGATGCAAGCGGCCATGGCATTGGTGCTATACTTGCTCAGATACAGAATGGCACCAACCGTGTGATAGCCTACGCTAGCCGCCTTTTGTCGCAAGCAGAACAAATTTATTCTATCACTGAGTGGGAATACTTTTCCCTCGTTTGGGCTATCGCGAAATTCCGTCCGTACTTATACGGACGTCCGTTCGCAGTCATCACGGACCATCATGCGCTTTGCTGGCTGTCGACGCTTACCCCCGAATGCAGAGATGTTACTTGGCTCGCGACTTCAACTTAACTTGAGCAAGTCGGCGTGAAGCAAGCAGCGAACTTCAAAACGCCCAAGTCATGCTTCGCGTTTCATAGATGCTCAGGCTGTCTTGCTTGGTCAAGTCAAGAACGAGCTTCAAAGCGGAAACACGCTGCTCGCCTGCTAACGAGTGTAATAATGAAGTTGTTCTCGTAAGGCACGCATTACACCAAAAAAGACCATACGTTTTAAAATAACTCAAAAACGAAGGGCCACAAGCATATTCTTGCCATTTTACGACTACCGAGCAGCACGTGGTGCCTGCCACCACAGCGATGCGCAATGTTGCTTCTGTAAAGCGTTCGTTGCCCACTGGTTTTAGTGGCCACTCAAATGCGGTGCGTTTCTCCACGGTTGCTTGTTTGGAGGCGAAACAAGCATCCCGTTGGGTTCTTTCGTCGTTTTTTTTTTCTCAATCGAACGCCATGACATGTATTTGTGCTGACCTGGCTCACGAGGCGACGCGATTTTCACGGTATTTGCCTTTCTGTTCGCCTGTGTGCATGCCTGTAATGGGCTAGCTCGCAGTTATTATGAAAAAAAAACAAGTTCTGGGAACAAATGTGATTTGTATCCTTTTGTTGAGCTTGGTAAACAAGAGAAAAAGCGGGGGTCAGGACATTGCCCTCAGCAGAATTTTGTCTTGCGGGGTGCGGCAATGCGTCGCTGCATGATGGTGACGCGGATAAAAAAACCCGTGATAGGGGCACCTCTTTTTTATGTGTGTGTAATTTTACGTAGCGTTGTGCTACAAGTGATGCCTTTCTGAGCGAGAAACAGAGCCCTAGACGGGACGAAAGGATAGACGAGGCACACGGACACAGCTCCGAGTCAATTTTTTTTTACCGAAAGAGACGGAAAATGTCGTCTTGTTATAGAAAAACAGAAACAGCCTTTGCGGTTACGGAACACTTCGGCGTTGTCGACACCGGGGCTATTAATACGCACGTGCGTGTAGTCGACACAACCTGTAACGCAAGGGAACTCAGCCACTTCATAACAGTCCGCCGGCTGCGGAAAGCGCACCAGCATTGCGTACAGGTGCTTTGCGATGAGTAGCGTAACTTTTCCGACTGCACGGCACACTGTCGACTACGAAATGCGGACGAAATTTCCGATTACTGGTTGGAATGTGCCAGCGCTGTAAAACCTGAGAGCCATCACTAGCTGTAACACTGGATGCACGGGCTGTCTTCGGTTGTCCCCACTTTCACGGAGCGGCAACATAACGAGCAGCGGCCCCACGGCATTCTTCGTGAATCTATACCTAGCGTGGAATTGTTGCTCGTCGTACAACTCCATCGGATTTCCTTGGTCACGTAGAGCGGTTCCAAGAATCTTCGGCAGGCAGTGCGCCTCAAAAAATGCTACGCTCAGGGCAAGGCAAGCAAACTCAAAAGCGGCCACCTTTCACGCGACGTCCATTCGAGAGGTGGCCATGTTGGAATAACGCGTGAAGTCGCTTTCAAGCTAGCCCCGCAGCTAACTTGAAACTTGTCCTGACTTCGACCGAGCCAAGTCACCTTCAAGTCATCCGCAAGTTCGAGAACGACTTATGGCGACCGGCAAGACTGTCTTGAGTCAAGAACGAGTCAAGTACGAGTCAAGTAACATCTCTGCATTCGGGGGTTAAAGACCCTACAGGAAGACTCGGCCGATGGACACTTCGATTAAAGGAGTACACGTTCTCGGTTGTTTACAAATCTGGAAAGCTGCACAGCGATGCTGACTGCTTATCCCGGCACCCCGTTGATCCACCTAGCTCCACTGATTTAGAATCCGATGCCGGCGTTTTAGCCATCACTGACTTTTTGAACGTGGCTGACGAACAGCGCCGAGATCCATCGCTGCTCACCATCATTGACCGCCTTCAATCGCGTTATGCTGACCCTTTTCTTAGCAGATATCTGCTTCAAGACAACGTTTTGTACCGCCGCAACTTACACCCCGACGGCACGGAACTTTTACTCGTCGTACCGCATCACCTGCGAAAGGATGTTCTGCGACAATTCCACGACGCTCCAACTTCTGGACATCTAGGAGTCTCCAGAACTTACGACCGCATTCGACGACGAGTATTCTGGAAGGGTCTGTGCCGCTCTTTTCGCCGTTACGTCGCATCTTGCGACTTCTGCCAGCGCCGAAAGAAGCCTACGACTCCCCCTGCCGGTCTTCTTCATTTGGGTGCCAATTCAGCTGTGTCGGGGCGACAGTTCCATACACGTATCATCTGCACCCAGAACGGAAGTTGTCCACGTTTCTCTTCTCAAGCCCTACAACGCCGACTCGCTCATTTAACAGGCACCGAGACGGTGCCTTACGGGCCGGGGTGATGATACGTGTATGGAACTGTCGCCCCGACACAGCTGAATTGGCACCCAAATGAAGAAGGCGACAACGTGGTTGTAGTGGGTTGGACTCTCGAGCTTCTCCCTTTGGCCTGCATGACTGTGCGCTCTTTAAGCCGTTAGCAAGATCAGATCTCGGTGAATAAATCTTCCCCGTAACAATATATTGCCAAGTGCTAAGTAGATGCCTGAGGATGACGACGACGAAGTGCTGAGGGTAACGTGCTCGGACTGCAGCAGCGTTGTACGCTTTTGCTCGCCACATCGTGTATACTTTATTCCCCGTAACATCATTATTGGAAGGTGCGGGGTACAACTCGCTATACAGCCCCACGAGCTGGATGTTCACAGCGGACGACGCATTGCAGCTACCACGATGACTGACCATGCTGCTCAATGTCAACAAGATCCGCCAGCCCCGCAACCGATCGTTGTGGTGCAACCTCGTGACCCAGGCCCATTCAACTGCACAAGTGGCATAGGCGTCGATGACTGGCTGATTCTGTATGAGCGCGTCAGCAGCAGCAACCATTGGGATCCGACGCTTATGTTGGCGAACATCATCTTCTACTTGCATGGCACGGCAAAACTCTGGTACGAGACACATCAAGAAGAGTTGACTAGCTGGGACGTCTGTAAGCAGAAATTGCGCTCTCTATTTGGGAAACCCATCGGACGTCAAGTGGCCACAAAGAAAGAGCTTGCGACTTGTGCCCAGACATTCACAGAGCCGTACATCGCATACATCCAGGACGTGTTGGCTTTGTGCCGCAAGGTCGACAAGACATGCTCGGCGAGGACAAAGTCGGACACATCCTGAAAGGAATTGCCGATGACGCCTTCAATTTTCTCCTGTGCAAGGACTGCTCGACGGTGGAGTCGGTCATCGAATCATGTCGTCGCTTCGAACAGGCGAAAAGTAGGCGCATAATTCACCGATTTGACCGCCTTCCCAACACGCCGGCTATGTCCTCTTGCGAAGATTTGCCCACACTACATCAAACACCAGCGCCGGAAAACGTCACCAGAATAGTACGTCGGGAACTCGAGGCTATGGCACCCGCTATGTCTAGCGTCAGCGCGCCAGGACACAACCTCGATGCTGTTTCAATGATACAGGCCATGGTTCGCCAAGAGATCGCGAATATGGGCATTTCGCCACCTCATCAAAAAGCCCCTGCTACTTCCAGCTCGGCTCCAGTCATTGCGGCTGCCACTCCAAACCGCACGTTCGCGCCACGACGAAACCCGGCTGAATGGCGCACTCATGATGATCGGCCCATATGTTTCACGTGCCATCGGATAGGACACATCGCTCGCCATTGCTGCAGCCGTTGGACCTCATCACCTCGACCGAGCTTCTATGATTGGCGGCCTCGCTCCGAACGTGCACCTTATGCCCCGTCCTACCGTGCTGAGACAGGTGCAGAGCATAATCCAGAACGTCGGACCAGCCGCTCGCCATCGCCCGTGCGTCGTCAGTCCCGCTCACCCCAACCCCGCCGTTGTCGGTCTCCCTACGACCGTCGCTCGGAAAACTAGCCGGTGCAGCCCCCGGAGGTGACGCTGCATACACGACTCGGACTGCAAATCATCTGACTACTTTCGACCAGCGGTGCAACCTTCGTACAATTCTCGTTGATGGTTTACCTGTAACTGCTCTTATTGATACCGGTGCACAAATATCTGTGATGAGCTCAGACCTCCGCCGCTGCCTCCAAAAAGTTCTGACGCCTGCGATTGCACCTACCGTTCGTACAGTGGATGGGAGTACTCCTGCTGTGCTTGGAATGTGCACTTCGCGATTAACTATTTTTGAGCATCAAACTTCCGTTTTGTTCACTGTACTGGAAAATTGCCCTCATGACCTCATCCTTGAACTCGACTTTCTGACTTCACACGCTGCGCTCGTCGACTGTTCCAAAGGTCTTCTTTGGCTCGAACTACCATCCTTCTCAGAGACCGTCTCTACCAGCCCCCCTCGTCTACGCTCTGTCGATTTCCTCAGACTTCCGTCGCAAGCTTCACTTCATGTTTTGGGGGGCAGGCTACGCTTAGTTACGCTAATAAACCAGTATAAATCACGACGCGAGGCCGGCGCTTCAACCGGTGCCATTGCAGCCGCTACGTCAAAAAGAAAAACAAAAACGGCACAGATTAGTTGGAGCAAGGACAGCGACACCCAGTTGTCGTTTTGGCTACGAGCGCGTCGCATGGGGCAACATGAGAGGCCATGCAACTGATATGAAGGGACGCGAATGCGCACCACAGCAGCCGTCTCATCACCATAGGGCGCATCGTCGCCATCTGGCGAATTATAGTTGGTGGTGTTAGATTCGTCATGTAAGAACATGACTACATACCACGCTCATAATGTGCTCGTGGCTGTTTCGCTATAGCTTCACATATACTGAATTTGGTATCATGTGAGGCGAGCGGACGACGAAGGCGAATGACACGTATAAAACATGACAATCCAGATATGCTTGTCATGTGAAACATGATTACAAGCTACGCTCATAGATCAATCACGGCCGTTGCGGTAGCTCCACATATAACAAATTTGGTATCACGTGACGCGAACGAATGACGAAGGTAAATGACACGTTCAAACATGATAATCATGACATGCGTGTCATGTAAAACATGACTACTTGCTACGCTCATAGCCCGCTCGCGGCCGTTTCAGTAGCTCTCCACATATACTAAATTTAATATCACGTGACGTGAAAAGATGAAGGGGAATGACACGTCCAAACACAATAATCATGACATGGAAGTCAAGTAAGGCATAATTTACGTCCACCTCGTAACGTTGTGCTGATTTCAAAGTGACATATATAGTTTGTTCATTGGTGCTTTGCACATAATCGATTCCCACTGTACGTGAGATCTACCCATGTTTGTTGTGTTTTTACCTACTGTTAGCCCACACCTTCAACGATTAGACAAAGTATACTTAAGTGTTTTTTGAACGATGGCCTTCAGATAAATACCAAAAAGTGCATGTTTGCCACCAAAAGTATAAAAGTATCTGGTCACGTCGTTTTCAAAGACGGAGTCTTGCCAGATGCCGACAAGAGAGCCACTGTTTTGCAGTTTCCTCGGCCTTCCAATCAAAAGACGTCGCGGAGTTTTCTTGGCCTGATGTCCTACTTTCGTCGCTTTGCACGCAACTTCGCGACAATAGCGGCTCCCCTGATAAGCTACTAGTCACTGGTGCTCCTTTCGCTTCGCCCGACGGCTGCGTGTCCACATTTGAAGTCTTCAAAGAACGTCAAACTTCTGAACCACCGCTCCGCCACTTTGACGGGAAAGCGCCTGTCCTCCACATTGACGCAAGCGCGCAAAGCAACGGAGCATTTTTTTTTTTTTGCGGCGTGATGCCGCGTCTAAAGAGCAGGTTGAGGCATACGCCAGCCGGACTTTGTCAACAGCAAAGAGGAACTACACGATCACGGAGCAAGAGTGCCTGGCTATTGTCTGGTCGATACAGAAATTCCGCCCGTACCTCAACAGTGGGCCTTTCACTATCGTCACAGACCACCACGCACTGTGTTGGCTGCCCTCGATGAAGATTATGTCAGGACGCCTATAGGGCGCTGGGTGCTGCGCTTGCAAGAGTATGACTTTACTATCACATATAAGTCTGGCAAACGTCATCATGATGCCGACCCGCTGTCCCAATGTATAGTTTTACTCTTTCTCGACAATACGTCCTTCGCATCGCATCCCGGAAGCTCCGACATCCCGCCTGCCTCACGACACCTGTCTACCACCTCCCTGGACCAAATTCAACCTTTTTCGCTATCCGGTTTCCGTTCACTTCAGCGAGCCGACTCCTACTGTCAAACTCTTATTCACTACGTTCACGTCGTTACTCAAGCACCCAACAGCCGCTTGAGGCGCCAGCTTCGACAATTTCGCCTCGATGATAGTGTGCTCGAACGCTATATTTATCATCCCACTGGTAACAATTGGGTGCCAGTCCTTCTTTTCTGTCTACTTTGTCTTCGCGTTTTAGAAGCTGTTTGCGATGACATTTCTGCTGGTCGTCTAGGTTTTCGCAATACCTACGACCACATCAGGACCCGCTGTTTCTGGCCTGGCTTGTCTACGTCGGTAGACAAATACCTCGGCTCATGCGCCTCATGTCAGAACCGCAAGCGATCCACGTCCCCGCCCGCCGGCTGCAGCCTCTTCCCTGTTCGACAACACATTTTGAATGTGTCGGAATGGACTTGCATGGTCCCTTGCCGTCGACGTCTAATGGTCACCGTTGTATCGTCGCTGCAGTCTATCATTTGACAAGAAACGCCGAGACTGCGTCTCTCCGGTCCGGTACTGCTACGAAAGTCACCGACTTCTTTTTACAGTCTATCGTCTTGCGCCATGGAGCTCCTCACGTTCTTCCGAGCAACCGGGGCAAACCCTTCATTTCGCACGCCCTCGAGAAAGTCCTACGGGCCTGTATAACGACGCATAAAACCACTCCTACGTACCACCCACAGATGAACGGCCTTACTGAGCGCTTTCATCGAATGCTCTCTGACATGATCTCCATGTACCTGCGTTCGGATGAAAAAAAATCGGAACAACAGATTACATTTTGTCACCTTCGCATATAATACCGCAACACAAACATCTACCGGCTACAGCACTTTCTTTCTTGTGAATGGACGATGTGTATGCTCAGTCTTCGGCACGGCATTTTTTTTTCCTCCAGCTCTTTCCAGTACTTCCCTACCCGAAGAGTTCGCGACTCGAGTCGCGCAATGGCATGAAATTGCTCAGCGCAACATGGAAGCCACTCAACACGAACGAAAACGTCGCTGTGATAGCAAAAGAAGTGACGTGACATTTCATTCCAGAGATAAGGTCTTACTATGGACCCTGACTGCAGCGTCAGGGCTCTGTGAGAAATTTCTCTACCGGTACGTTGGCCCATACATACGACAGACCTCGCCACTGAACTATCTCGTGACCCCGCTTCAGTCCGTCACTTACAACTTTCGTTGTAGCACAGAAAATGTTCACGTGTCACGCATGAAGCCTTCCATTACTCGTTCAGCTGATCCTTGAGTTGCGGCCAGGCTGGCCACTTCGAAGAAGAGGGGGGAAATTAGTGTAAGCACATTTATCGGATTTCATCGTTCTCACTTGTACAAAACCATCATCATTCATCACGATCGCGTTGCTGTTCTGAGGCGAGGCAGGCACCGGGAACAAACGCTTCTGCTGGGCCTGCCTGGTGAAGTCTTCCTGCGTCTTTCAGTATATATATATATATATATATATATATATATATATATATATATATATATATATATATATATATATATATGTGTGTGTGTGTGTGTGTGTGTGTGTGTGTGTGTGTGTGTGTGTGTGTGTGTGTGTGTGTGTGTGTGTGTGTGTGTGTGTGTGTGTGTGTGTGTGTGTGTGTGTGTGTGTGTGTTAAACGAGCAGCAGCAAAGTCCCGCCGCGTGCGAGTCTTCTCGGCGAATGTGTATGAGAAGAGAGAGGCCCTTGTTCCCGACAGCTGCTGGCGCCCTAATGAGCCATCGGCTTCTGGATTGCGTCACGAGGAGCAAGCAGGCGAGTACGAGGCAGCGATTCGGATGGGCCAAATTCAGGATGAACGAAAAATAAAAGAAACGCTACTGTTCGATGGCCACGCGAAATTCGAGACCCGTGATGGTGCTTCCGCAATTAATAATGTCGCGTGGGGCTACGCGGAAGCAATTCAGGCGAGCTTAATGAGAGACGTGCGAGGCCCATTTTGGAAAGCACGCCCGTAAGTAAGAGGTATATGCTAAACTGTGTGCACTACCGGCTAATGGATGCCTCATTTTGTACTTATTGGCATTTTTAGGGACCAGGGACGCACGGGGCTGCGGCACGCCGTAAAAACGACTACACGACGCGAGAAAGAACGGCTGCGTTGTTTTATGCTCAGCCCGTAAGTGCTTTAACGATCCCTACTCTGTTCATCAGCATCGACAAGTGTACGAGAGCTTGCATAGCCTGATGAGTCAGCGCAAAATCCTGTCATATCTCAATTGGCATCTCAACCTCGAGCCACACCTTGTTTGAAGAAGGTGTCGGATATTACTACAAGGCCTTCTCTGCCATCTCGGAGTGCCGAAGTGCAAGGGCCAGAAAACCTGCACGAACATGAGATTTTGTCATCAGATGTTCAAATCAAGGTAATGCTTACGCAGTTTATTTGTGACTTGCGAATGCTGCTTGTTGGTGTCAAGAGGCCTGCTGCAAAGGCTGCGGTGCGAATTCTATACGGACTAGAACCGATGCTTGGTGCTATCTGAAACCATTAAAAATCATGGCGTCGGCAGCCTCATCGTCATTACCGAGTAAAAGGATTGGTCGCTCTGTTATATTTCAATGAAATGCTTGAGGGCTAAGACGTCACCTCGAATATTTTAAACAAAGAATGTCGAAATATCAATTCGTTGTTGCTGCGATATGCGTCCTACGTCCTTTCCGTGCATTGTCCATTATCAGGACATGCAGCTCGAAGCATATCACGGAAGGGTTCTGCATGCACATCTCTGGCTCTGCAACAACGGATGTTACACTGCTTCGATGCGCACCATCTACGGCAGACGTCCGTCTCGATCATCCTTTCCCGCTGAAGAAGCTTCGTGCGGCAATGTCAACTACGCAATGTTCCGGTGTACCTGGGCCTTATATAATCACCTATGCTACTCAGCGCCACCTTGGCCGTCGAGCAACCGCAGAACTGCTGTCTTTGCACATGGAACTATACCGCCACGCTGGAAAACAAGCAAGATCGTGGCATTGCTGAAGCCAGGCAAGGCTCCTCATGATATGCTACCTTACAGACCTGTGGCGCTAGCAAGTTGTGTCGGAAAACTTATAAAACGCATGGTTCTGTTGCGCTTAGAATGGTTCCTACAGAAGCAAAGAGTATATCCAGACACCATGACTGACTTCCATAAGAAAAGGTCATCAATAGACAATGTGATCGATTTAGTAACAACCGTTTAACATCAGAAACGGCACCGCCGATTGACGGCTGCAGTCTTTCTTGACATCAAAGGTACTTTCCACAATCCTGCATGAGACCATTCTAAATGCTCTTGAATACTATGGCAGTGGCGGCCGTATGCACCAATGAATGGCCAGCTATCTTCAAGAAAGAACCATATACGTGTCTATTGCCGACGGTTACACAAATAAGCATCCGGTCTATCGTGGCATGCCTGAAGGTGGCGTCCTGAGCCCCAAATTGTTTAATATCGTACTTGTTGACCTCGTTGAAAAGCTAAGGGGCAAAGTCTCTGTCTTTGTGTACGCAGATGACATTTGCATCTGCAAAACAAGTTAAACACGTTCGCAAGTACAAACGAAGCTGCAACGTGTGGTATTGACAACGTCTGCATACCTCAATACCTGTGGTCTGTTACTGTCTTGAATGAAAAGTGCAACCCTGACATTCACGACAAAGCCCATGACTTGCTACCCGGTAGTGATCGATGAGAACGTAACATTTTCGGTAACTCATTCCAAGTTCCTCGGAGTTATCGTCGATTGTGATTTGTCTTAGTCGAAGCACGTCTCTTCGTTAAAAAAAACTAGACAGCTTTGTCCAGGTCCTTTGCCATATGTCTGTAAAATCATGGGGACCATAGATGAATCATCTCTATATTACATCTACACCATGCACTTTTTGTTGGATACCTCCGCTACAGTGCTGCTGTCCTCTCCCGAGTTCGCGCATCTGCTGTATACGTACACTCGAGGGGGCTCAGGCGCGTGCCCTAAGAATGCGCCTAGGGGTACCTCGATGTACCTCTATACATGGGTCACTATGGCAGAAGCACATGCTTGTCCCGCTCGTATTCATCTCCAACACGAGCCACTAAGAGTACATCTGTGGTGGTTCGTGGGCCCTCAGACACAGACAAGCTCACGGAAAGAAAACATTTATGCACAAGAAAGACATTTATGCTCACGGAAAGAGACATTCAAGCCCAAATACACACAATTTAAATACATGGCTGAACAGTAAAACACGGTTACGTTCCCTCTGACCTTAGTCTTTACAGTCCCGTAGCCTACGCCCTGACTTCTTCGGGGACTATCGTACGTAAACGACACTCATGGTGCCGGTGACCGCGTAGTCGACGCATGCTTGAAGCAGGAGAGGCAGGCGCGCTGACTCGTCCGGCTCAAGAACGCTCCGAAGCACGATGAGGCCGCGCAGCGCCGAGACCACGCTGCAGTCGGTTGTACCGGATCGCGAACCTACACCTGGTGCCAAGGCCGTACCCTCAGCATGCGGTTGTGCCGGACCCCAGCAGACTCAGCACCGTGGACCGACTCTGTAGCTGGTTGGTCTCGGACACCATCTGGTCACGATCCGCAGCCCGTACTGGCCCACTCACACGTTCACCCAAAAGACGCACCGCGAGGCCTGGTCTGGAAGCCACCCGCTCACCGCAAGAAATGCCAGGCGCGTCCCGGCTGATCCGATGGCCTCAACCTGGCAACGCACGCTCTGTCAGTCAACGTTCCAAGGTTTATGCGCCCCACACTCGCCTTCGTTCATTCGTTAGTTCGTTCGTTTGTTCGTTCGTTTGTTTGTTTGTTTGTTTGTAGCCTTTCGCGCGCACACTTCGTCATACTCGTTTGCGTCACCACTTTTGCTTCGCTCTTTCAGTTTCAATTTCTCTTTCGGTATCTTACTACAATATATGTACCAGTCTCTTCTACAACATATGAGGTTACTGAGAAGGCATCGAGACCATCAACTGGCGGATGTTTTTAACACACGACCTAATGCTGCATTATCAAAAGCTGTCATGTTGCAACGAGACCTGCTGTCTTCAAATTATACACCACATGTGATATCCGACAGCTTTAACTTTGCCTCACATGGGAATCCCGCAACGCTTCAAAATAGCCACACCGCACATCACCTACACCCGCTCAGCTGACCAGCGTGCGACAAGCTGCGTGCTACATTTTGCAGCAGAGTCCTGTGAAGTGGACTGTTTTTTGCGACTCCAAGCTGGCACTTCAGCTAAATAGAAACTACATGAAGCAAGAAACTGCATACAGTCCTCTGGTGTGTGACATAATGAATATGTTGAATGAGGCGTTTTAATCCGTAAACACCATTGCGTTGCAATGGATTCTCAGTCACTCTAGCATACGTGGAAATGAACAAGCTGACGCAGAAGCGCAAATGGCGCACACTAGCGGTGAATCGATGTTAATTCACTTTCCCGATAGTACATCAACGCCTTGCTGTCTAATGGTATGAAAACGTCCAAGACACGCTTATGGAATGATCCGGATTATTGCCACAAGTGCATTTATAGGCCTGACTGTGGTCGTGCTTTTCGTCTTCTGTTCCGACTAAGGAGAGACCATGCAGAAACGGTATACTACACAGATGGCGGCTGGTTGTTGCATATACGCGAGAATACCAATGCAAGATGGGATTGGAGCAAAATCCTAACTGCAGTTTGAGTCACACACCCGAGACTATCGACCACATCCTGTGCGTGTGCCCTCCGCGCGAAAAGACAATCTCTGAAGTGCCTCACTGATCATCTAGACTAACGACCCATTTCAGATGGAATTTTTTTTGGGTGCTTGCGAACGTGTGGACCGTTCCGAACGCAGTTTGAAGGTCTTGCTTGCATTTCTAAACAAGACAGGTTCAGATTCCCGTTTTTAGAGACTAGTGCGTGTCCTACACCGAAGGACACAGTGTGTGCAGTGACTCAATATGTCATATCGCAATCACCCCTCATCACGGCCTCCCCTTTTTCTTTCTTTCCCTTTTCTCGTTGCCACCATGAGAACTAGCAGACTAGAAGCCTGCTTTCAGGCTGACCTCTCCTCCTTTTTCTCAATAAACACCTTCTCCTTCTTCTTCTTCCTACTCTTTTAGCACGCAAGAGTTATTTCCTCATCCAGTGCTACAACGGAAAGTGCACTGGGTGATTGACATGCAGAGAAAACTAGAATAAAACTGTATATGTTTTGGGGGTTCACGCATGCATCATATTATCACATCTGATTCAGTTGCGGACGCTTCTTATTTTTTTTTACTTTAAGTGTTGTTCTCTTACAGTAATAATGAATTCACGTTTTATTCTTTGTGTTGATTCATTTTTTTATTATCAGAAAAAACTCAAGGCATGCCCGTGCGCAAGCTCTATGCAGCCACTTGATATATCTTGCTTCATCAAAAATTACATCGGATTGGGGTGATCACCAGTGTTATTTCTTGAATATTGCTGCAAACTCTTTTTTGTTACCTTCAAACATGCCACGTGTAAAGAAGGACGTCAGTGATATATGATATATAGACAGATTGATGTGATCACATGCTAGTGGCAGGGTAATGCTAACTTATTGAGTTTTCAGGGACTGCTCCACTTTGCCTGGTCGCTCATAGATGCTCAGATCTTTAGTGGTATACGCATTTTCGTGGAAAGCACCTGATAGCTTTTTCTGGAGTCAGAGTGGGCCTACAGCTTGTTTTCCTGCTCAATAATAATAATAATAATAATAATAATAATAGTAATAATAATAATAATAATAATAATAATAATAATAATAATAATAATAATAATAATAATAATAATAATAATAATAATAATAATAAAGTGTGCGTGTTTGTTTGTTTGTGTATATGTGTGCGTGTGTGCGCCTTCCCTCCTATTCATGAAAAGAACTAAAAGAACATGGAAGTGACCCGCACCAACAGGGGGAAGTGGATTTGTCTTTCGCTGGCGGCCAGTGAAGTCACCGTGTGTTAATGTTCCCTCGTATTGACGTGCGTTGTCGATCACGGGCCATAAGGTTGGCATCAAGCATCGATCAAATAGAAAAGACGGATAGGTTTTGCTGTCAATACATAACTGCCTTGGGATGTTGTTAAATGGGAAAATTAATAATGGATGTTTAGAGAAGACATAGCAAGAAGCAAAGGAATGAAATAAAGCACGCACCGAAAATATGAACAACTGTACTTGAGTGGCATATGTTGTGCCAAACGATATCTTTTTATTGAGTTCATATGTTCCAGAAAAATATACAAACAAGGCATTCTGCTTGACGTTTAATTTTGATCTGGTTTGCAACACACAAAAACGAATTCTACATGCTGTCCATATTACCTCGGGTTAGCGGCGGGATAATATGCGGGAGTCATACCATAGCAAGGAGTCAGTCGTCGAGAAGACGTCGAATGAGCTCCTTCGAGTGGAACCGGTGAGAGTGCATTGGAATATGGTAGTAAACAGAGACGGAATGTACAACAGAAGAAATTCGATCCAGTCACTTGGTCCATTCGCGCAGTTCTTATCGGGTGTGAAATATGGTCTCACGAGGTGCCCGCCAATCTGGGGAGGGGCGCAAGCGACGTGTGTCCCAGAACCGGCCACAACAATGGTGTCAGCGACTGGCGGCCAGTGCGACACGGTCCAGCCTCAAGGCCACGCTCCACCTTTGAATGAGCGAAAAGAGAGCCGATGCCAGTTTGTTCACGGCGCTCTTTTGTAGCGCCTTCTTTCCAAGAGCAGGGAGCGATACCAGCCGTGGGGCGTCCCGTGTGACGCGCCGCCAGAGAGAGGAGAGGCCGAAACGAGGGCGAGAAGAACGCGGCCCGGTGGCGCTCCCAGCGAAACCACCTAAACATGAAAGTTACCGCCGAGTCGGCAGCAGCATCTCTGCGCTGCTCCCGCCTCGATCTCCTCTGGCCGGCGGACGCAGCGCATCGCTCATGAAGCGCTGGCTGCCGCTCATCGCCGTGGCCCTGGTCGCCAGCGCAGCCGGCCTCACACCCGGGGACGTGATTGTCAAGAACGAGCCGCTGACCGTACCTCTGGGACGCTCGGTGTTTCTGAGCCCGTCGGAGGACCTGCGAATACGAGTTGCACCGGGAGACCGCTGTGACGTGTACGTCGTTCAGGCAGAGGATGGCGAGCCCGCATCCGTCCTGTACTGGAATCGGCCCGGAAGGCTGCAGCCCACATCTTTTCCATGTGGATTTGGCTTCGGCACTGTGTCCTACACGCATTTTGGGTCCAGGATAACACCGCTTCTTGACAGGGTGCGACTCCTCGTCAAGTATGAGGCGGAGAACGAGACGCTGATAGTGCCATTGTTATTGTCGGTGGATGTGTCACCGGAGCCGTATCAGATTGCAGTGAAAGTGAGTCCTCTTTCCGTGCCATCAATTGGGGCTGAGACCAAGCCCATCAATGAAGATGTCCTTACTTTCAGTGCCCGGGAACCAGGAAGTATTTGCAGGGTGCGTGTCTTATCAGAAATTCACCAGCTTCCTCGTTATGGTGGGTTAACTGGTGACGTCCCGACGCAATTCGTCAATTGCGAGTCTTTTCTTCAAGGCGATGTCCGGTATCGCCACAATGGTGGGCCACAGTCACTCAAATGGGACTACGTGCCGTTCCTCGTCGAGGTCACCGATTCCTCGGGCCATTCATCGAGGAAGGAGCGCTTTCACTTACCCATAAAGATTGAAGCAGGAATTGAGAACTCTGCTCCCCTACCGACTTTCGCATCTGAGCTTCGCCTCGACGTCAGCCAGTTCATAATGACTCCGCTGACTCCCGCCGTCCTCTCAGCAGATGATTCGGATGGCGACAGCGGTGCATTGCTCTTCAACTTCAGAACAGTTCTTGGTCCCGGAGAGGGCCACTTTGTGACAACCGATGACGGTCGTGTGCCAATTACTTCGTTTTTCCAAAAGGACGTGCAAGCCCTAAAGATAGCCTATGTGCCCCCTCTGGCGCAGTCCAATGACAGCCGAGTGTTTCGAGTTGAAGTAGAGGTGATTGATCCAGACGGTGCGGCTTCGGATCCGTTCTCTCTCATGATTGTCGTGAAACCAACGAACACAATGGCTCCTCTGGTTACTAAGAACAGTGGGATCACGCTAGTTGAAGGGAAATTGAAAAAACTTGGTGGCAGTTTAGCTATCTCTGATCAGGATAACCGCGAAGACGTTGTCTTCACCGTAGTTCATGGAATGAGGCACGGAAACCTTCTGGTGGATGCTGGCGAAGCCGACATGTTCACGATTGCTGAATTGGACGAAGGGCGCGTCGCTTATCGACACGATGGAAGCAGTACAAGCACAGACAATATCGTATTTAAGGTGAGCGATGGACAACACGACGTTGAGTTTCTTTTTCCTGTCATCATTTATCCAGTTGACGACGAACCTCCACTCTTGGATATTAACACCGGCATCACGATCTACAAAGGAGAGGACGCCCAAATTTTATCTCGCTACTTAAGTGCCACCGACGTTGACAGCGATGATTTCGGCATTCTCTTTGAGTTACTGCCCCCGTTTCCAGAACATGGCACATTGCTGGTGAAGAAGCATGAAAAGCCACCAGATTCTTATCATTGGCTGTTCAAGGACGACATGTACGAGGCAGAGGTGACCAAGTGGGAGCAGGTAGATTTGCTCGAAGGAAACCTATACTACCGCCACTCAGGAGATCACGTTTCCGAACCGATCACAGACCGCGTCTTTTTCCAGCTCTCTGACGAAAACGAACCGCCAAATGAATCCGGTATAAACGAGTTTGTGGTCAGGATTCTTCCTGTCGATGACGTGCCACCAGAGAAGCACCCCGACGCCACGCTTCACCTCCTCGTAGAGGAGTTCCAGCTGACGAGCATCACGACGAAGGAGTTACGTTACCGCGATCTCGACACGAAAGAAAAAGAGCTCCGCTATCGGATCACGCAGCCGCCTTTCGACACGGACGCCAGCAACCCGATGAGCGCGGGCTCAGTAGTGCGCATGGACGAACCGGACACAGATGTCACAGAGTTTACGCAGGCGGAAGTTAACCACCATAAAATTGGTTACCAACCCCCTTCGGCGGAACTGGGAATTGTTCCTAGGGTAATAAACTTCGAGTTCGAGGTGCGCGACAACGGCGACAACGTCATCAGCGGTCAACTATTCACGATTATCTTGCAGCCTGTAGACAACAAACCGCCCGCAGTGCACAATCGTGGCTTAAGTGTCACGGAGAAAGCTTCCGTGGAAATCACCCCGGAGGACCTCGACGCGATTGATACGGATACGCCTAGTGAAGAGCTAACCTTTGTGGTGATCAAGGTTCCCGCCTACGGAGCAATTCAATTGGGGGGAAGTGTCTTAAATGAAAATGACTTTTTCAGGTGCTCAGATATTGCGAGTGGTCATTTATCGTATAAAAACACTGGTAGTTCTGGAAGAAAATTGGACAAGTTTGAGTTAGAGGTTCGTGATGGAATACATAGAGTTCCGGTTACTGTTAAGGTGAACATCAAACCACTTTCTGAGGAATCGCGTGTTCCAAAGAAGCCCGGTACCACCAATGTGCTCTTGACTGTTAAAGAGGGAGGCAAAGTTTTGTTGCAGAGTCAGGCCTTCAACATACAAAACTATGTTGATCATGCAGGTAGCCTTCAATTTATTCTAACACATGCTCCCAGACAGGGCAGCATATTTGACAGTGGAATGAAAGCAAATCGATTTTCTCTGCAAGATCTTCTGAAGCGAAAAGTCTTCTATGTTCACGGTGGCATCGAGACTGGTGTAAGTGGTTCTAGTGACCTATTTCAACTCAGTATTACTGATGACTCAGGAACACGGAGAATTGACGATGCTCTCATTCACGTGAAAGTTGAGCCTGTAGATTCGGTACCTCCCCGTGTCTTGATTGGACCGTCTCTCGTTGTTCCTGAAGGCGGCAAAGCCACGATCACACGTGTGCATCTATCTGCTACCGACGTAGACACGAGTGATGAAGATATTCTCTGCAGCATCGACGTGCAGCCAAGCCACGGGTATGTTGAAAACCTGTCACCTCTGCCGGGATCTGAGCGTGTGCATACAGGCGTACCTGTGTCGGCATTCACATCGGCAGAAGTAATATCTGGTTGGATAAACTACGTTCAAAGCATACACAGAGGATTCGAACCACTGGAAGACAACTTTACCTTCGTTTGCTCTGACGGTGTGAACACTAGCCCCAAACATAAGTTTCACGTGCAGATAACACCGAAAAACGATGAGGTGCCAGAGATAACAATAGATGAGATAATTGTGTCGGAAGGGTCTGATAGATCGTTGGAGGAGATTGTAACCCAAACAGCAGACATAGACAAGCCCAGTGACAAACTGACATTCCGGGTCACAAAGCCGCCTCAGCACGGGAAGGTATTATCGACGAGAACGCTGCAACTGGAATCCTTCGACAGCGACGACGTGGCCGCACCATTCTTTGTAGTATATAGGCATGACGACAGCGAGACGACGGCAGACTCATTCGAGCTGTCTGTCAGTGACGGACAACATGAAAGTCGCAAACAGATCTCCTGTGATCATAACGCCGGTAGATGACGAAACACCCCGGCTCGCTGTCAATGATGGTTTGGAGGTTGGACTGGAAGAAAAGAAAGCCATCACAAACCGCGTTCTGAGAGCCCAGGACATCGATTCTGACGATTCCAGCTTGACATACATCTTAAGAGACATACCTAGGCACGGGAGGCTGCAAGTCTTGAATTCCACCACTTATCAGCCTTCGCGCGACTTGACCGTAGCAGTCTAACTTTACTCAGCAAGACATTGACAGTGGGCTCATCATGTACACGCACACCGGAGCACCCGGAGTCCGCGATCTTATTAGACTTGATGTCACGGACGGCACCAACTGGCTAATTGACCAGTACTTCTGGGTGACCATTGAGAGCATCGACGTCATCTATCCGGAAGTAGTCAATCGAGGAGTGAGAGTGCCTGAAGGAGGCAAGGTGACGCTCACCACTGCCGCACTGAGCACGACAGACCTGAACAGTGACGATGAACACCTTCGCTTCACCATAACGAAATCACCCGGGAAAGGGCACCTCGAAAGCTCAGATGCCCCAGGAGTGATAATCAGGTCCTTCACGCAGCTGGAACTTGGCGGGAAACAAAATCAGCTACGTACACACTAGCAAGGACGAGAGCAAGCTCGACAACTTTGAATTCGAGGTGAGCGACGGCCGAAACTCGGTGTACCGAACCTTCCGAATCTCCATCACCGACGTGGACAACAAGAAGCCCGTAGTGTTCATCTCGCCATTGAGACTACGCGAAGGGCAGCGAGCGCCTGATCACGCCGTTCGAACTGAAGGCCGACGATATGGATACTCCAGACAGGAACGTTCACTTTCGCGTCATTCACAGGCCACTGCATGGCCGCATCTTTATCGACAGGTCCCGCGAGGCCGTTTCCTTCACCATGGCCGACCTGGGGGACAACAGGTTGTCCTACTCCCACGACGGCAGTGACACGAAGCAGGACAACTTCACGTTCGTGGTCAGCGACGGCGTCCACCGTGATTTCTACGTGCATCCGAACGTGCAGCACCCGACGCGCGAGCCGCAGCTGTTCCCTGTGGAAGTAGTCGCGGTTGACAACAGCCCTCCCCGAGTGGCGGTGAACAGGGGAGCCTCGGCGCTTTCCTACTTGGATGGATCGCGCCGGCTCGGATTTCGCTTCAACAGTGACGTGCTGCGCGCGTGTGACAGCGACAGCGTGGATGCCAGGCTCAAATATGTGGTGAACGTGCTCCCCACCCATGGAATTCTCGTCAACCGGGCCGTCGGCAATCGAAGCGTCGTGGAAGTTCACGCAGGGTGAGGCCGAGCTTCGTTCGTTGCATTCCTCTCTAGGGTTGTCAAAAGGATTTGGAATTGGCAAATGAGCTACAGTTTGAATTTAGCCGTCACCCGAAACTTCTGAATATACAGCTCAGTGATAATAATTTCGTCATGCCAAGGAGACTTCGGGAAAACTAATAATTATTTTAGTGCATTTTCAAGTTATTGTAACAAATCCCCCAAATGAATATGGCAGTACTTACGCTTGTTTCATAGTTTATGCTGAGCCGATATGATTTCACAATTGGGCTTTATGAATTTTGTATTCTTCAAAAGTTCACCAATGGTTAACTTTCATTTCGCTGACTGAACCATACACATTGTTGTGCATAGTCCACTTTTGCTGAAAACTAACATTTCAAGCGTTCGAACCTGGCTTCATGCAACAAAATACTTGTGTTGGTAAACAGCCCAAGATGTTTGGTGCACAGTTCATCCACTTTATTGGCAGAAGAAATTCCACGCAATCATGCGTCTCTCTGAGAGTATCTTTGATTGAATAATTGAAGAGCATAGTAACAAAATGACATTGTTTTCTTTGAGTGTTCCTGGAAGTTTAAACTCACACATGTCCGACCATTGCCCATACAAATAACCTTCAATAACGCAATCGCCTTGCAGTTAAGCGAAGCTGTGCGATCGACTGCTAGCTTGTAGAAATGCAATACGATAAGTAACGCGCACGCTCGAGAAAGGCACCGATTGGTATCTTCCGCAAATACCTTTGCTCGACTGACGCTAAATGATAAGGATACTTTATAACTGCATTTTATCATATTTGGTCTTGCACTTCTTCAGTCCGGAAAATGCCCAGATATAATGCTTGTGATAAATCTTTTCTTGTTATTATTGCTGTGCGAAATCCTCTCCGTGAATTCTGCCAGCATACGTTCGCTTCTTCCCACATACGCGCGTTCTTTTCTTTACATACATGTCCTCCGGTGCGCGTGTTCTTGCGTACAAGACATTACAGATTGTCACAGAATCGTTTTTTTTTTCTAAATAAAAGCCATAAGCACTCCACAATAATTTATTTATTTGACGTGAGATGGGAAGGAAGTAAGATAAATATTAGCGAGTTTGCACAGACGCCCCCTCACATTACAGAAATTACATGAACCATGGCCTAAAATTCATGTTAATTGAACAGCGAACATCTTCCTGAGAGACTTCTTAGTGGACAACGAACTGGATAGGGGGTTGTATATAAATACAGGTGTTATACGGTATGATGGGGTAGTCCCTACATTGTGGGCCACACTATAAATGTGTGCGTATGGCCGCTCTATTAAAATGTGATTGTTTACAAGCAAACAGTACATTGTCATGCTACATGGTCGTAGGCAGAAAGGAAAACATTTTTCTAGGGGGGGTTGGAGATCACCATTTTGATCTCTATGGGAATGGGTACTGGGCGGGTCGAGTGTCGCTTTGCGCTCTGCATGCCACGACAAAAAAAAAATAAAGAAAAAATGGGGGGAGGGGGGGACATGGGCCCGGTGTGCCCTCGCCTGGCTACGCAACTGTCCATGCTATGTAACTTGTTTCAGAGTTTTATATGTTATTCTTTTTCTCTGTAGTTGCTCCAATATTTTCTTGAGTAACTTTTTGATTACTTTATATATTACTTTTGTGCTGCAAATTTTATAGAAATAAAATGCCCGCGGTATACAAATCCTACCTCGCCACAACAAGCTAGTTAAACGGAACATAAGAAAAACATTAAGTAAGTAATTAACGCACGCTTTGCTTATCTGTGCGTCTTTTTATGTATTTTTCGGTATACATCATCCCCGCCGTTTGTAGTGCCAGTGATTGTGTGAGAACTATTGTTCCAGGTGGCAGGACCCCGTCAGCTGTTGTAATAATAATAATAATAATAATAATAATAATAATAATAATAATAATAATAATAATAATAATAATAATAATAATAATAATAATAATATAATAATAATAATAATATAATATAATAATAATAACGGTTTTAGTCCCACCAATACACAGCTGATTGAGGGGTCGAGTGTAAAAGCGACTATTCTGTTGAATGTGTTCTCACTCTACTATATAATAAGGCCGTGGCGGTGGCACCAACTTTCGTCCTCATTTCCCAAGTGTATGCCTTTGTACACTCGAATGAACATAAATTCATTTCGACGTTCTTTAATCTGCTTAGACAAGTAAACTTCTTATCATTTGTATCTTCGCTCGTATGAGACGTCAAACCAGCACGTATAACAAACCAAACTCATATATGTGCACGTTAGCTGTCGAAAAACTGTATAACGACGATTACGATCCACCTGATACGAAATGCGCGAACGGCCGTACGGGTGTTTTCATTTGGCGAGCCGGAGAATTTCAGTAAGATGTACCGACCACTCTTGGTTTACATTTCCTATTATTTGTTTCTCTGTATTTTCTGTTTTGATGGTGCCATCTACAGTTCCAAAAAGCTCTTTATTTTATTCATCTTTTATTTTACTTTGTTTTTGAATTGTTTATTGCCCTTTTTTTCTAGTTTGGCAGTGCGAATTGCCGGGCTACAAAGAGTCGTCTCGCTGTAGGCGCGCGAGCCGGGATATTTTTCAATGTGCTCGTTAGCTTCGTTACGGCGAGAGACAACAGCTCTCGACTTATAGGAGCGGGCACCTCAGACCAGCGTTCTCAAGCCTGATTTCATGCGCACAGAAAAAGGGCCTCCTTGAATTACCACGCCGCTCTTTTAGAGCCAATGCAACAAACTTCCCACGCGTTGCATCACGCCGCAAATAGCGTGCACCTCTTGATATCATGGACTCGCAGGAAATATGAGTTAGGAGAACTTAAGGGAAAAAAAAACGACATTTTGTCAGTAATTTCCATGAAGCGAGAAACATGAGACCCAAAAACACTCACTACTGATGTTCTCACGGTTGAGTGCACCCTTCCCCACAAGAATGCATCCAAGCTTAAGCACACTTAATAAATTTTCTAAGCAAAAACTTGAGGTAAAGAAAGCGTCGAGATATGAAAAAAAAAATTCGACTGAAAAAATGGGTCTCTGTAGAAGATGAGCCCCATGAAAAAAAATAGGGGAGAGGAGATGCAGCCTCTCGTTGCATAAGCCGTTTATCGAGGCTTTTTCAGGGCTCTGACTAGGCATGAAAAAAAAAGCAGTTGATGAAGAAGCAAAGAAAATTTGAACGAAGAGAGAAAAACTGTTGTAGCAACAACCAAGGACGTGCTCATCTATCTGCCTTGGGACGGCGTCATTCGAGCACAGCATGTAGTGATGAAACAAAGAACGCCTTCAAGACACGCGGAGAACCGTGAAGGGGCTCGTGAATTCCAAGAGTGGAGGCAGACGCCACCCGTTTAACCATGCCTGCCACAGCGACATACAGTCCTGAGCTCGAAGCGTTGCTCTCCTACTTCTTTTCCTAAATATGCGGCTCACCTACCAAGGCTTCCCCTTATTGTAACATCATTTTGGTCCCTTGAAGTATGTCACCTCGATTCGGCAGGATATCCAAGTAGTCTAACTTGAAATGCCTCGGCCCTGTTGTGGCTTAAGTGGCGTTGCTCTCGACGGACTACTAAACTGGCCAATCTTGCCCCTGTAATATGAACTTAGAGAAAATTTTCGTATACGTACTCGACCACTTGGCGTCGTTTCAGCGTAAGCGCCCAACGACGTCGAATAGGTTGAATTGAAGTGTCTATATAGTTGACATCCCTCGCGCGTCATGTCACCGATGTTTCGCAAAAGAGATATGATCTTTAGGCACCAGGTTCCTAAATTAATTTTGTCTCAGTGCTAATAGTAATAAAGGAGAAGGGCTTCTTCCATCAGCTTACTCGTGACGAAAGTGCCTTATGCCATGGTCCAAGACTTCACTGACGTAATACCGTCTCAGAAACGACGTCGAAAAAATACAAAGGAAAAAAGTTCTGTCATCGGCAGCCGGGCGAACCAACAACCTCTCGGTCTGAAACTATTGATGCCGGGCCTGCTATCCATGGTGCCATGGTAACGTTTCTTTTTCTTTCAGCTATGTTGGCTTTAAAAACACGCCTTTTATATCTAACCTTGTCCTCTCATAGCGTTCTTGGTAAACTGAATGCAGGAACAGCGCAACCTAGAAGTAGTTACTTCGTAACTACGGAACAAGAGTTTTGCTGACATTGTACCGCAGTATAGTTGTTCCTGCACCCTTCTACGCATGCCCGTTTTTCTCATTTTTCGCCTATATATGTACACCACTCCGGCATTAAATCTTTTTTGAAAGTCAGCGCTCTTTTCTGTCCTTGTCTTTTCGCTTCCGTAGTTACGAAGTAACTACTTCTAGGTTGCGCTGTTCCTGCATTCAGTTATGTCCTACCAACTTGCCCAAGCTTCCACGCTTCATAACTTCGTTCTTGGTAAAGTCCAGAAATCCATCAGGACCGTGACATTGGCGATTAGTTCCTTCAACGCGTCGTTTCTAAGCGGCTGTCAAATTCGGCCAAATGTCACAAGCTTTTATGACTACAATTGGTTTGTTTATTCATTAAAAGAACTGTCTACCATCCTCCACTGCTTCTAACACCACAGCGTTGATGAGCTCCTTTCGCGGAAATTCCGGCTTTTGGTGTCGATGGTCGGGAGCAAATAATCATCATCTTTGCGTGACCGAGAAATCGAGCATCTTTGTGTGAATGAAAATTGAAAAAGATGCAAATAAAACGAATAATAAGAAAGTCGTATTTTCGCCGCAAAGGCGAAGCAATGAATGCGATAGAAAAAACTTGGAATGTAACATTGAGAACGGCTAGCAGATAGGAACGTTCAGTGCGCTGCTCCCGCACAAATGACGCACGAAAACAACAGAGCTAGCCGTCTGCGACTTTTAGCTCTCCCAGCCGTTTCGATAATAGTATCGATACCAAACTTGGTATGGTGTAACATGACTGTATGAAGAACATATCTGAATGGTCATTACAGGAAAATCATGACATGTGTGTCATGAATGTCATGATTCACATTTCGAGGTCCTGCAGCTCTTGCGGGGGTTTCGTTCACATGGCATATTGCAAAACTGGTATGATATGACATGATTGCATGGCGAACACAATCGATTTACCCTAACATAAAAATCATGACATGCGTGTCATGTAACAACATGACTACATGCCACACTCACGATGCGCTCACGGCTATTTCACTAGCGTCACATATACCAAATTTGGTAATACAGTACGTGAATGGATGACGAAGGTATGGGACTGGTGCAAACATGAAAATTATTAGACGCGTGTCGTGTAACATCATGCCTACATGCCACGCTCATTATGCGCTGGCGGCCGTTTCGCTAGCTTCACTTATACCAAATTTCGTTTTACGGGACGTGATTTGGTGACGAAGGTATGATACTGGTGCAAACATGATATACATGAGATGCGTGTCATGTAACAACATGACTAGATGCTATGCTCATGATGCACTCGAGGCTGTTTCGCTAGCTCCACATATACGAAATTTGGTGTTGCGTGACGTCAATGGATGATCAAAGTATATGACTGGTGCAAACATCATGATCATGAGGCGCGTGTCATGTAAGAACATGACAACATACCATGCTCATAGCGTACTCGTGCCCGTTTCGCTAGCTCCACGTATACTAAATTTGGCATCATGTGACGTTAATAGATTACGAAGATAACCGACACATCCAAACATGATAATCATGACACGGAAGTCGTGTACAGCATAATTTACCTCCTCCTCTTAACGCTATTGTTGGTGATTTTAAAGTGGCATATCAACCTTCCTCATTCGTACTTCGCATATCATCGATTTCCACTGTACCTGACATAACAATTTTTTAATGATAATGAAGTTAGTGAGGTTGGGACGCAGGGGTCACACTAGAAATAACGAATAAATACATCTGGTCGTATTGATAAGTAATCGAACCGAGTACCTAAGGAACCACGAAATATACGTAGCGACTATATATATATATATATATATATATATGTATATATATATATATATATATATATATATATATATATATATATATAAACACGTAACGATGATTATATGTAACGTAACAGGAATGCAGCGGTGATGAAAAATGGTGCACTGTGGAATTACAATAGGTAAAATGTGCGTGTAATTCGGAAAGGGTTCACGGTCCCTGGCCTGAAATTGGGCAACGTGATATTGTGCATGAGATCAGAGGTTCAAGCAAGATTAGAAATTAAGCAACTCTGAATATGTAGGCTTGCTTTAGGAGCTTACGGGAATACGTAAAATCAGGGGGTACAAGGTGATATGCAATGGACATTATTCGAGGGCAGGGAAGCTAGCAGCAAGATAAAATTTGAGACGCGATAAAGACAAATGGGGGAGGAGCGTTGTGCTAGGAAGGTTTTCAGCTATTTGTTCACGAGGAATATTGATACCAAATGGAGGAAGTGAACCAGAAAATGGACGGGCAAATGCTTAGAAAACCGCAGGGGTCTACTACCAAAAATAGCTATCAGTTCAGAAGAAGGTGAAGGAAACGGAGACCAACATGTGGAGAATAGGCATGATTAAAATCGGCGCTAGAGATCTTGCCAACATTCAGGCAGAACTTGCCAAGGAAAGGATCTATAATAATTGTTGGGGCAGTTCTCTACTGCTTGAGGCCAGGACTGGAGTGTTGAGAACCAAGACTTATCGGGCCAAATACGAAGGGGTGGACACGGTGTACAGTGCGTGTGGAGAGGAGGAGGAAACAGCTGATCACTTGATAATGTCCTGTAAATGGCTTAACCTTATAGTTCGGGAGGATGGCGCAGAGTTTTTAAAAGTACTGGGGTTTAGGAACAGGGAGGGCAAAACAGACTTTAATTGGGTAGAAATAGCTATACGGAGGCTAAAATCAAAGCACGATCGAAAATTAAATCCTTCACTGCAAAGTACCAGTCCTCAACTTCACTATTTCAAAAATAAAAATAATTCTAGTTTTTGTTCACTAAGTATTACGGCTTGGTGGCGTTAGCCGCCACCCGATCTGCAGGGTACAACCATATCAATCAATCCATCCATCCATCCAGCCAGCGGCGCTCAGACGATCGAGCGTCGCCTGCGCAGTCGACATAGGGAAATGGAGAAACGCGATTGAGGATATCTCTCGAATTCCGTTCCACGCCGCCGCTCACACGGCACGTGCCGAGGCGCGCACGCAGAACGCAAATGGTGCTGCAGGTTGACGGCGACTCGCGCGAACGAAACAGGACCAAACTGGGCAGTTAAACGCTTCCCCGCGCTCACGTTGTGAGGTCCGCTGTAGACTGCTGCGCACGCACAACGCACGCGATTGTGGATTTCTTTATCTTCGGTAGCGATCGCGAGCTGCGCTGTACGGAACAGGAAGCTAGCGCTTTCCTTGCACTGACAACGAAAAAAAAAAAGGCAAGAGCGCAGAGCGAAGAAGGCAGACGGTGGCAGGAAGCCAGTGAAACGGATTGTGTGAACTGCAGAAGAAGGAAGCCCGCCGAGGTCGTTGTCACTACGCGGAACCATTTTACTGCGGGATCGCGGTGACATTGATTTACGTTTTCCATCTTGATAGCGTCTCGGCCCGTGGATGGTGAACGATGCGCGCTTGTTCAGTATCTGTGCTGTCTGGATGTAAAACACATTACGGTGCTACGCAGACATTGCGGGGATCATCACCGCCGATGCCGTCGCAGGTGAAGAACCACAGGTGTGTTTTGTCTAAATACAAAAGCTGCAAAATCTTCTTTAGTGTGCCGTTAAAACGCGACTATTTACCGATTACACCAAGATAATCGTTTACAACTGCGTCACACGCACTTTAATGAAGTCACTAGCATTGAAATACTTATGAATGGCGTGCTGCAAGTTTTATAAACAAATCATACTATATAAAAGAAAGAAGCAAAAATTTAAGGGCTCGTTTTGAGTGTCAGACACAATATTAACGAGAGAACTGTACAAAAATCATGCCAAAAAAGTATAAGTGTTGTTATTATTATAGAAGTAATTGTAATGTAAATGTAAAGAAGGAAAAGTGGATGGAAAGATACTTGCCGCATGGCAGTGACCAAACCTGCGACATGTGTTGTTCAAAGGTATCATGTTCGGTACCTGCCAGCAACAAGTTATCTTTTCGTCCACTTTCCTTTCTTCACATTTACGTTACAAATACTACCATAATAGCCGTCTTTATACTTTCCTCGTCATCATTGTCGGTTATGTTTTATTAATATCTAGAATAGAAGCATAATGGGGTCCCATAACAACATTCATACTGTCACCGATTTTCCTCCTCCCTCGTTTACAGAAGAAGTAGCTGCTGCAGCAGGTAAAGCAAGGTGCCTATAATTGGCCTCTCGTGGTATGGCGTGCGTCGAAACATGTCAGGCAAAGCTGGATGCAAACTCGATAGAGAGTCACGTGCTACGAACGGTGACGCACGGCAGCTGCTATTCGTGACAGAGATGTGTGTCTTGCAAGTTTCCTCTCGGTTATAAATTTCAAACTAAGGCTGAGCCGAAAGAAAGCAATTGCAGGACGACGCAAGAGCTTACGTTTATCTACAGGCAAGCTGCCTTGTTGAAAGTGTGTTGCAACTGCGGCCTCGCCGCTGTAAAAGCGCGCCGTTTGTCAGCGGCTGTTCCTCACACGTTCTGGATTTCGGCAGCCGGGCGTTCCCGTGGCCCACACCGAGCCGTCCGGTCGTGTTTGCCGACAAATAGCTCGCCTTCCGTTCGCTTCTTTCACTCCGGCATGCACTGAACGCCACCCGTCGCGAAATGGGCGAGCCCCTTCCCCCGATACATGCGGGCTCGTTCATTTCCCCGTCCTCGCCGGCACGCAACTGTTGTACGCTATGATTGCGAACTGACTTCGCCGAGTGTTGTCTACAGATTGGAACTTACGGGGTGGCGCGAGCATATGCTGTGAGCGCATGCTGGGAGTCAGCAGTGTATACATATGCGATCGGTAACTGAAATCTGTGACAGCGAAAGTGACCCTTTTTTTACCCCTCTCTCTCTCTCTCTTAAAGCAGTACCGGAAGCACTTAAAATGAACTCCTGCCATTTCAAGTGCTCGATATGTAGTACCGCTCGTGTCCATGGATTATGGCCACGGCTGAACGGTGTTTTCCGAGCTTACGCGTATGCTCGGAGAGCGTCCGGTAGCCCTTTTCACAATCGCTGTGTTCAGGCCATTGATAAGCACGTTGCGCACACACCTCCAGGGAATGACATCAGCTCGCAGCGCGTGGCCAATGCTTGCAAGCCTTCACTAACATGGAGGACTGCAGTCCACTTCATCTAAGACAATCGCTAGCGAACCAGGCAGTGAGAGTTCCCAGTTTGTGGCTTTGTTGGTGTTCGCGGTGAACGCGGTCATGCGTTGTGAACCGTGCGGACTGCCAAGTACGACCTCTTTTTTCTTCTTCTACGTGGTATAGAAGTATATAAAGATGACTCTTTCCCACCTATTGGTAGCAGTGCTTACTGTATGTCTAAGGTTGGAAAATCGTGCGTCGACATTCCCACACATGTCTAATATTGCGACATGAACAAAGTAGGTGTCGTTATAGTGCGTTGCGGAAGAACAAGAGTGGATAATAAAATAGGAAACTGGCAAATGCTGCAACAAAGTATTTGTTACTTATGGAAATTACCAAAGCTGGAAGTCATTTATTTGAACATGTCCAATGCTTCAACATCAATAAAGTACACTATATTGCTAAGCTATGCTTGACACTGGCGCAAAATACAATTCCTGAAAAGAGGGGACAGAAAAAAAAGTTAAAGAATGACAGCAGACTCTTTTTTTTTTCCATGACGCTTTTCACTACCTGTATTTTTGCGCGACAGCCAAAAATAAAAATCAATGTAAGCATAAACTCACCCAAAAAAGTCATTTTGGAACGCTAAATTGTTCAATCATGTGCGAATGAAGGTATAAATGCCACGTCAGTAGTATCGGTGGCGCATTCTTTCACACGTCTTCAAGACTCCTTCGTGGCCACAATGTCGGTCAGTATGGAAAGTATAGCATATTTCTGACTTCACTGCTCGCGGTACGACAAGCAACCATTTGCGCCCCTCTGGAGGGGCGCAAATGGGATGAATTGCGACGATAGAGCAGCTTGTCGTGAATCGCAAAATGGGTAACTTGGCGCTTGAGCATTCGCGAAGGAGGGACTTATCCGAATCCGAGAGAAGGTCGAGAAGAGTTGCTATCCAGGGGCCATTGCATTGTTCCGCAGCAATATTGTCGACTCAAGAGAGGACAACGTCCGCTCACACGCAAATTCATCGGTTGGTTTCAGGCTGAGAGGTGAGCGGGAAAGTGCGTCGGCGTCAGAATGTCTCCACCCTAAATGATAAACCACGCGTATGTCATACTCCTGGATTTTATATGTGAATGAACTTCTTAGTCGGGGCATGTTAGGCGACTGTAGGTGTCCGCGCGCCAGCAGGTGTTATCTCCGCTCTGGTGTCCGCGCGCGCCTCTTGCCCCCATAGCAGGGGGAGCTTCTACGGGTTGCGCTTTCAACACGAAAAAAACGAGGCCATATGTGTACCTGGAGCGGCCATTGACACACAGATGTGCTCTACACATTACCAACTGCCCCCAGCGGCGACACACGACGTATAACAGTTAGTATACCAGAGTGCGCAGCCCACGTTTTAGTAACGTTGCGTAAGCCTTGGGCTTTCATCGGAACGATTCTATAGTAGTTACCGGGCGCACAAAGGTTACTTGGCTCGCTGCAGTCTTCGTTTGCGAAAAGGGTGTGCTTTTCAGACACAGTGAAGTAAGGACTGAGACAGTTGATACGCGACATCGGGGCTCTTCATAGCGGATAGCCACTTGTCTTCATTAGATCGTTCCGTGCCCCGCAACGAGGGGCAACGCTAGAGAATGTGGTCTAGGCAATCTGGTAAAAGAAACAAAAAAACGCATTTGAACAGTGCACATGGCACAACTTGTGATCACATGCTCAATCAACCGAAGACAAGAGCAAAATTTCTTTCTCCAGCAATGCTTAAAGATGAATATGTACCGACTAGGCCGAATCGCAGCTCTGACGAAATAGTTATTATAGACGCCGTAGTTAAGGGCTCCAGAAATCTGGACCTCCAAGCACACTGGCCTCTGTAGTATTTCGCCTTCATGGAAATTCGGGCACCATGGGCGGAATTCCATCACGCGACCTTCGGTTCAAGTCAAGCCCCGTGAACAGTAGCCCATCGAGGTGGGTAATGCGGCAAATAAACAATTATATTGTTGCTGGACGTCAATAAAGTTATTTCATTTCATTTGAATAAGCTGAATACAGGCAATGGAGATGTTACGCAAAACACGAGCGGTGCGCATAGGTGCCGAAATGGGATGTCAGGCAAATTATTTATTTATTTATTTATTTATTTATTTATTTATTTATTTATTTATTTATTTATTTATTCGAGTACCTACAGCGCCCTATTTGGGCATTACAGTATAGGGGGGAGGAGACATAAAAACTTGAAATTGATACAGGATATGAATACCGATAACAGAACAAGTAAGCATGCTCAGCTTATACAGTGTGTACACATTCTCGGGAACACGAGGCAATCAAGGAAAAGTAAAACACAAACAGAAATGCAGACAGAAATTGGCATCTTTCATTTCAACAAAAATTGTGACAGAGCATTTTGAAATGAGGGTGGCGGGGTGGATACAATATATTCTGGTAGGTTGTTCCATTCGTGTGTGGTTTTCGGGAAGAAGGAGTTTTTGTAAGTATTTATGCGACATCGGTATTCGCGAACTTTGCGGGAGTGATCTAGGCGAGAGGATACATAAGTGGGATCTTTAATGTACACGTCTTTATTTAAACCAGTGCTACCAATATAAATATTATGAAATAGATTTAATCTTAAGAATTTGCGCCTGTCCTGCAGGAGAGGCCAACCCAAATGTTTACGAATGCACGAAGAGCGGTTAGTGAAATCATAGTTACCAGACACAAAACGCGCTGCTCGTTTCTGAACCCTTTCTAGCGCATTAGTACATATTTTAGTGTCTGGATCCCAAGCCACACAACCGTACTCTAAAATTGAGCGAATGTTAGAAAGATAGAGCATTTCCTTTAGTTTAGGTGGGGTCTGTTTAAAGTTACGCTTCAGGAAGTTCAATACACGGCTCGCTTTAGCACCGACGTATTCAATGTGGTCGTTCCAGGATAGGTTGCTCGTAAAGAAAACGCCTAGGTACTTATATTTAGACACAACTTCCAAACGATTGTCTCCAAGAAAGTAATTCGTATTTAGAATGTTCTTTTTCTTTGTGAAGCGAACGGTATTACATTTTGTAAAGTTAAGTGTCATGTTCCATGTGGTGCACCATGATAACACAGCATTTAGATCACTTTGTAGTTGAGCAGAATCTTGAGCAGACGTGACGTCACGATATATGCAGCAGTCATCTGCATACATGCGCATGCGGCTGGATACTTGTTGGGTTATATCATTTATAAATATCAACAAAAGAAGGGGTCCCAGAACAGATCCCTGGGGGACCCCTGATAAGACATCGACTTCAGATGAATTCACTCCCTCGAGAACAACCCGCTGTTTTCTACCAACAAGATACGCTTCAAGCCACTTCAACAAAGAGGGAGGGATATTTAGAGCAGACAGTTTAGGTAATAATAAATTGTGTGATACAGAATCAAAGGCTTTTTGAAAATCTAAAAATACACAGTCCACTTGGCATCCATTGCCGATCGAGGCAGCTATTTCATGACTAAATTCAATTAGTTGAGTATCGCAGGACAACCCTTTTCTGAAACCGTGTTGCGTAGTGCAGAAAAAGTTATTATCTTGAAGATGGGAGATTAAATTGGTATAGATAATGTGTTCCATCAATTTACATATTACACAAGTTAGCGAGATCGGTCTGTAATTTTTTGTTCGCGTTTTGTCTCCAGCTTTGAAGATAGGGGCAACGTTGGCACTTTTCCAGTCGTCAGGTAAACAGCCAAGCGCCATTGATTTTTCGAAGAGCATGCAAGACTAGAAATGGCACAAGTGAGGCAGCACAGTTTTTTAAAACATAATTAGGAATAGCATCAGGACCAGGTGCCGCATTTACCTTAATTTTTTGTAGCAGAGCTAAGACTCCACGTTCAGTAAAACATATTTCAACCATTTCCGAATTTTTTCTGGCTAACTGAGGGCCGCTGGGTAGGCAAACTGATTGGGTGAAAACAGACTGAAAATAAAAATTGAATCTCTCAGCTTTGCCCTTTAAGTCTGCGCTGAAGTTGAGGTCATCTATAACATCTGGAATCGTTTCCTTCACAGCCTGCTTGCTTTTTACGTACTTCCATACTTCTTTCGGGTTATTTTTGATCCTATCAGTTAGGCGACCCAGATGCTCAAGTTCAGCACAGCGCATCTGTTTAGCAACACTCTTGTTTAGTTCTTTTAACGTTTCATGTAGCTCGCGTTGTGGTGTCTGGCGGTACTTTCGATACACGCGGTGCCTGCGATTAATCAAGGCCTTGAGGCTGCTGTTCATCCAGGGCTTACTAGTTCTACGTTTTGAGGAAAGCACCCGTGACGGAACATTAGTGCGTATCAGTGATAAAAGCTTAGTTTTGAACAGGTGCCATGTAGTATTCGAATCCAGGTTGGTAGCATGTTGTCTGAACTCCAATAAAAACTGATCTAGCTCTCAGGAAAGAGAGACATAATCACCGCGATTATAATAAAGCACTTTTCGCGGTAACGGATTCGGGCGGCGCACGATATCGCAACTTATTGTTCCAACAACGACTTCGTGGTCGCTTATACCTGGTATTGTTGTGACAGAAGAGATTAGAGTTTGGTCACTGCAAAAAATTAAATCAAGCACATTATTGCAAGAGGAACCTAGTCTGGTAGGGCGAGATACAAATTGAAATAGCAAATGAGCGTTAATCATTTCACAAAAAGCAGAGTACAGAAGCGAAGACGTGTTAGATTTAGGCTGAAGATGAACCCATTCGATGTTTGGCAAATTAAAATCGCCCGCCAAAATAACACGCGTTGCATCTAGAGCTAGTAAAATATTGCTAAGCTGAAACAATGACTCGGGGCCTTTCTGTGAAGGTGGCCTGTAAAACGACCCGATAGCCATTGCGGAGCCGTTAGCGAGGATAACCTTACACCAGACCGTTTCGCATGATGGGGTATTTAGGTTTATTGGCACGCTACTGATAGCACTGTGGACAAGGACGAAAACGCCCCCACCATGCACATTGCGATCTTTTCGATATGCCGTATAGTTCGGCGGAAAAATTTCGCTGTCAGTTATGGTGTCATCCAACCACGACTCAGTGCCCACAACGACGTGTGGCTTTACTAGTTCAACAAGTGCACCAAACTCCTCCTTTTTGTTCTTGAGGCTACGGCAATTTACAACAATTATTTTAAGTTCCGTTACAGCATCTGTCTTTTCGCGCGATAGAGGTTGAATTCGTGGCTATCGGACATTGCACTTCACGCTATCACTAGCCGCGTCATACCTAAAAACTTGTGTGCCAATCTTGAGCTTATTGAAGTTCAGCTTGAAATCACCACCGCGTTCTCTAGCAAACTGGAGTAACTTTTTACGCTCCAATCTAACCTTTTCAGAGTAGTCTTCGCTGATAGAATAGTCGGTTCCCTTTAGTTTTCGCGCAGCGGCAAGCACCCGTTGTTTTTCTTTAAATGACACGTACTTCACTATTATCGGCCTATTGTTTTGCTGTGAGAAACGCCCAAGCCTGTGGGCTCTTTCTATCGATGTTACAGAAGCATCAACGCTTAGTTTTTCGGAGCAAAAAGTCAAAACTCGTTCCTCAGATTCCGCCCACGTTTCACCAGCGGTATCATCAAGACCATAAAATAGCAAGTTATTTCGGCGTGATCTATTTTCTAGATCGTCTTGGCGTTCGCGCATGGAGGCAAACGATGCAGCAAGTGATTCAACGCAAGCCGTCACTCTCCCTACTTCTTCTTTCAAAGGCGGAACACATGATGCGCTGGCTTCAGCACGCTCGACCTTAGCCGCGAGATCAGATACGTTTTGTTTGATAGCTTGTTGCTCACAGCGTAGGGTGCGAATTTCATCAAGAATGTCCGTCTGCTTCTGCAACATCTGAGGGATTTGCATGATCGCAGAAAACATTTTTTGTTCTTGCTCCTCGGAAAGGGGGCCGACATGAATCCCGTGTGCCCCGCTTTCATATGCCCTTGGGATCGCAACCCGCCACTGGACATGACAGCGCTGCCGGCAGCCGATCGTCTCATCCTCTGGCAACCGACGAGACGCGAGGCAAAGCACGTGAGCTCATTGTTCATGACCACAGACAAGACATGACTCATTATTCTTTGCAGTTAATGCAGTTTAACTTGTGTAAGTTCTACAGCATACGTAATTACCCGCGTTGCACCTTACAATCTTATCAAAAACAAGAATACTACCACAGGGAAAATCGGCGAAATTGCAGAATGCTTGCATAAACGAAGGCCCACTGGCACCTCCACAAATGCACATCACACTACTTGACATTTAGTCTGTAATAGCGGCCTGAAGTTATGTGGTTTCCATATATATACTACAGCCATGTACGGCTTCCGCAGTGGCGCAAAGGCGTTCCGCTGTCGCCGGCGTGAAAATGGTCATATGCTGTTGGCACTCATCGGACAACTTTCACTCAGAGGACGAAAGTGCAGACTTCTGGTAAATTTTACCCCTTTAAGCCACTTTTATAGTCAAATGGCAATACGCCTCTACATATCTGCATCTTCTCGACGATAATCCCCGCTGGGCCGTTAATGATGAAGATGGCACCTAAAAGCAAGTCGCCGATTTTCAGCAGCCTAAATATAGCCACATAGCCAACTTGCCACTATTGCCGGTATGGATACATATATTCAAACCAGGCAACATTGTCTGCAAGCCTGCTGTAAAGATCGCGTGCTACTTGATGTCCTTTCTAAAGCACCATGAATGTTCCACATTCACCACCATGGCTGCGAGTGGCGGTGCTGGCAGTAGCTAGAGAATCGTGTTCCCCTCCTTGCGCCAAGGCACTACGTGCTCATGCATGGGGTGTGTACAACCAGAACGTAGGGGGAGTAGAATAAGAAAAGTGTCCGCCGATTGAAAACCTGAATGGGAAGCTGTTCTTTTCCACAACCTAACTTCTCCTTCCTTTCATTTTGTTTTTGCTTTGTTTTTGTTTTGCCGACATTCATGCTTATGTGGGCCAACGTGGCGTGGTGCATCGACCAGAATACGTTATTCGCATATAGAGCGCAGCAGCGTGCACCAGCAAGGCACGCCGTAAGGACAGAAATTCAAAGGAGAGAGAGAGCATTTAAAGCAACAGTCCCGCTTGAGTGGAAAGAAGTGAAAAGTAGTAAGACGCGAGCGAGTCCAGGGACATCTCGAATGTATACGAGTAAAGGCAAATATGTGGGTTGGGCTGACGAGGCGGATACACCGAGAGAGAATGCTCGGATGGCCGGACTAGGTTGTTTGAACCATTCCGCGACGCCAATGTGAAATACGACTTGACCTGACCCGCTCCCCATGTCCACCGAATTTATTCCCACTTGAAACGCTTCGCTGTGGATCAGCTCTGGAACAGGGCCGGCGTGATAGCACGGTGTGTTTACGCGAGCATGCGCAGCCTTCTCGTGTTCCACAAGCCTTCGTATATACATTACTTTCCTCATGTTCAGAAGCGACTTGTGGTTTACAGAAGGAGATGAAGGTAGCGATTGCCTCGTGCATTTGTGGAATCTTTGTGAGAGCGTGAGGGAGCTTCGCCGAGTGCTTGCTTTTGCTGCGTCTTCTGCGCTCTTTTTGGGCCGCACGCCAGGAGGACTAAGAAGGGATATTACAGGAGCAGAGAGAAGAAAGCGGTAAAGCGACTGAGATATGGCACAGGGTTCGTCGTACGCCGCGCGGCTGCGACGTAAAACGACACCTTACGAGTGCTGAGAACGAGAGCGGTGCACGGGCCGCATTATGGAGCCCGACCAGGGCCCGCCGACAGCATCGAAGGCCCGCCTCAACCAAAGCAAGCTTTCCAGTTTAGACTGGTTGTTCTCCCGGAACATACATGCCTCAGATAGAGAAAAGAAGAATGATTGTATGGATGATATTAGCAAAGCTTATTTTGACAGCTCATCGTTAATGGCCGAAAAACTAATACTGCACACCACGGGATTTGCAACTGCCTATGCCCACCAGATAAAAAAAATCACAGCATATGCACGAAGTGAATGATGATGAGTGGGGCGAAGCGTCTGTCCATCAATCCGTCCGTGTGTCCGTTCATCCGTGCATGCATCCATGCGTCCGATCACGTTCGAGAATGCAGACGGCACGCGGGTAACGCTGACAAGGCGCGTGCAAAAGAAGCCGGGCGCAAACGTCTTCAACGCGCCCGCCTCTCTGCTCCATCTATGGCCCACCGACGACCCCCCACGTACGGCGACTATTCACGAGACCGAGAGAAGCACTCGTTCGTGCACTATGTAGACGGCGCGCTGGAACACCGACGAGACGCGAGCCATGGAAGTTTAGCGCAAGCGTTTCCAACGCGCCCGCCGCTCCGCTCCCTCCATGCTCCGCCAACGATCCTGTACGACGACTATCCAGGAGACTGAGACAGGCACTCGTTGGCAAAGAGCACGCAGCAGCCAATCTGAGAGTAGCGGCAGAGTAACGCCACCTAGGAAATGACACGAGAAATGGTCATCCGTTTATTTTGCCTGCTTTTCTTTCTCGTCTCTTATTCTCTCGGTTACACGCGACTAGTGACAAAATTAGAATATAAGGAGCTTCGCGCCTAAAAGCAATGTGGTCCGACCCCAGTCCGGGCCCCAGATTAAAACCTAGAACACGGCCCGCGTGCCGCACTCTGGCCTTTGAGCTACTCGGGATCTGTGCACAGCTCTATTGTGAACACCATGACTAAAAGAGGACCTGGTCATACGAACTAGTTACTTTTCAGACGTGCGCACTATTTTAGAAAGGAACCCCGCGTGGGACCCAGATACAAAGATTTGCATTTCCAAATTATAACGCATTCAGAAGCATGCAGCACGGTTTATATTCTCTAACTACGACTTTACGATAAGCTCGTCTGCCTTAAGAGCCCATCTCGGATGGCCGACATAGCAAAATAGACGGAAATGCATGCGCCTAAAGCTCTTTCACAAATTTTTACTGCAGCGGTAGGCCTAAGGAAGGAAGCATATATCCTTGATCCTACGTACAGCTCAGCCTTTCGCCATCATTCCTTAAAGGTTGTAGAACGTAGCGGTCACATTAACATATAAAGGCATTCGCTTTTTTCAAGAACATGCCGTGATTAGAATAGGCTACCGGAAAAGATTGTCTTGTCGCCAATCAATTACGTTGACTGTACCCTTGCTGAATTCTTGTTGCAATAATTTTCGCGTCACTTCTACAAGGCCTTGAAATTTTAAGGCTTTCGTTCTTATGCGTTATCTAGTTATACGGTAATGTACTGTTCTTGCTCTCTCTCTCTCTCTCTCTCTCTCTCTCTCTCACACACACACACACACACACACACAGACCCTCGTTAATGAATTAAGGAATAAAGTATATGCTTAAGGGCTCGTTTTTCCATGTTTGAAACAATATAATGAGATCTAGTTTGAGAGCCCTAAATCAAAGGAAACGGTACTTTATGAAGTTGATCCACACAGAAAATTTTCCATAGCTACAGACCTCCCACGACACCTACAGACATTAATCCACCGTTTCCGATTGGAAGTATACATGCACAAACAGCTTCCTGCACAAGATACATCGATCAAACTCACCGGAATGCCATTGTGGTCATGCAGAAGAAAATGTTCGCCATATTCTTTTGGAGTGCGCAAAAATACGCGAATGACAGAGAAAAGTTAAAGAACAAATTAGCAAGTTTGGACAGACGGCCCCTCACAATAAAGAAACTACTTGGACCATGGCCTGAGATGCATCTCCAGAAAAAGGCAATAATCTTCCGGTCTCCACTAAAAAGTCTGACAGACTTTCTAGTGGAGACCGAACTGGACAAGCGCCTATGACAGACAGCCAGAGATGGGAATATATAAAATGTGGTCATGTATATACGGACAGTAGAATAGTAAGGTGTGCGTGTAAATAGTTTATGACTGTGTGAACTGCGCGAAGAAAACTGTGTATTGGCATGATATTTAAACTGGTTTCAGTGTGCTGTTATGTTTTTTTTTTCTTTCTATTCCGTATTGTTGATTTTTGGGTACCGTTCTGTATTATCATTTTCTTTTTCGCTGCAGAACTTTGTGGTATGAAGTAGCCGAGGCAATAGGCACCTCAACCTCTGTACAGCAAAACAGGTAAAACAGAACAGAACAGAACAGAACAGAGATCTAACAGACAAGAATGCAAAGGGAGTTACAGGGGGAGTTATTAGACCGAATGGTAATGTAAATGTTACGTTTCAAAATAAATGTTACACCCCCACATTTAATTCAAAAATATATACTCAATAAAGTGGTTGCCGTGATAGCCACCATGGTAGCTCAGTTTGTAGAGCATCGAACGCGTTATTCGAAGGTCGCAGGCTCGGTTCCTGCCTACAGCAAGTTATCTTTTCTCTTTTCACCACTTTTCTTCACAGCTACACCACCATTCGGTCTAATAACTACCCTATACTTAGCTTGGCATTCTTGTGTTAATAATATATATATATATATATATATATATATATATATATATATATATATATATATATATATATATATATATATATATATATATATATATATATATATATATATATATATATATATATATATATATTATATATATATATAATACCCTATCGGAAAAAAACGAATGGTGGGCATGGTGGAAACCACGACCCACCATTATAGTGGATTAATGTAGTGGGTGAATGGTGGGAAACGCCCACCATGGCGCATGGTGGGTATGGTGGGTGCTGCAGTGCCGGCAACACTTGAGCGCGAAATGACGTCAGAATCACCGTGACGAGCTGCCACAAAAAATAAAAAAGAATTCTATAAAAACGGTATAAAAAACACCCGTCCCGTAAAGAAAAAAAAACAAGGCGCCACGGAGGATCGAACGTGCAACCTGCGGATTCCCATTCGAAGACGCTAACCACTGCGCCACACAAACATGACGTTGATTGCGTGTTAAATACTTAGTTGCCATACAAACCTAAGGTTCAACTTAGTTATGTTTGTCGTGTACACAACATAGACAAGATCTACACCTGCTGCTAAATATTGCACATTTATTAAACACAAGCAATTACGGCCTGTAACGATTGCCACTATGTTAATGACACTAGTGCTATTTTTTGCAATTAACAACTTCAAGAAAAAAAACCAAGTGGACTGAGGAGCAGCGACAGTTTACCGGCGGGGTCTGCCAAGTTTAATATCCGTTTCGCGCTCGTTCTAAAAGGCGACATCTGTTCACGCTTTATGACGCTTTTAGGCTCATTCCATAGATACGCCCGCCTAATTTATTTGATTGAGTATTGGGATGCTTTTCACGCAATGTAGAGAGCGGTCGCGCCAGCGCTATGCTGTAGCTCTTTCGCTAAAGCAACAACTACATAACGGCTTGGCCAAAACGAATGCAGTATGCCGGAAACATTACGCTGTCATATTGGTTCACCAAGCACACGAATTGCCAGGTCTGAGTTCTCGTACAAAAGCTAGAGAAGTGCCGGCGAGTGTGACCGGCGGCTGTCGGTGAGAAGACACTTAATTACGTTCTCTGGGAGCGCTTTAATTGCGTCGCATTGATATTTGTTGCTTCTTGAGCGGACACCATACACAATGAAAAATTCTTCATTTAGGTTAGTTGATGCCATATAACTGCGCTGTATTGTCATACTTAATCGTCGTAATCATGTATTCTGAAACCCGGAAGCACGGATAACACAATTGTACGGGCTCGGTCAGTAGGCCTAACCTTTGGTGGAAATCATAGTGGTAGAACATGTAGTGTACAGATCCCAGCTTTGTACACTATATAATTTGCACGCCATTATAAGCCCACCCATCATCTGCTTACTGCTTCCCAGCATAATCGCGATGGTGGGCAGAGCTTCTCAGCTTGGTACACCATGTGGCCCACCATAACAAGCAGCACCCATCATCTGCTTAGTGCTTCCCAGCATTATCGCAATGGTGGGAAGAGTTTCTCAACTTGGTACACCATGTAGCCCACCATAATAAGCACCACCCACCATATGCTTAGGGCTTCCCAGCATTAACGCAATGGTGGGCAGAGTGTCCCATTATTGCCCACTATCTAGCCACTGCTTTCCACCATCATTTCCACTTTACCCATCATCTGTACACCATGCCACCCAGTATGTCTCAGCATAACCACCATATTTTCCACTACGTCCCACCATAGCCATCATAATTTCCACCATGCCCACTATTATTTCCACTACTCCCACCATGTTTTCCAGTATCCACCATGGGAATTTTTCCGATAGGGTATATATATATATATATATATATATATATATATATATATATATATATATATATATATATATATATATATATATATATATATATATATATATATATATATATGCGCACCAATATCATTCTGGACGGAGGTTGGATGGGATGGAAAGGGGAAGGAACAGGGGTTCGTCCCCTCTTCTCCCACCTCACCCAGAGAAAACTGCCGGACTTCAAGACTTCAAGTAAAGTTAATTCATTCATTCTAGTGATCTATTCAGAATGATCATGTGTCAAGTCATATGTAACCTTAAACATATTGCTGATCTTGTTACGTTACCTCTTGATGTTGTATAGCACCTGTCATATATTATTTTTATTTGCCCCCCCCCCCTACAATAATGACCATTGGGCGCTGTAGCTATCTCAATCAATGAAAATTAACTCGTTTTTGCAACTTTTCTTTGACACCTGTAGCTGGCTTGCATGTGGCCTCGCATAAGTGAATGTCTTCCACGCTCTTTTTCCTCTGTCTAACCATCATGAGCATCAATCTGGCCACTGCGGTTTTCTATAGATCGAGAGAACGCCCGCCGTCGTAGCCCACTTGGTAGAGACCCGTGTACTGTGCGATGTCAGAGGGCGTTAAAAAACATCAGATGGTCAAAATTGTCGTAATCCTGCACTACGGAATGTCTCATAATCATATATGATGGTTTGGTGATACAAAACACCAAATATTATTATAAGAGCGTCGGCGCACATGCCATTCGGCTTCTGTTTCCGGCACCACCGAAGGCGAACGTGTTGTAACAGTGGAGGTGTGCTCGGCCTGACGACAGATAGGCGTTCGCGTTGTCACACTACGGTTCTCATAGACACCCACAGATGGCGTAACTGCTTCGGTCGTAGGTCGAAGCAAGGACCGCAAGGGACAACCACACAGCCACATGTTTTTTCTGGTTTCACGCTGTGTAGGAATGAGGTAATGTCTTAGATGGGATGCAGATCTTTGACTAGCCTGTGTAACGCTGTCCCTTCGTCCACTACCACGCTCTGCTGGCCGCAGGTGTTGGGGCGGTGCCAAGTAGATCATGCCTTGCCTCGGCAGTGAGCGCGCGTGGACGTCACTTTCTCCCTAACCTGTCGACGCTCGCCGTAAGCCATCTCTCTCGCTTTTCCTCTCTACATCTCGCAACGTTCGAGTGCACATCGAAAGAACACTCTTTCTCCTGTATCGATCATCGACCCTGCGGAAGCGGTGCGCACGACAGGTGCATGGTGCGACAGCTGCCATACTTCGCTGGGGACTGCACAGTAGTTACGCGGTGTAAAGTCACGTAGCGCGCACACCTCCACCTCTCCTGCGCCACGCCGCGAAGAGCACCAGCATTGACGCCGCCGCCAGTGTCAGCGTTAGCGCCAGCGCAAGCTCTCAATAAAGTACACCATCTCCCGTTCAAGCAAACGATTCCTCCACTGCTTCGCATCCACACATGCTACCTTTTAGGGGAAGATGGTTTCTTTATATTTTTAAATATATTTTTCTATTGTGTCATAATTACCACAGTAAAATTCAAAGGTACAAATAGTCACCTTGCGTTTTTTGCTGACTTAACTCCTGGGGGGGGGGGGGGGCTGATAATATTGTTCCTAACAAAGAAGCGAGTCCCTGAATCCAGTCGCCCTTTTCAGGTGAAGTTCGTGAAAGACAGAAGTGTCTGCGTCGAAACACTGGCTCGAGCGCTTCCTCGTTTAGGAACAGTTTTCCTTTGACTGATCGGGAGAAGCGACGACCCCATCAAAAGTCGCAGAAGAGACAGCACGGAAGACTCGCTCGCGAACCGAGTTGTTTTCGAGAAGCACGCTGTACGCCACCCCATGCGTTCCACGCGCCGTCTCGACTAAGCAGCCGTGTCAAGTGCCGTTCGCCAAGTGCGCGCTTCTAAATTCCCGCGGGCTCCGCTTGCTGTCTTCAAAGACACCCACACACACACACACACACACACACACACACACACAAAAGAAGAGAACGCGCACTGGGGAGATGAATGTCGAGCGTTGTCTCATCGGGCCTCTCTCTGAGAGCGGGGGAATTCTCTGGGGACCTCCGCCGTCGCTCCACAAATGACAGCCAGGAATATCCCGCGGTAGGTAATTTTTTCTAACCGCGTGTACAAAACCACCCGCGCCCAGCTTTCAACGTCTCGCTCCTTCTTCAGAGCGATGGCGGAGGCTCGAGTGAAGGGCTGTCTCTCATTCTGCAGTGAGAGACGGCTAGCTTCGGTGCTCGTTCTCGATTTTTTTTATAAATCACTTGTTCGACATTCATTTCCAAACTCTTGTGTGATATTTGATGTTCTCTGTAGAAAAATAAAAGGCTTGGAATGCACAGAACAGTTGCAATAGCGTACCTACATATAGATATAGAAAACGAAGCCTGAAAAGGAAAAATATTAAGGCAGCTTCGCCGTAGTGGTTTCCAGCCTGAGGAAAGTGCAGGAATTCTTGAATCCCCTTTTGTTTTCTCTTCCTCTTCTCTTCTTTGTCTTCCCAGTTTTCTTCATTTTTTAATCTTTATTTTCATCATGATTAAAGCTCGAAGAACAAGAGGCAGGCTTCACTTTGGCGCGAGCAGCGCGCTCGAAGGGCTATGCTACATGTGGCTTTGCCTGCGTGACGGCAAGCTACGACAGCGCATGACAATGACAGCATGCGACAGCGTGGGCCTCCTTAAGTGCTGCGCGCATAATAAAAGAGTCTGCATTGACAAGGCAGGGAGAGGGGGGAGGGGCTACTCCGCTTCTTATTTTTATTTAGTCGGACCTGTCCCTCCGTTCTTTCATGTGAATGGTTGTAAAAATGCAAGTGTTTAGGGGTGGAGCTCCTCATAGGGAGGATCGTGCCATGTCCGCCATCGTCCCTCGATGACGCTGATGACGATGAACAACAAGAGCGTTCCAGACCACATAATTCCTTTCTGCCATCACGACAAAGCACATGCAAGGTACCCGCTATTACTACCACGACAATGATGCTGACGCTGATGACGATGAAGAAGTGCGTTGCAGACCACATATTCTATTTCTGCCATCACGGCACAGCACATGCAAGGTACCCACTATACGTCACGACGCTGACGCTGATGATGAATAAGTGCGTTGAAGCCTACACATATTCTCTTTCTGCTATTACGGCACAGCACATGCAAGGTACCCGCTATACGCCATGACGATGATGATCAGGTTTTAACATCGACAATATCAGACCCATCTCTCTAACGTGTCATCCGATTAAAATTATAGAGAGGGTTTTAAGTAACAGAATAAATGTTTGGATGGCAAAAGCTAATAATGAAGCCAAACCAAATTGGTTTTTCATAGCGAGTGTTTAATTTGTTGTGCTCATGCCGATTTAGAGAGCCGAATACAGTTTGCCCGAAAAAGATGGCACTACGTGATGCTAGTAACACTAGACATAGCTAAAGCTTATGACAGCGTCGAGCACTCAATTTAATTGAATACGTTACAGGTCTTAATATACCGCATTATAGTGTTGAGTGCGTAGCAGAATTTTAAAATCAAGGGAATTTTATTGTGTAAAAAGTAGATGTCGCTCCTCTAAATTCAAACAGCAAAGCGGAGTTACCTAAGGGGCTGTCCTATCTCCGCGAGTATTCAATCTTCTGATGAGCTCTATTCTCGTTGAACGAGTTATCACTGCCTACATTTATGCAGATGATATCTCTTTTTCGACATCAGATGGCGACATTTATTCTTTGCATAATAAATTGACAAGGTATATGTATTACCTCGAAATCTGGCTGCAGTCAGTTTCATTGTCTCTAAACATCAGTAAAAGTGTCATTCTGGTGTTTCCACTAGCAGGTTCTTTTTAGATTTCTGTATTATACAAGCAAGTGATTCCACAAGTGGAATCTACCAAATATTTGGGCATTATTTATAATGAGAAACTTAACTAGAGCCCTCACATAAAATATATCGCGGCAAAGGCACAAGGGGTTTCAGGCTTATTGCGCGAATTGAGCAACACGAATATGGGTTACGCAGACCCACCCTAATAATGTTATACAAAATGTACAGGCGTCAAATACTAGAATTTGGCTGCATGATATTTTCGGGTGGCCCTGTGTACAAAACAAAACCTTTAGTTCTGTTGGAGCGTGAAGCGGTATACGTTTCCAAAACACGTTGGTGGGCTAGTTGGTTTGAATCCATTAAGAGTGAGTAAGCGCAAAACAGACAAGGACGTAGAAGAGACAGACACATACAGAGCGCTCTTTCAACTGATCTTTTATTTTCGCACGAACCGATAAATATATACCGAGCGAGCGGAAATAACATAAACATAAAGAACATATCGCGGAATCACATCGTAGAACCAAGCACGTGTAAATTGCACTACATAGTAAAAGTACAAGTCACTGTGTCGAATCAAGGTAATGAAGTTCTTTTTGAGAAAGCGATACTGATGGTTGGCTAACGCACATGTCAGATAATTTCGCGATTTCATATGCCTCCATAATCTCCCTTGTCATTTTGCCAGGAGCCTTAGATAGAATTTTAGTTTTTTCGAAGAGGGGTATACATCCACAATCTCGGCAATGGATGCCCAAATGGCCCGAGATTGCTTTCGTGACATTATAATGATGTTCTTTCAATCTCTGATTGATACATCGGCCAGTTTGACCAATATAGGTTCTTCCACAAGAAAGCAGAATAGCATAAACAACATTGCGAATGCAGTTCACAAAAATTGTTCGATGATTAATAAGGCAGGTGTTTGCACTGTTACACTGTGAATTAACGCGTCGACACAACCTATGTAGACGTTCGGGAGCTGAAAAGATCACATCCACTCCTGCCTTTCCCGCGATCCTTCTGAGATTATGCGATACACCATGCAAGTACGGAACGACGGCCACTTTTTTTGCTGTACGACCATTACTGCCTTTAGGTGGGTGTTTTAGCTTCCTGCTTTTAGCTTCCTGCGCGCTCTGTATGTGTCTGTCTCTTCTACGTCCTTGTCTGTTTTGCGCTTACTCACTCTTAAAGGTATACGTTTGTGTTCGAGACTCCCCAGGTATTAATGTGATGTATCAGGAAGCTCGCATGTCAACTGTTCTTTGCCGATCCTAACTGTACAAATATTCTTAAAATTTTACAGTTTATAGGCTAGACAGTCTCAATATGCCTGTATTAATGACCCAGACGCCCTCTTTTTTGCTGATTGGCCACGCATTCGTACTCCTCAGAATATTTTTATACAAAGGAAACTGGAAAGAGTTAAGGTGGACGTCAGATCGGTAATTTAAACCAAGGCATTAAACTGCAATATTACGAAAGTATAGGATGAAATCCCCTCCCCCAATCCAGGTTCCAATCTCTGAGTCTGTTTATTGACAGGTTAGAAGATTACATATTTCATGCAGAAACAAAGAACATATAACCACAGATGCTTCTGTGATTAATGAAAACGCAGCAGTAGTAGGTATTGCCTTTGATTACCTTGGTTGGTCATTCTCAGTAACGCTGCCAGATTTCACTCCGGCTTTCGAAGCTAAGCTCTTGGCTATTATTCTGGCGCTTTGAAAACTGCCTTCAAACGAAGTAAGCGCAATCATCATTACAGATTCTGTTTCGGTGTGTACGGCACTCACAGCTTCAGAAAAATCAAGAGTCCTACTGACCTTGCGCACATTAGTTCCACCTCAACTGAAATTCCTGAAGATAGTATAGGTCCCAGGCCACCGTGGCACACAGTTGAATGAAATTGCCGGTTCATTAGCCCTAGCTTCGCTTGATGGCCCTTTTATCGCGGTACTCCCAGAAGTAGACTACATAGTAGCAATCAGATATAGAAAATTAGCTATTTGTACAGATATATGAAAATATTACTAAATGGACGGACGATAGCTGAGATATCCAGGAAACCTAACTGGGGTTAATCTGGAAAGCTAAAAATTATTTTAACCAAATTTTGATGTCATGTCTATTCATTAAACTTTTATTTACGCACAGCTGGTCTGGCGATATCTCCCCTGTGCCCGTTCTGCGAAGAAACAGAAACAATTCAGCATTGGTTTAGATTATGTCAGAACCATTCATTGATTAGGAAAAGATTTCTAGTTACTGCGTTTTTCACAGTAGGTATAAATTTAACTGCAGCTAATGTTCTCAGTTTTCGCGCCTCCGGCTTGTTACATTGCCACAGACACGTATTTGATGCTGTATTCAATTTTATTCACTAATCAAAACGCATGTCAACATAACGCCTGCTTGAATATATTCTTGACAATTTTTTTCTAATATGATCGATAATGAGAATCAAAGTTGCACATTCATTCAATTTTAATCGGGTAAGGTAAATTCAACTACTCAAAATTTTTGTCTTCTGATATAGTATCGTCTCTGCTTTTCTCTTGTTGATTCATCTTTATTTTATTGATATTTTATATATGAAAGACAATTTACCATTCTTTTCTTTTCAATGGTCTTCTTTTAATAACCTCATGATCAGTGTACCACATATAGCCTATAGCAAGCTTTCATGGCCACACCCCCAGAGTGGGCATGCGCCAATGCTTACAGGCAACAAACAAACAAACAAACAAACAAACCACATATTCTCTTTCTGCCATCCCGGCATAGCACATGCAAGGCACCCATTATACGTCATGACAATGACGCTCACGCTGATGACGGTGAAGAACAAGAGCAATACATATTACACACTGTCTTTCTGCCATCGCTGCCATGCAGATGTCAGGTACCCAAATACGCCATGATGATGATGACGACGCTGATTACGATGAAGAAGATGATGATCATCACGTACAATGACTCTCTTGTGCGGCATAAGACATCTCGGTATGATCTGCGATGCTTCGTATGACTGAAAACAACCGACAACCAACAGGCAAACGTGCACAGACCTCGCCTTTGCCAAGTTCAGGCTAGATCAGACACCACAAAGCAGTAGTAATGATGGCGAAACGAAAAATCTCACCACCCAACACAACAAACAATATATCACCAATAAAAATTGCATATAATTTCACACCGCTTTGTCACTCATAGACATGCGTGAGTGGCCAATAGCACGGGTGAGTTACGGTAACTCTGAAAGATCCCCCTGCTTCGCCCACTGGCATCATTCACTTCGTGGATATGCCGTGACGTTTTTTTTCTTTCTGTAGTGGCCGCCGAGGACTGTTGGGGGTGTTGCATTGCAAGCGCGGTTTGTCCCGCCGCGTTGGTCTAGTGGCTGATGTACACGGCTGCTGACCCGCCGGTCGCGGGATGAAATCCCAGCGGTGCCTGCTGCATTTTCGATGGAGGCGAAAATGTTGTGAGCCCGTGTGCTCAGATTTGGGTGCACATTAAAAAGCTCCAGGTGGTCGAAATTTCCAGAGCCTTCCACTAAGGCGTCTCTCGTAATGGCATGATGGTTTTGGAACGTTAAACCCCACTTATGAATGCATAAATCAAGCGTGAATTACTTCCATCCTTTATTTCCTGAGAGCAGGGGACCAAAGGAAAGCCGTTGTAAGCAGCACGCGATTGCTTCGTGTTTTATATTCTACATGCATGCTAAGCTTTTAGGACTCGTCCTACGACGGAACAGAGCAGCTGCGGTAAATATTCACACCCCCGTCCTACAAGAAATCTCGTAATGCCAGTGACAGTGGAAGTGTTTCTCTTTCAGAATGGGCAATATACACTTACTACACAGATTCCACGAAGGGTACAAGTCGTACCAAGGCGATGGACTGGGCTAGTTGTTACATAGCGAATGGGATAGAAATCACAGCATATCCACGGACTGAATGAAGATGAGTGGGGCGAAGCGTCCATCCAACCGTGGGTCGATCTGTCCGTCCGTCTAGTGAACACTTCAAGTACCACCTTCTCACACCTTTTCATTATATATTGATTATATAAAAGTACCGCCATATAGCGGAACTAAACTCCCCTGTGGCACTTACTCGAGAGAGGTGGTTACTACAGAGGACGATCGGATGACGCCTTAAGGAGTTTCGCCCCTAAAAACCAGCGGGAAGCACGAAACACAGATAACGAAAATGACGGAAAAGACAGGCACTTCGAACCGATCAAAAACATGCTTGAAAGTATGCGTGAATGAGTTCCATGTGATCTTGCGCATTGAAGAACTGCGAATATTTATTGTCCAAGCCTTTATAGCGGCCTTGCATGATAAAGAAGCACAAATTTAATGTGCGCCTATTTTGCACTACACTTGCGTGCCATAGCTCTTGGCTTATTGCTATGGTGTATCTGTAGTTGTTTAACTTTTTCCGCGTGCCATCTCATATGATATACATGCGTGTTAATTGGCTACTGCCAAAAAACAGGGTTGAAAGGAAGCCAGCCCAGCGTGTGAAGTCTTCGTGCCAGGCATACAGCCAGAGATTTTTCGGTGAGAGGGGAAGACAGCTGCTGGAAGAACTGATAGACAATATAACCTATTTTCGTTATCTTCGATTGATACGATTGATATGTGGGGTTCAACATCCCGAAAACCCCATATGATTATGAGAGACGCCGTAGTACTGGAGGCCTCCGGAAATTTTGACCACCTGGGGTTTTAACGTGCACCCAAATCTGAGCACACGGGCCTACAACATTTCCGCCTCCATCAGTAATGCAGCCGCCACAGCCGGGATTCAATCCTGCGACCTGCGGGTCAGCGGCCTTTTACCTTAGCCCCTATACCACCGCGGCAGGGCATTAATTATTTTTCGGTAAGACACCACCTACCATCAAAGTTTCACAGGATTCGGGGGAGGGGCTAGGGCTACGGGTTTTGCTTCGCGCCACACTCGTTTTCTATGCTCCACCTTTATGCCCCTTTTGCGCATAACCCGACATCAGCAGTGACGCACTTGCAACGTCTTGAGCTTTCAAAAGTTTCGGGTACAAAGGTGAAACCTAGGCACGATTTACGATGCCATATTCTAAGGCCGCAGGCAGGGCTTTTAAGGTCGATAGCGAATGACGACAATCGCTAAATTGTCATTTTTGGTGCATGGCAATCGGCCGAGGAGCAAAACCGGAAGGGCGTATTTTGCGTCAATGTCGTGGCTCACTAGGCTGTTCTCTACGTTCGTGTAATTAGGGAGCACACCTTATCACCGTCAGTAGATGGAGAAGACGAGCGCTTCAGTTACATAAGCCCTATAGCATTTGACATTCAATCATTGACCGATATGAGCAGCGTTTTTTTTACACTGAAGCTTTCAGCGAACGTTATCTTGGTGTGTTGTGACAGTGCTTGCTTTGTGTGTGTGTGATTTGAATGAGCCAGCAGCACAAACCACTCTGTTAATCGCACGGTTTGTCGCGTGACGGCAAAATGTAGAGGTGTTGAGACGATGTTGCTGGGGCGGCAAGCTATGTCGAAATTCTCCCCGTGTTTACTCTACGAAGACTTGATTGATTGATTTGTGGGGTTTAACGTCCCAAAACCACTATATGATTATGAGAGACGCCGTAGTGGAGGGCTCCGGAAATTTCGACCACCTGAAGTTCTTTAACGTGCGCCCAAATCTGAGCACACGGGCCTACAACATTTCCGCCTCCATTGGAAATGCAGCCGCCGCAACCGGGAATCGAACCCGCGACCTTCGGTTCAGCAGCCGAGTACCTTAGCCGCTAGACCATCGCGGCGGGGCAACTCTACGAAGAATAGCACACATTTCACACAAGGTTGACATTTTTGAATGTTATACAGCGCTTTAAACACGAAACGTTGAAAGCACTTCCAAGACATCATATATCTGAAGTCACCAGATCTAGGGCTGCCACTTTATAAGACGGTATACCGTGTTATAAAGTCTAAATGTGGCGTTTTGGAGTGTATACACTCGAAAATGTCACATTTTGATGGCGCTGCGCTATCACAGTGCGCTCATTCTCGTGTTGGGAGATGTTCAATTTCAACACCAGCGACTGATGAAGTCATGACAAAACAGTTGGTTTAGTTATCAAATTCGCCAAACCATACGCCACGCGAGGCTTCTACACTGCCGCTTATTTCCAGAGTACGGCCCCTGCCGAAAGGAGAAGCGCGCGCGCATGTGTTTTCGCGGGCCGAGAGCGCACCGCCAGCCGAGCTGTTTACGGTGAAAAATCTTTCGGCGGAACGCGTGCTCCCGGTGCCCTGAAACAGCCGCAGAAAGCGTCATGTGCGTGTACGCAGCAGCTGGGGCCCTCCACCGGGGAACGCGGCACGCCTCCAGATTCTCACGCTATTTTCTGCGCGCCAACACCGAAACAGTGCACACGACTCGAACCCGTGTCGGAGACGCCGTGGCTGCAGCGTGAAATTACGTCTTGCCCGCGCTTTGAAAAATGCCGTGGTCATGCAAACGTCACTCTTAGCCAAAACGTCACCGCCGCGTGAAATCGAGATGTGTTTTTTCAGCGCGTAGTTCTTTGGGAGGTAGGGGCCTTTGTCATCGTATACCTGGTCATCGTCGCTTGGCGTAACGCATTCAAAACCACGCGTATAGCATAGCTGTCCGCAGTTCATTCAGGCGAGGCTGCTTGATTTTTTTTTTTACTTTTTGAAGGCCACTGTCATGCTGGTGTCATCGAATACTTTTGGCTCGGTTGCATCCAATCACAGATCATTAACTTCCAGTGCTGGCACAGCAGCTGAGATTAATCAAGACCAGCAGCTGGGGTTGATCAAGCAGCACGAGCTAAACTATCAATATCGTGCTTGTTTCTCCTATTCAAAAAGAAGTTCGTGCATGTGCAGTGATGAAATAAACACGCCGTCTAGTAGCTGAGGCACTCGGCTGCTGACCCGTAGGTCGCGGAATGGAATCCCGGCGGCGGCGGCTGCATATTCGATGGAGGCGAAAATACTGTAGGGCCGTGTGCACGTTAAAGAACCCAGGTGTTCGAAATTTCCGGAGCCCTGTACATTGTGTCTTTCATAGTCTTATGGTGGATTTGGGACGTAAAACTCTAAAAATTGTTTTAGCAACGAGTCACGCGAAGTTTCACGGTTCTTTAGTGCATTGCACATGCAGCAGGTGCTCCTATTACGGGCGTGTTTTGTTTGCGCACTGTAGTTGGCGAAAAGATGCGACAAGCGTTCGCACAGTGAATTCTTCACCCATTCGATTTGAGGAAAAATAAAAAAGTTTTTCACGCCTTTTGAGGTCAACTGATGGTGAAAGAGGATGACACAGCGCTTCGCACATAACTTTCATATTGAAACAACTATAGGCAAGTTAAGCAGGCTACTGAAGGATGACCTTAGTTTACCACCTAGAGGCGGCCACTTAGAGAGTCCGAGTCCGAGTGAGCCCGGCTCTCAAAAAAAAAATTGATGAGCTTGAGTCTGAGAGAGTCCAAAGCGCAAGATATATTCCTTCACTGAGTCTGAGTGAGTTCCACTATCGTCACCGACCTATGGTCCCATCAACGCATCTTCAGCGTTGCCGGCATTCACATTTTACTGACGTTTTCTCACACGCGTTCCAAATCAGTGCTGTTCATGCATAATTTCAACAAAATTATTAAATAGGGACGGGAATTACATGTGGAGGTGCTCAGGAAAGTTCTTGATAAGTATATCTTATGTTGCCATGTTTTTTTTTTTTTTCAAGAATAATTGTCCCTACTGCTTTGCAAGCACTTATAACTTGTAGTTAAAAGTGTAATTCCAAAAGGCGCCAAGAAAAGCACCAATACATGAGACATTGGTGGGAAAAAACATTAACAACATGGTCGAAAAAGCTCATTCTAAACTCGCGGACTCATGCGCCCACTCACACAGACTCAGCTCGAGCCAAGAGCCCGAGTCTAAGCGGCTCTTGGTGAGTAATATTTCGGTGAGCTTGAATCTGAGTGAGGTCGGCTGAAAACAAATTCCTAAGCGTGAGCCCGACTGAGTACTGCTGAGGAAAAGACTGCAGGGTGAGTCTGATTTTGAGTGAGCCCCAAGCGCGAAATATTACTTCTTGGCTGAATCTGAGTGACGTCTACAATTTTTGTCTACCTGGGCTGTGAAGACGTCCCTTCACAGCTTCAAGCCAACCGAAATTGTTTTCTGCAATTGAAATTTGCAAAGTGAGAAAATGTAGACGGCTGTATTTCACACTATAAATTGCATATTTGCACAACGTGGAGTTGTGCATAAATTTTATCTAATTTTCGGCTTCGGGTTGTTCATGCATATGCATGAAGTTCGCGCACCACTTCCTCAACTACTTCTATGGACTGGCATAGAGGGTGCTGCGGCCTCCCTTGCCAACCCTTGGTTATTTGCTCGGCGCCGTCAGCGACGAGGCACGTTCACGCCTGTCCCCAAGCCGTGGCCTCGCAGCGCTGTTTCATAAAGAACAGACGCTGTTCAAACAAGACATGAAATGTCCTTTTCTCTGTCCTCGCCCGCTCATCATCTTAGTCGCTCTCTGCTGCTGCTACGGTTGTTTACAGCGGATGCATTCGTCCGTCACCATCTCGCCTCTCATGTCTGTCGTTCTCGTTACACGACCCGAAGGTCGTGGGATTGAATCCCCGGCCGAGTCCGTATTTCGACCAAGGCGAAGGGCTACAGGCGCGTGTACTTGGGTTTAAATGCAGGTGTAGGGTTCTCTTAAACAACCATCGAGTGATTGGGAGATAAATTACTCAGGGGATGAACTACAACTTGTGGAAAGCTGAAGAGTAGGTCTGAAAGTGGACACGCGAAGCATAATAATAGGTCTGAAAACTATTATGCACAAAGCTTAAGTAAAGTGCAACAGGCTCGGCAGGAAAAAGCGCTTTGCATTAGGTGGTGATGAGATACTGGAAGTTGTCAAGGAACAGCTATCCTTCTCTCGTTCTCTCTCGAATCCCATTCTCTTATTCCCATGCAGTGCCGGCTAGCAACCGGGCGCTCGTCGGGTCCCTGCCTTTCTTTTTCTTGCTTTCTCTCTCTCTCTTTCTCCCGTCTACTCACGAAAGAAGGTAACCGCAGAGCCAAACTATAAGCGTGGTGTGGTTGTAACACATTCAGTAAACATTCTCAAATCATCAATGGTAGTCTGCCACTACCCCTCAAGAGAAAAGTATATAACAGCTGTATCTTGCCGGTACTTACCTGCGGTGCAGACACCTGGAAGCTTACAAAGAGGGTTCAGCTTAAAGTGAGGACAACGCAGCGAGTGATAGAAAAGAAAATGATAGATGTAATACTAGGAGACAATAAGAGAGCAGAATGGGTCAGGGAACAAACCGCGGCTAAGGTTATCATAGTTGAAATCAAGAAGAATAAATGTAAATTGGCCGGGCACGAAACGCATAGGCGGGATAACCGCTGGTCTTTAAGGGCGACTTACTAGATTACAACAGGACGCAAACACGTAAGAAAGATACAGAAAAAATTAGGTGAGCAATTCAGAATAAAACATTTTCAGGTATAACGTGGCAGCATAGAGCAAAAAAAAAATTGGTTGATTGGCGGAACATGAGAGGGGTCATTATTCTGCAGGGGCCTAATTAGGATCATGAGGATGATGATAACGATGATAATGATAACGACGACGAAGAAAAAGAAATGACCCCAAGTATTGGAAATCCACAGAGACCTCAACCATGGTCTCTCTCTCTTAATCATAACGTGGTGATAATCGTAACTGTTGCACGTCATTTTAGCAGCAGTTAAAGTTTTGCCCTTTTAAACCTTCATTCCTAAACCATCACCTTAGACCGAAATTAAGAACAGCGTGCTTTTCACAGAAAGCATTGTAAGCACAAAATGACTTAGTGTGCAATCCCAAAAAAATAACCTGGTGCATTGTAAACTGCGGCCACTAAGCTATAGACCAGCTTTTTACCCTTCGCTTTTTTTATGTGGTAATAATGCCTCTTGAATTTTTATTTTTCCAACTTGTATGTCGACAATGTTCATATGCTGTACAACCAATAGCGCGTTGCAGTTGAGTTGCGAGGATACTTTGCGCTGCGTGCTCATTTTGCGTATATAGTTCCTGAGGCAATGTGAAAATGGCGGCCGTAGTTTACGTGAGTGAATCATGTGGACCACATTTAGTTGAAGTGCTAGGTGAAGACACCAAGCGGAACACACGCATATGTCAGCATATGTGTATGACACGGCCGTTCTTTCGTTGTGGCGTGCATGCCTGTGTACGCCATGAAGAAATTCGAGATGTTTCCTGGTGTATTAAATGTATTCCAGCAAGTTAAGCTGGTGCACTTTGCCTATTGAGGCCAATGTGTTTTTGTGATTGTGTGCTATATCACGAAACAGTGCGAAAGCCGCTGCAATGTCGCTTTCTATTCTAGCTAGTGTCGCGTTCGTACAAAGAACGGTGCATTTTCTTCGCAGTGCGAATAAAGGAGTGCAAGGTTGGAACGATGAAGCAGTGATGCGTAATGCACCTAACAATGGTCTTCTATTCGTGCACGCAGCCGCGGTTATTGTGAATCCCAGTCGAGAGACAACGTCTTCTGAAGCAGATTAAATTATGGGCCTGCGCAATTGAGCAACAAAGATGTCTGCCGCTACCGACCAGTGAGCGGGCGTTGGCCCCGCAACGCAGCTGAGTGGCTCGGCGGCACGAATCCGGGCTTCTCGAAATCGGCCTCGTAAATCCTCGCCCGTGCTCCCTTTGTAACTGCGCTCCCCCGTAACAGGACGCCATTCGAGAAAGCAGCTTTCTCGTTCTTGCCTCTGTTTTCGGAGGTGGCGGCTGCACGTTCTTTTTTCGTAGGCAGTTTTCTTCCTTCGGCCAGTGAGACTGCCATTGTGGAGCTTTGTAGTCGTGCTTTACAAACCAAGTGTAACATACTGCTGGTGCATTTTCGCCGTGATGATGCCAGGTCACATTGCTTTCACTTCACCAGAGCGACGCAAGATAGAAATTTCAAAACCAGGGGTCGACAACCTTTTAAAGTGGAGGGTCAAGTTCGAGTGAAGTCCGCACTGCGGGGTCGCATGGTAGAGAGGGGGGGGGGGGGGACTTGCAGTTAAGGTGAGAATTTAAAATTCTGCGAATTGACTGTAACGTACATAATTAGAATGAAAATCATGTTGCAGTTTACAAATACAGGCTGTAAGCGAAAACCCCATTGGGGTCCAAACTTCCATGCCCGCTATCAGGTAGGAAATCCAAAAAATCTGCAAGAAGGAAGAGAAAAGCGCGCGATGAAGAAATCCGTAAACAGGGATTCCGTGCTCAAGCCACCGTTTCGACAGGAGGGGTTGTCTTCAAGGCTAGAACCGATCTCCTGAGCGCTAACGTGTATGTACTTCGCAGCCTATCCTCCAATTCGAAGAAAGGAAGGGCAACTGTGGATGTGGAGGGGCCGCCATGGTGAATTGTGTGAGTAAAAGGCAAGAGGTATTCCGTGAACAGAAAGCGAAGAAAGAAGAGGAGGTGGGGGACATCTAGCTGATAACAAGTTGTAATAAAGAGTGTACTTTACGATGGTATGTTTGAAATTCTTACTTGGACTGTCATTGCTCTTCTTTGTGTATGTAATGTATCGAATGAATTCAAGAGCCCGTTTATATCAGCTGGTGTAAACAATTATACCTACTGACTGGAATGTATTGAACTTGTCAATAATGTCTTTTGTCTCTCGCGGACGGGTAAATTCGGCTCAAGCATGTAAACTTGGAAGCCGTTGAAGTGGTGACCTGCGACTTTAAAATACTGTGCCACTGTTTTCAGTAATTTCCAGTGGCATTAACTTCTTTTTGGCAATATCGCCAGGACGCTTCCGAAAAGTCGCCTGTTTTAGCCAAAAGTCGCTAAACGGTGACGATGATTTTTTTCTGAGACTTTTGTTTATGACTTGATAAAGCACCTTAGAGGGTTTTTTTTATTTAAACACTATTTTTAAATCAATTTCTGTTGTTGTGAATGAAGATGGACTGCGCTGCTACCTGCTGACTCACTGCGAACCGGTGAGCAGCTGTAGTGGACCTGTATCCACCTGTTTGCGGTGAACCGCGAGCCGCTCAACTGAACCGCTTTGCCCATCTCTAGAGCTCGGAGCGGCCACATTGCTCGGTAAAGATGGCAGCGCCTCAAACAGCTTGATCATCTGTGCTTTGGACTCATTTATTAAAGCTCATTCCGAGCATTCCACTGTTCTCACTGTTTACAAATTTTATATGTTGCTTTCAGAGCACTCTACCTCAAATATTGATTGTCCCCCAAAAAGTCGCTGAGTCTTCGAAATTGTCACAAGACGGAAAGAAAAGATGCTAATTTTAGCGACTTTCTCGCTAACTTAACACTACTGGTAACTTCTCTGTCCTGTCTGCGCGATGACCGTTTATTATAACAGCAGGCAGCCCCGTTTCGCCAATTTCCCTGTTTGTGACAATATCAACAATCCACCATGTCGATGGAGTTCGAACTGGTGCAGGTAAATCTAGGATTTTATACAATTGGCGTTATCACTTACCGTGATTTTATCTATAAAGTTATCTTGAAGGTGTTTTCGAAAGTCTTGCATTTCGTCCAAGATGCAAGACTTGCGGCGGTATATACGATCAAAGGTCAGCATATCGCCGCAAGCTCACGTAATAGCATTGTTTTATTGAGTCTTCTCTGAAGCCGGTCTAGTGAAACCGGTTAAAACCAGCCCGTCGCATTACTAATATTGCGATATCAATAATGCCACACTGCTGAGGGTCATACTGAACACAAGTGCACAATGAGAAATAAACAGGCATAGCTGAAAGGAAAATTGAGAATGTTCTATACATAACTGCCAAGCAGTTAAATACATGATAGTTTAAAGATGGCTCCCCAACCTGAACACAAAAGGGGCAAAAATTAGGGGACCTTGAAGCTTCGCCTTTAGAAGTTGAACGCGATAGCGACATCCTGCTCCTAGCGAGTATTTCAATCACTTATTGCATGAAACCTTTTTTCAGATTTGCGCCCACTATACGTAGCTCTAAGGCATACGTGGCCTTAAGGCCTGGTCGCTGCGTTAGCCACGGGATCTGACGTCACTCCGTTTTGACCAGTGTGTTTCGCTGCACAGACGTGCGTTCGCTTGCTCTCGTCGCTCGACAGACGCGGCTTGCCAAGCCGGACGAAAGTTTTCGTCCTGTGCTAGAGTTCTTGTTGGTGACTTGAGAAGGCCATCTGTTTTTGTGTCCGTGAACTGCAGCGTGGACATGTGATGCGTTTTGTGCATTGGATACTCGCAACCTGTACGGCAGTAAATCTGAACGGTTGGGTGATCCTGCTCAATGAATTGATTAATTGATTGATTAATTGATTGATTGATTGATTGATTGATTGATTGATTGATTGATTGATTGATTGATTGATTGATATGTGAGGTTTAACGTCCCAAAACCATCACATGATTATGAGAGACGCCGTAGTGGAGGGTGGAGGGCTCCGGAAATTTCGACCACCTGGGGTTCTTTAACTTGATGAATTGTCGTGGCGAAGGGACCGGTGCGGCGAGTGTTCTCGTTTCCTAAGCACAACCGAAGAACAAAATGGGAGTGGTTCATTCGTCAAGCTGACGTCGGCATCCGCTTTCTTCGTGACCCGAAGGTACGTGAGTCCGTACTACATTTTTTAAGTCGTTCTAATCGCCCTATCGCCACCATGTTCCGTTCTTGCTCCAAAATAAATATGTAATGTGTGCTTCTGACTCGTTGGCGTAGGCCCTGGCATTAAATAATAAACACGCGTTGCAGCACATATTTAGAACAGGCGTTTTTCCTTCAGGGTCAGTAAACATTTTGCAACTTGCGATAAGCGCCGCGGACTTGTATTACCTCTGTTCACTTGGTTGATAGAAATGGAAAGAATGCTGTTGCATTACTTAGTTCATCGGTTTCGCGCGTAGTATTTTTTGCCGGTGTTTATATTATGTTATTGCAGTAATACAGCAGTCAGCACTTTAAGCTAATATGCTTCCCTGAAATTTTGATGCGTGTACCCCTCACCCCTTTCCCCAGCACAGGGTAGCCAGCCGGTCTAAAAACTGGCTAACCTCCCTGTCTTTCCGCTTAAACTTTCTTCCTCCTTCTTCCTCCTTGATGCGTGTAGACACTTATGGTAAAGCGCTTTTTTAAGTGGTTTTCAGGTGTGTAATCTCTACTTCAAGCTAGATTAATTAAGAACCACTAGCAAAAATATACCAATCCAAGAACCGGAAGTGCGATAGCAGCACCCACGAGAACTACGTGGTTTAGTATAGATCCAATACTAACAGTTTTCCCATGCCCTAAGTTATATGACCAACCACGCACCACTGCGAGAGGGGTCAGAGCAAAAGAAAAAAACGCTGCTTCTTGTCTCGGTCACAAAACATTTTTGTGAAACGAAAGATTTTGTTTTCTTTTGCAATGGTAATCACCATGATATTGTGCTGAATAACATACTTGTGGCAGAAGTGCACGCTTTCTTCAATAACTACGTATCCATGAAGACAGATGTTGGAAAGAGTACAAATAAAACTGCAAAATCTTTGCAAATGAATTAGGAACAGTTGCTCTTCATGGTCTAGATAGTGTGCGTGTGTGCGTGCGTGTATAAATAAATAAGGAATAAATAAATTTACCGTATTTATTTTGTCAATTTGTTGGTCCATCAAATTTTGCTCCTATAGATCGACTCCATGGTGTCAATCCTTGGCTTTTTCGTAGAAGAACTGGGTCCCAGAGGAATCTCCAAATGTTCTAAAGCACAGTACGTTACTTAAACCAGGACCTTTTCTGACCCAAAAGGCAGAATAAAGCTGTTAAACGTGTAAAACTTGCCGCGAACGCTTTATCTTTTAATGGGAGACGATTGTGACAATCGATTCACACTCTCGTACGCGCACTCGCTCGGACAAAACGAGTGACGTCACGGCAGCAGCAAGCAGGCCTGATATCTCGGTGAAATTGGTCCAACCAACCAACTGGCGGCGGCGGACAACTACGACGTCGCACGCGACCCTAGATGTGATCTCATGACAGCTTTCTCTGTGGAAAATTGTTTCAACATACCCTGAGTGACACTGGGGCGTTCTCCCATTTACGATTGCAGAAACAGTGCTTTACAGCGAAATCTGTTAAGGCATCAAAACTCGGGTCACGCGCGGCGCCGTAGTTGTCCACAGCTGCCGGTGTCCACAACCACTATCGCACGAAATAAGAAAAAAAAAACACAGTTTCTCAAACACCAAGAGCAGAGTGGGATTCGAGCTCAGGTCCCCTGCATGCCAGCTCAGTATTATAGAACTGAGCCACGCCAGTGCTTGGGGACTCCGGTGCAAACTGGCCTTAGGCTGGCTGAGTGTCGGGAAAGGAATCGCGTTATTACCAGTAATAAAGCGCTTTAGAAAAGCAACAACCAGGTGTCGCACCATGCCGATTGCGCAACGAGTGGGTGGATTAAAGCACCAAACCTTTACAGAAGCTTGATCTTGTTCACCTTATTACTGTGGCGCATACCGACTGTGGGAAATTATGGCAATTAGAAAGACGTCTGGCGTAACTCTTCATTGTCGTCAGCCATAGCACAAACAATTGCACGGAGTTCTTTGCAAGTGTGTAGCGGGTACCACGCTTCTCGTAAGACTGACGAAGGATGACATGGTGAATGTCTACCTGTATACACAATGATTTATGCCGTAGTGGGTACCGTGGAAGTGTGCTTCCAGCATCTACCCGACGAGTGCTAAAAAGAAAACGCTCTGAAAGACCGCTCTTCCAGCTTTCGCTGTGATAGTGCTGCTCGCTCCACGCAAGCCTTGCGCTTCTTTCCACCCCTCAAAGTCTAGCGTTTCCCAATTACGCCCAATGAACTCAGAAACTCGCATGGTAGTACCAACGTCTCGCATCGGAAGAGCCCGAAACGCATGACACAAATACGATGTCTGTCCTTTCAACAGCGAAGCTGTTCAAGCAAGCCATACTTTGTGTATGTGCATATAAGACAACGATCATCGAGATAAACGGGTATGTGCAGCAAATATTTTCAATGCGAAGTTCTGTCTCTTAAGTTAGGACATCCGTGTCTGTTTGTGGCTCAAGTCACACCTCTCGGCGCTGAAAGTCAACGCAGAAACAACCTAGCCGAAGTAACGACCTAAGAGCAAGCTATACAAACAACCTGCATCACCTCAAACACACGGCCCGTGAGTTGTAGCCTGCACATAATTTATTCACCACACAATTTTTAATGTTCTCATTAAGTATGTTCGTGCAATACACAGGCCTGGCTGGTTTAGGAATTGTATTTGTGAGCCATCCCACCTTGTTTTGAAAAATAACCATGCAACAAAAACTTTATTTCGCGGTCGGCGTCCTCATTTGAGTCCTTTCGGAGATCGCTATCGACATGTGCGAATCGTGGAACCAAATCTACTTCAGAAATGACCTGTACATGAGATATGGGAAAGGTTCCTTTCAAATAAAATATGCACCTCCCCTCCTCCCCGTTCATACGTCCTCCTACAGTGCCCTCGTAGGACAAGGTAGCGTCACGGAGGCGCATTCGAGATAACGTCTAAAACAATGTATAGAAGCGATGCTGAAGAATGATGTTTCCAGTTTGGTTGTTTCAAGAGTTGCGTGGCTTAGCTCCGCCATTTTTTACTGGCTGACGTGGGAGAGTGATGTTACCAGTTCAGGACTCGAACAACTGTTATGGGCAGTCCAACGGGCACACGACGCAGCAGGTAGACTTGGTCTTCCTGTTCTGACGTGGGAGCGGCCCGCAATGCTCTAAAGAGCGTTCCAGAAGACACAATGAAGTCCATCCATCCATTCATCCACCATGTAGATAGAAATTAAACGAGCACTTCCTTTTTTGACTGTGGAAGTTGAAGGCAGATTTTGAAACTATTCTTCAATATGGGTAAATTGGTTCATTCATTCATTCCTTCATCCATTTCATACCATTCCATTCCATTCCAATCCTTCCTTCCTTCCTTCCTTCCTTCCTTCCTTCCTTCCTTCCTTCCTTCCTTCCTTCCTTCCTTCCTTCCTTCCTTCCTTTCTTCATTCTTTCATTCATTCATTCATTCATTCATTCAATCGATCTTTCATTGTAAATGCATGAGTACACCAATGCCTCGAAGGGCAAAATGGTGCTTTTACGCTTCGTCCTGATCTCATGTGCATAGAGTTGTGACATCCCCGAGGCAAATGCTGTGTCTCTAGGGTGCATAACGTAAAACTATTCCGTTCTCTTTGTCTCCCGCTGTATCTGCCAATAGCATCTCGCGATTCGTGGAAATTATCTGAGGTCACGCAGACTGCTCTTGCTTGTCCCGGGATGAAAGCCCGAGAATAGCCCATCGCAGCCAACAAAGCTTGTTCGCAACAGCTGGATGATGTCCCATTTCGTACGGAATTGATGATTGCTTCCCACTGAGCTTACGCGGAGCATTCACGCGAACAGTGGATTGTGTGCATGTACATCTTGCGTGGTGGTGTAACGCCATTGTTTTTCGGCACAAGCTGATCGCTCATTCCTTGGACGTCACAGCGTTTTGTAGTTTGCGGTAACCGCTTGAACGACTTACAAAATGACTGCGACCACAAAAATTTTAGACGACCAGTGAGAGAGCTTAAGTTGACTTTGAATTGATATCAGAACTACGGGCATAGAAAGTGGGCGCGACGGTAAGAGCACATTGATCGAAAGCCGCCGAGTCAATAGAAAAGATAAAACGACGCGATGATATTTTTTTTCTGCTCTTGCCTTCCCTTGCTTTCATTATGGCCTTTAGGCACAGACTGATTGGTTAAACTATAGGAATAAAATGAATGGTTATTTTTTATACAAAGAATTTATTATTGACTGAATAATATTTATACTATGTAATGTATGATAATAAATATAATATATTGTAATAGAACACATATATAGCACTACTTTAGAACTAACGTACAAGAAAGCCAAGCAACTATAGAGGATATCAATTGTACTTGACGCAGATGTGAAATAGTGCAGTGGACGAACAGATAACTTGCCGCCCACAAAGACCCAATCTGCGACTTTCGAGTAACGCGTCCGATGCATTACCAACAGCCGAGCTATAGCGAAGGTCATCCCTGCCTTCACATTATGAGCTATAAATGTGCATTTAAACGTAAGATTGTAAGTCAGCGCTGCCACTATAGCCATCACGGCGAGTGTGAACACTCATTTTTCGCCTTTTGAAGTCACGGATCACGGGATCCTATTGAAAGCTGGCAGCTGACCCCTCGCATACCTCTTGAAGGCACCAAGTATACCGGACCCTCGCTATGAATGAAGGACAATACTGATGATATTTAAGCGTTCGCTTTTGTTTGTTAGACACGATATTAATGAGAACTTACAGACAATGACGACAAGGAAAAAATAGAGTATGTTTATATAGTACATGCAATGCATATATAAAGAAAGGGATGCTGAAGAAAAGATTATCTACCGTGGGCAGGAAGCAAACCTGTGGCGTCACGAACCCTGTGTTCCTTTTCCGAGCTACAACATCTCTCTTTCTCTAAGTGATTATGAAAAGAAAAGGAAGAGAAAATTGCCGCGCGTAACTGTCTATCACTTGGATGACACCTCAACAGGTCGGCACAAGGAATAAGTTAGTGGGAGTAAAGGTGGATAAGTAAGGAAAAAGCAAAAAAGGAAGAAAAAAAACTCATATTTTATCCACCTCCCCCAGCGGACGTCCGAACAATAGCAACACACAACCATTCAGGAAGGACGCCGAGAAAACCGGGGAAGAAGATCCGCCGAGTTCGAAGGGGGTGTAACGGGACGTATATGCGCGTTCGATGTTGCGTCAACGCGGAGTGCTCGCCGAGGCTCGTAGCCACGGCTCAGTAGAAATCAAGGTCCATTGAACTAACGGAAGAGAGTTCGCTGGACGTTGGTGTGATTGAAGAGAAATAAAAAAAAAACAATCATTCCTTGTATACCACCTTAAGGCATTCAGTCTACCAAAACAAGACCCTTGCTATGAATGAACAAAAGAAGGAAAATTTTGAGGGTTTGTGTGTGGTGGAGGACCACCGCTGTAACTCAATTGATAGAGCATCACACGTGCTATTCCAAGGTCGCAGGTTCGGTCCCTGGCAGCGGCAGGTTATTTTTTCATCCACTTTACTTTCTCTCCATGTACATCATAATTGATGATAAAACACTTCTTTGCAATCCTTAATGTGTCTCCGTAACCCCCTTAATAGTAACAAAATCGTTCAATTCTTGTATATAAGTATCACTACGTCCAGTGAAAGTTCACCGCGTAGTTGTTATTACTCATTGCCTTTCTTTTGTTTGTGTATAAAAATTACATGTCTCTGTTATCTTACCCAAGTTCGAGTATCTGAATATATATGTCTGTACAATGCCTAACCTTCTTTACTATATCTGCAATGTTTAGCATGTTGTATCCAGGTTCAATGCCTTGTTGTATTGTTTTGCCACATGTGCTATTGTTGCCTTGTGCTATCGTTTGGGTACTGTGCCATTTTGTATCGCATAATTGGACCCTATTCTAGCTTTTGGCTATGGGTCCAAACAGTTTTTTTTTATCTATCATGTTGGAATTGAAAATAAAGTGAAAAAAAAAAGAAAAAAATTGTACAATTGACAACCCCTATACATTTCTTCGCTCTCCGGTATGTTAGTCCTAATTAATTTTGTGCTTAACAAACAAATACGAATCTTCCCCTCCTTTCGTTTATATATGGCATAAGTATAGGACGGATGAGCAGCCAGGGTTTGCAGACTACAGGCGAATAAATGCGGTACTTGTAGGAGAGGTCGTTCCGACAAACGACGACGGAGTACTGCAGGCCGCTTGGTCTCACAGATAGCGATCATCTCTTCGGTATTGAGATCACGCCGAGGACGGAGCGCCAGTGAATCTTCCGAGGCCAAAGCATGCGATGCGTCTTCATCGGCAATGCGTTGGCTCGATACGCGAAGCTGTGCGTAGGCTTTAGGAAGTCGCGTGTGTGTGTCGCGGACATTCTTTACGCCGATTGGCTCGTTGAAATAGATTGTTGCCTTCCATTTGCGACGATACGCATCGCTTTCGCTAAACTTTCCGGAGACACCGAGTGCATTTCGGTTTATTTACTCGTGTCGTTCGGTTCATCGCGAGTAAGTGGATGCCGGCACGAGCGCATGAGGTGCGCACATAGTTCATTCCTTTTTAATCCGGCACAAGGAATGATCTCGTGAGAAAGCTTTGCACTTGCCACGCAGTGGTTCCAGGACACATTCGGCTGTTATATCGACACATCACACACATTCCATACAACAGAGAGACTTAATAAAATAGTGACATAAAATGAAATAATTAATGTGGCTTCTACAAGAATATACTATGTTTTGACATGTCTGACAGGCGACATACATGTTTTGACATGTCTTTTTAGACATCTTTCTTGTGCGGAATGGGTTTTCTTTTTTCACAGCTGAGGCGTCGTGCTCTGCTGTAAAAAGAAAGAAAAGAAACGATTTGCGCTGTGTGTCTTGCAGAATTACAGTGCCTAGAAATATTACTATTTCTAGACACTGTACAGAAAGTATCGCCATCACAAACGCGCTTTCTTCGTCATTTTCAGAACACGTGCAGCGGTTTGTTTGGCGTCAGCTGCAATAACTTTGGTGGGCAAGAGAAGAGTCCATAGATAAAGAAAGGAAGAAAATATGTGTGGTGATGCCTGATTCGAACGCGCGTACCCACGATCCTAAGCCGAGATTCGTAACGACTCGGCTGTCCAGGCACGCCATAACATACGATAGTTTAGCATTGTGTAGTAAGCAGTATTATATAGGCAAAGAGGTGGAAAAGAAGACAGAATACATAGAGAGAAAGAAAGGCCAATAAAATGGAAGGAGATTTGCTAACCTACACGGGGCAAGGATGAAAGAGAGGAGATAAATTGAGAAGGAAAGCGAGGACAGGTATGCTATTATGCATAACAGCGTATTCGAGTGTCGACGTGAATGCATGATTAGAATGGATAGCAAATCCTAGCAAGCTGGCCAATAGCAGGAGAAATTTCACTTTGTGGTGATGGTGGACACGAATGGAGAAAGAAAGAGAGAGAGAGGGAAGGTATACGAAGAGAAACACACACACACAAAAAAGAGAGTGCTCGTAGCCATGTACCGTACAAAAAGGATGAGAAAGTGAGAGGGTATGTCAGCACCTGCAGCTCACCAGCTCCACTGTGACACAGCGTGATTTGTTGCGAGCCACACTAATTTAGAAAAATAGCGAGAAAAATTCGTTTTGGGGCAGATCTAGACCACGGGGCACTGTGTTTCAGAACAGGCAGCCGAAACGGAATTTAGGATGACTTGGAGCTAGACAAATTTCGGTTACCATGGTTTTTAGTGTGCACGCAGGAAACGCTGATGCAAAGTCGATAAGGCGAACATCCACAGAGAAGCCATTAATCAAGTTCTTCGCTATAAAGAGTCTTCACTGCAAAGCACCGAGTGATAGAGATAGATATGTGGGGTTTAACGTCCCGAAAACCACCATATGATTATGAGAGACGCCATAGTGGAGAGCTCCGGAAATTTCGACCACCTGGGGTTCTTTAACGTGCACCCAAATCTGAGCACACGGGCTTACAACATTTCCGCCTCCATCGGAAATGCAGCCGCCGCAGCTGGGATTCGAACCCGCGACCTACGGGTTAGCAGCCGAGTGGCTTAGCCACTAGACCACCACGGCGGGGCAAAGCACCTAGTGCGCGTTGAAGTAACAATTAAGGCCGGCATGGAACATACGCTTTCTGTGAATGGCAGGTGTCTTAAGGTCACTCAAGGGAATGTTACCTGGCATTTATTAGTTTTTGAAGAAAAGGGAGTGAGCGTGAACGGCCGAACTACCTTTGCTCTTGCTCCTCCCTCTATACTACCGCGAGTATACGATTCCCCGTTGAAAGGGGTCCCAATACCCCAGTCACACGTGGCAACATAAGTGCACTTTGAGCGAGTACACACAAAGTGGCACTTTGACGGTGCGCTGCTACAAGAAAAAAAATCATCGCCATATCCACAAAGTGAATTACTCTTTAACAACTTTTAGCTGTTAAAGAGTACGTCTACTTATAATACTAACCGCAGAGCCGAACCCAGAGATTCAAGTAACTAGACGAATAAGAATGGGGTATAGCCCATTTGGCGAGCATTCTCGAATCATGAATGGTAGATTGCCACAGAAAGATAAAACTTTCTATTTGAAAACGGGTTTCTGGGCAAGCGGGTGGGGTCCTGAGTCCAGAGCTCCACTGGCCTTCGCGGCTCTCTGGACTTGATCGAGTAAAGCCAGCTGGCTTTCCCGATCCTTGCTCTCAAGCCAGGTCCCCCACAGCTTCGGTTTAGATGTTGTCCCCAAAAGGGGAGAATCTACGTCTTCGGGCCGTGATTCGCATTCCCACGTAATGTGGGCGAGAGTTGGCCGTTCGCCACAGCACGGACAGCTGCCTGCATATATTGTGCGGTTTATGGGGGTGATTTATATGTAAGTGAGAGTACGTGTTGGTCTCTTCTTGCTACAAAGTGCGTCGCTTTTCTTCTTGCTACAAAGTGCACGGGGCTGCCTGCTTTGTTCGGTTCCCACGCCCCGCAGCGAAGGGAAACCTGGTGATCTTACACCGGTAAGATCTGGATAGGAATGGCTGCACTTTTGTCGTTCTCCTCCTTGACTTTCAAGGATGCAGCGTAGAGTTATTACAGGTTCCTCGGCGGTTGCGACCGGGGATCAGATGCTCATTTCGCGGGTAAGGCGGTCGGTCCTTTCGTTGCCCTCAAGTCTCACATGCGCAGAGCACCAAAGTATCATGGTCGTCAAGAGTAAGATATTTAACAGCTGCATCTCGCTGGTGCTTACCTGCGGAGCAGAAACCTGGATGCTTACAAAGAAGGTTCAGCTTAAGTTGAGGACGACGCAGCAAGCAATGGAAAGGAAAATGATAGTTGTAACCTTAAGAGACAAGAAGAGAGCGGAGTGGGTCATGGAACAAACCGGTGTTGAGGATATTATAGTTGAATTCAAGAAGAAGAAATGGACATGTGCCGGGCACGTAGCGCTTAGGCAAGATAACCGCTGGTCATCGAATGAAACTGACTAGATTCTCAAAAAAGGCAAATTCACGAGGGGGAGACAAAAAGTTAGGTGGGCCGATAAGATTTAAAAGTTTTTACAGTGAAAGCCGTCATGAGATTGCAACAAGGGTCGCATGTGCAGTAGGTGTCTGCCGTCACCGCCGGTGTCCGTAACCACTATCGCGCGATATAAGAAAAACTAAGTTAAAGACACCAAGGACATGACGGGATTCAAACCAGGGTTCCAAGCGTGTCAGCCCAGTGTTCTACAACTGAGCCTAGCCGGTGCTTGAAGCTTCTTTGAATACTGACCCTATAGGCAAGCTTGATGTCAGCAAAGGAATCGCGTTAGTATAAGTAACAAAGCGCTTTAGGACAACAAAGAAACACTGAGGTCAAACAATGCGAATTTTGTGAGGAGTTTATCATGAAATGCGCCAACTCATTAATAAACCTTCAGTCATAACTGTTCATCGTTGTCAGCAACTGCATAAAAAAACTGCACAAAATTTCTGCAAGTGTTTAGCGGCCAGGTACCACGCTTCCCCAAAATATGACGAATAATTGCATAGAGATTCAAGATTGCTTCCCCACTACACAAAAATATGATCTATGGTGCAATGGGTACCCTGCAAGTGCGCTTGCAGCAGCAGTTACCCAAAGAGTGTTAAGAAAGGCTGTTAAACGGCACTCTTCCAGCTTTCGCGGTGACTGTGCTGTGTGCTGTGCGCAGGCCTGGTGTTTTTTTTTATGTGAATGCATTTCTTAGTCGGGCTATGTCAGGCATCCAGCGTTGTCCGTGGCGTCTACGCTGGTGTCCGCATGCCAGCAGGTGTTATCTCTCCGCTCTCACTCTCTCTCCCACAGCACCAGCTGCGGCCGGGAGCGCTTATATTCATCCCTAGCAACCAGAGCGAGAAGTGCGAGATGATGTAAGAGAGGGTAGGTGCAGGGCTTCGCCAATTTTTCTATCACCGTTAACTCTCTCTATTTTTCCTGCACCCCAGTTTCCTGTCCACTCGCACCTCACTTTCGACCATTCGCTGGCTGCGCGCCTCTCAAGACCACCCGAAAATGTGCGCTCGAGACGCCACTGTGAAACGCCAACGCCGATCCGAGAACTATGTTTTCTTCCCTTCATAGTATCTTTTAACCATACACGCTAGCTATTAGAGCTGTAAACGCATACCACTTTTCTTGCGACAGAAAAACGCAACGTGCGGCGAACAGCGCTATTGGCTGCACAATGTAAGAAAAAAAAAGAAAACATCATTCTTCTAAATCTGGGTTTTCACGTGCGAAACGCCGTTATGGACACTCTGCAATGCATTCGCATTTCCTCACGATCACCTTCGGGGAAAACGGGGGGGGGGGGGGGGGGGCTTTTTTTTGCATAGTCTCGTACATGAACAAGCACTACCTGTGGTGCATTGATTGGTCGTGCAATTTGTATGTGCAACAACGTAACGGCAGATGGAACGTCCTAACTATGTATCACAACAACTAGCTATACTGCATCCTACCTTCGATATGTGGGCAAATACTTAAAAAACAAAAAAAAAACTTGGTAGTCTAATTAACAAGTCCGTTAGCCAGCTTAACGTGAAAGCGCTGCATCTGGGCCTGGTGCACCGAAAACAACCGAGGCTGCGCCGCTTTTTCGGGGCGTGAAAAGTGGTCCTCGCGGTCTGTCACTCTTCGTCCATGGGAGCCGCCGCTCTTCCGGGCGCCGTCAGCTTGCGTCTTCTGAGCTGCGCAATTTAGCGACATCGGACAAGCGCCGCCAAGCACACTGCAACAGGGCGCGCGATGAAGCCGAACAACCACGACGACGAGAAAGAAAGTACCAAGCGACCAAACGAACCGGGACCACCACTCACCGAATGGCGCGAAAGGAAATTAACGCGTCAGGGCTCCACCGCTCGTAGAGCGGCATTGCTGGGAATGTGCGATCTATTGAGGCCTTCGCTGTCGCATCAAACGCAAAATTAGACTGCCGCTGGCGAAGACGTTAATGCGAGTGAGGCAAATTATGAGTATAACGGGACGACGTCGTCTCGTATGTTGACAAGACATCACGGATCGCCAGTACTTGTGATGTAAAAATATATTGACGTCACATTGGTAGGTGCCAATAAATATGATGGCGCCCTCAAATTGTGATTTCATCTAGACGTACTAGACAGCCGAGAGTTGCGATGTCAGTATGACGTTACTTTGACGTCACAAAACGTGATGTCACATGGTAACGTCCTCGCATGGCCTCATTGCATGATCAAATGTGAGCTGATCTCGGAGGCAGAGCAAAACAAAGGTGAGGTGTATATTGCTTACAATGCCTCCAATCCTAAAGACACTGGAAAACAGCCATAGTTGCGGAAAGCTTTCGGAGGGGGGCGCATGTGGTTCAGTATACCAGACAGAATTCCACAGAAGAAACTGAAACCAAAGCTTATTTGAGCGCTTCTAGGAAACGACCAGAATGAGGCTGCTGCTCGGTGCGGTAATTGTACTGATGTAGCTTCTAGATTTGATCACGTATGTGCGCCATACGTGCTCTAATAGCAAACAGAACCCGCACGACCTCGAAGCGAAGTTGATCAATAATTGATTCGACGACGCAAGCTCTCATTCTGGGTGCCTCAGAAGAGTGTCGAACTTCAGTTCTTCCGAGTTTCGGTTTCCGTTTCGCGAATGAAATTGGTCGAATTTCATTATTCCCCTACGATTGCCAGCGGCTGCTTTTGCGAAACCTCAAAGCGGTGATAGGTTGCAATGGTGTGTGCGTGTGCGTGTGTGTGCGCGCGCGCGCGCGCGCGCGCGTGTGTGTGTGTGTGTGTGTGTGTGTGTGTGTGTGTGTGTGTGTGTGTGTGTGTGTGTGCGTGCGTGCGTGTGTGTGTGCGTGTGTGTGTGTGCGTGTGTGCGTGTGTGCGTGCGTGCGTGTGTGTGTGTGTGTGTGTGTGTGTGTGTGTGTGTGTGTGCGTGCGTGCGTGCGTGCGCCACTCTGAAAGAAAAGAAGATACTAAGCAAGGGTCTGGGGCGCCTCTGAGATGATTAGGTGAGCGCCGCCGTTTCTCCATTCCCTATGCCTAGAGTGACGCAGAGGCTGCTTTACGAGTGGCGGTTGTTGGGCGGCCATTGTACCGAAGTCCATATAGGGCTTCAGTATTCATCAGAACAGACCCTTGTTTCGAGTCACGCGATTCCGGTTGCACGGCTTCTGCGTGGGGCCTTGTGGAACACCAGGTTCCACAGCGCAGTGATCCAGCGCGCGACGCCGAGGGTCAGTGTACCCGCAAGGATGCAATAAATTGGCCTGCAGCTGGCAGTACAGCAATACCTGGCGATCGTTCGCCATCGTGGCAGCTCGCACGAGTTCATTTCCCACGAGCGACGCATGACACTGGCCGCCGTCGCTATCTGCTCTTCTCAGTTGCCCCGTAATACTAGCACTGACAAACGTATACACAACGTTAATAGACGTTGAGAAGGCGAGTAATTCATGGCATAATGTGCCCGTTATATTATTGGCGACTAGTCAAAAACATTGGTTATAAAGCGTGGTGTAGTGCTCAGATGTTTCACAAAAATGCCTCCCCTCATGTAAGCAGGAGCTTTCGTTTTTCAAAGGGATAATGGAATGACTGTCGAATGATGCAAAATATTGCAATAAGATCGCCATAGGTTAAGCATCTATTTTACACACTACGACAGTATCTGCAATTGTTTTCACATGCCGGTAATTCTGAAGTCATGAATACCTTTAGGTTTTGTTATTTAAAGTTCAACCTCGCCGAAGCTTTCGCATTCTACTTTTCAAGGCACTGATAAACTACTCTGCAAAAGGCTAACATGGTCAATCTAGGTAGAACTTCTAGCACCACTTTGTCCGCACCGGTTTAATCTCTTATTATACAACCACACTGTCTCTATTAACCAGTCTTGAATGTCAAAGCACTGTTAACATGAGTTTTAAATATTTTCGGGCTGTTGATTTATATAAAAACACGGGTGCCAAGAATCTCAAAAAGAGCGCCACATATAGCGCTTAGAAATGCATTGAATATATTTCCTTTACCGCTACCTTAAAGCAGCAATTTTGGTTTCTGTGTCGAAGGGGCGGCATCGCAGCGACGTCAAGGAAAAACTGCAACTGGCTACGTTCTAGCAACTGCTGCTTGTTTGCTAACAGTCGCAAGTGGTTCAAGTAAACAACGGCAAGTGAATTGTCGTCTAAGTGAGATTTTTGCAGCACGCGGAACTTCGTGAACGCCGTGAATGCTGTTGACTTCATTGCGGTTAAGCCGGCGTCCAAAGACTAGGCAACGAAAACTTTGAAATCAAAGTAAAATATTTTATACGTGCTGTCTGGCTCCGGTGTGTGTAGAGTGTTCACAAGGCACACCACAGAGACGAAAAATGTCCCTTTTTGGGTGCCTGAGAATTGTGTCTCTGACAGGGCAACGGTGAGCTTAATAAACATCAAAAGCGACCATAAAAAGCACTCAAGAGGAATCGAAGTATACGCTCCATTTGCGTGCAATATAGGACGTCATATCAGCCCCGCGAGATCACTGGGTTCATTTATGAGTACTTTTTTACCATACACTAAACACTGTAGTGATATTTTACATAAAAGAGCGTGTGTTATGTTACTGTTTAAGCTTTCAGCAATTGCATCAATTGAGGTATTGCCCATCGAGCATTCATAGCCGCAAACTCAAGGACAATTCTCGGAGAGTTGAGTGCGCGTATGTTAACGGTGTGGTCGTGAGCGCATATACACAAACATACTGTACAGTGTGCTGTCTGATAGTTAATAACAGAGTACTACATAGCATAGCATATAACATCGCCTAAGAAAGAGGTGCTCAGAAAAACTAACCTTTAAGCTCATCACAATATTTTCCTAATTTTCATGACAAAACATTACCATACCTTTGTCAAACCTGCGAAACGCGCCTTTCGTTTAGGCGCTTTCAAGCTGTCATACTTTTTTTAAAGGAACGTCCAACAAAATAGACTGTCAAAAGTACAATGAAACATTCTTGAGCAGAGGGTGGGGTCACAGCTAACACTTTGATAAGCCGACTGGAGGCTGCCAATGTTTGTACGTGGCAGCCTTGAAGCCAGCACGCGTTCACAGACGAGGACTTGGTTTCCTTCTCGCTTACCCACTTCTCTTTCTCGCTACTTACTTTTTTAAAATCACGTGTGCAACGTCAGCCCTGTTCATTGAGCCTATCAGAATTTTGGGTTTGTCGACTACACCCTGCTATGTCCGCTTGTGCAGTCGACGAAACACACAAAATGAAGCGGAATCTTATATTTGATGCCTTTGTCTCCTGCAGTGGACGTAGTCAGGATGATGTTGATGATGATGATGATGATGATGATGATGATGATGATGATGATGATGATGATGAAGCTGACGATGAGGAGGAGGAGGAGGAGGAGGAATATGATGATGATGATCACGACGACGACGACTCGACTCTTCTATCATGCAGCTGCTGACAAGTTAGGTTTACGGCATTCAGACGCATGACGTTGTGGGTGTTACTTCAGATCTATAGATGTTTCTATAAATCCCAACCACAGTAAGATGTCAGCATGCTGATAGGATGTTGACAGTGTAGTCGAGTCAAGACAATACGCGGAATATAAATCTCATGGCGGTGGAGGCCATTCCACTTCCACCCCGACAGCCCAATAGGAAGGGAGCACGCGAAGAGAGCACGGCCGCTCGATGCAACTTGTGTGGCGGCGTATGACCGTGGCGTCGTGGGAGGTCAGCGGGCGGGCGTCATTTCGATCTCTTTTCTGCTCCACGTGCGTGAACTATTGGCGCTGGCCGCCGCCGATGAGTGGGAGTGCGTGAGAATTGAATACGAAATCCCCGTCGGCCGACCCATCGGCCCTGCTTTTCCCGACGAAGACGGGGCCTCCAGATGGAGCCGTATCACCGCGATCGCCAGACGGACAGGCGTGCAATCTCTTCACCGAGTTCTCATTGTACGCCGCCGTTTTCTGTGCAGTGCAGGCAATGGCGTCCAGAGAACGGAGCTCCCTCGATATCTCGTGCGTCTCTATCAGTGGGAGGGACCACGCACAAACCGTCGAAATGTGGTTTGTAGCTGTAGGGATCCAATAATGTAATATTTTATGTTACAAGGAAAGAACTGAAAACCCCAACACCTCGTTGTCTCTTTGTTAGACACAATATTGATGAGAACTAACCACCGGTGATGCCAAGGAGATAAATAATAATAATAATAATAATAATAATAATAATAATAATAATAATAATAATAATAATAATATAATAATAATAATAATAATAATAATAATAATAATAATAATAATAATAACTGGGGCTTTACGCCATAAATTCCCGATGTGATTATGTGAGATGCCGTAGTAGAGGGCTCCGGAAATTTCTACCGTATAGTATTCTTCAGCGTGAACTGACATCGCACACTTTGTATGCGAGCCTCTACCATTTCACCTTCATTGAGATTTGAACGCCGCCGCCTGGATCCAACCTACGACTTTCGTGTCAGCAGCCAAAGGGAAGCACGGGGGATGGTATTAAAGTAGTAATTACAATGTAAATTTGAAGAAAAAAACTTGACGAAATTATTACTTGCCGCTTGCAGGTACCGGTGGGAAATCGTCATTTTGTTCCCTTCTCTTTCTCCGTATTTCGGTTTTATTTACTGCTAATAACATCCCCTGTGACTTCCCAAGGATTGGTGTCTGTTAGTTCTTATTAGTATAAGGCCTAAAAGAAAGACAAGCCAGGATTTTCCTTTCCTTCGTTCATTCATAGCCCCCGTGTGGTAAGGAACGAGATGATGATGATGATTATAACTTCATTACTCCCAGAATACGAGATGATGGCTCTTCGTAATCAGCAACTGGTCTGCTAAAGTGTGAAATGTACGATTTCCAGCGTGTTGTGCCCACCTATGTTCGTTCGGGAGACAGTGAGTCAAGTGACTCGTATTGCGCTTTCCTTCTATTAAATACGTCCTATAGGACTGAAATGACGTGGAGGTTTGTGGCCGCCATAGTCCTTCTGGCAACATACAGTGCTTTCAAAAGTGATTCGCGGGGTGACAGTCACCTCTGGTGAATCTGCATGCCAGCATCGATCGGACTCGCTGAGGTTCAGCAACAGCGCTCAGAAATAGCGACCGCTGTCAAGGGGCGCGCCCTTTAGACGTCACAGACGTGAAGAGCCACGTCATAGCGGGAGATTGGCATCGCGTGTCGCCGGCGTGCTGCAGAAGGTGCCGAATGCTTAATTTACTTCCTCGGCAGAAGCGAATTTCCACGCTGGTCAGGGCTTTCCAAAACTGGGAAGAGTAGTGCGGATAATCAGCGCTGTAGGGTTTCAGAAGGTTACACGCACGAGAGGAAATAAATGGGGCCCACTCAGAGAGAAGATGACAGGAAACTAGAGACGTCGCCTGTTTGCGTCACTTTTGTCTGCTATTTGCTGCTGCCTGAAAATTGTGCTGATAAACAATGATAAAATGAGTAAAATGTGAAGGACGCTTGAGCTCCGCCTTCAAGAGTATTGCAAATGAGTTCTGCGGAAACCGCAAGCTGGCAAAAGGGTTAAGAAAGGGCAGAAGACAACCACCCGTTTTGTAGCACGGCACAATGAGATCCGTACGGATTTCTCAGAAAAGAAAGCCTCTCAGTTGTCGAAAAATTCGTTCTGGTCCGAGGTTAGACACAAACAGAGGGATGCTATAGCGTAATCGGACCCCGTGCACACCGCTTTCTACATTGCTAGCCTATCGCTTCGGTTGTTGGTGGTTGCCTCAACCATGCCGCAAGGACACGAACCTGTCTGCGCGTAACATTGGCAGTTTCTAACTACCCTAAAGTGCCTACTGCAATTAGAGTAGTTATGTGCCACTGTGCCATATTTCTACCCTTTGCGAATCTCAACGCGTCCGTGTTGATTGATGAATTTGCCTTGGGTGGGTTTTTAAAACACCTACTACTTGCGGAATCTCCATCTTTGCACGACTGGTGCGATTTTAAGCTTCTGTCACACAATAGCGCCTGCATTAAGAAAACTCATTGCACCACATGACATTCGTATTGTGTTCTCGTCGTTTATTTATTTTTTAGCAGTTTCAGGCAATAGCACGGCTCTGTGGTAGAACACGTTCTCGCTGCGCCGACAGCCTGGATTTGATTTTTCTCTTCGACTGACGTTTATTATTATTATTTATATTATTGGCATATAATTCTCGCTTTTTCTGTCAGAGACAAGATGACGAGTCTTCAGTCACACCAATGACGCGGACACCGACAGTGGAAGTCCCACTGAACAAGCTCTTTAAAGACCTGCCCACATGTACCCGTTGCAGCGCGTCAGTGCGTTTCTTTTTGACGCGGTGCCGCTCCCTCTCTCAAATAAAGAGAAAGGGCATGCAGCTTCGTTTAGCCACGCACCCTTTGCCTCCTTGAGCAGAGGGCGCGACACCACGTCGTGTTGCCACGCGCTGGTACGTGTGGTCAGGCATAAAAGCTATACCGCGTGACAACAGTGGGACGTAGGTTCATGCGAAACGCCAACGTATACGTGCGACCAACAAGATTTATGATTCGACGTTCAGAATGTTTTGAAGACGCGTCAGGGTTATGCAGGTTGTGAGACTCTCAGAAAAGCGCTTACAGTTCTATCACTCCACGATAAGCGCCCGGCAATGCAGTTTACGAGGTCTGATGGTAGCGCCAGAACACACAGCCTATATAGCGAGTAGGCGCAGTAAAACCGAGTCTTTCAATGAGTAGCCTAGCGAGTAGACGCAGCGAAAACTGGACTTGCACGTGCATATTATCTTCTTTTTATTTGTGAGCAGGGGGTCATGGCTGATAATGTAAGTGCCCCGGAAGCGTTCTTTGAAAATGCACCAGAAAGAGCATTGACACTTCAGTGTCTCAATGTGTTCAGCGAGAAATTCATTTTCTTGGTATCCCTGGCGGTTGAAACCAACAATGCTGAGGTGACCCAAAAACCCCAAAAACTTCGTCGCGCCCTCTGGTCCACCGTCGGGTGCCTATAACGCATCAGTTCCCTTAAAACTAAGTGAAAATGGGAGTTGGTGCACAAGAGGGGGGGGGGGATGATTTTTAAATGAAAAGAAGAGAAAAGTGAGCCCCGTAACTGCCTCTCAAGGGGAGGGACACCTCAACAGTAGCTCACGAGAGATGGGGGTAGAAAAGGGATTAAAGGGATAGAATCAAAAGGGAAAGAGATAGAGAGAGAGGAAGGAGAGAGCGAGGCGCAGGGAAAGTGAAAACGACAGTGAAGATAGGAAAGATGGAGAGGTTGCAGGAGACCGAGGACGGGCACCACTGGCGAGAGCTCTTGTCGACGTCAGGAGATAGCGTAGGGCAAGTCCAGACGGCCAGAGCTACGCTGTCGTCGGGGATCGGCGTCAGGAGATGGCGTAGGGCCAGCACAGTAGGCCAGAGCTACGCTGTCGTCGGAGATTGCGAGGGCACAACCGGTCGGCACGAAATCCTGCGAGTGAGTATCATTGGCGCACAAGAACCTGTATATTATGTGGGCTCTATTGCATTGATTGTAATGTTACAAACCTTCAACTGCTAATATAACTCGAAAATTGCGAGTAGAATTAACGCAAAAGTGTATGGACGCGAGCTCATTGTTACGGATGCATCGGAAGAGAGCAGCTCTAGTTCAAACACGCACAAAAATAATGCCGCCCGCATCTTCCCACGAGGGGAACTCGAGTAGATGCGTCGCAGAAGGTAGAGGGGGTATCACGAGAATGCTGCGCAATGGGCATGGTTTGCGAATGCTTAATTGTTATTTCGTCTTTATTATTTTTATTTATTAAATGAAGGAGAAGCGTTGCCTTTAACGAGTGGTGGGACGCCGATGTTGGGTTGTGCCTCAATACATCAGGTGAAGGTACTGTTGCTTCCATCGCAGCTACTCCAGTCAAGCAAAGCGTCAATTCAAGCGAAAGCCAAGTAAAGACGCTCTTGACTGAATTTCGAACACGCGCATCTCCGCTTATATACGCACTGCCCGCGATCGAGGAAGAGGAGTTAGGGGAAAGGTCCGCACTCCCACTGCGCATGCTAGGCTTGCTGAACGCCCGGTGGTGTCTTATCCTTTAATGGCTCCTGGAGTGAATGCCTTGCGGGTGTCTTTCTGGGTCGGCGCAAGACGCGAACATGCAGCACGAGACGCGAGCATGCGCAGTGGGGGTATGGACGGAGCCGTCGACGCCGAAGCGCAACATCATGCGACGAAGGGTGTGTTCCAATACTCCCGTAGAGGGCTAAATAGACAGCTAAATGGACGGCGGCCATATTAAGTCTCACTCCAATTGTCGCGTAGCCGGCAAATAGACAGCTCCGAGAAGACTGCATTGTAAACAAATATTACCTTGCTGTCCAAACAAGATGGCGGCTCAGCGAATCGCTTAGATAGATCGTATCTCGCCGGAACGGTCGTCTCCACACAAGCAGACGCTTCTCCAGACGCCCAATGTGAGTACCGTATAATTTTCTTTCGAAAGTGGCTGGGAGGATAGCCGCCGTAGTAGCTCAGTGGTAGAGCATCGAACGCCTTATTCGAAGGACGCAGGTTCCTGGCCACGGCAAGTGACCTTTTCACCCACTTTTCTTTCTTCACATTTACCTTACAATTTTGTCTTATAACCTCCCCTATACTTTCCTTGGCATTATTGTCTGTTAGACTTCATTATTGTTGTGCCAAAACACGGAAAGACGAGCCCTGAATTATACACTTCTTTTCCATATATATATATATATATATATATATATATATATATATATATATATATATATATATATATATATATATATATATATATATATATATATATATATATATATATGGGGCATAATGTGCTAGCCTTGCCTTTCTGCGGAGCGAATATCGCCTTTCCGGCAGCCGGGTTCGTCTGCGCACGCGCTTATCTTGTGAGAGATCAGCGCGCGGCTCTTGCCCCCATAGCAGGGGGAGCTTCTACGGGTTGCGCTCTCAACACGAAAAAACGGGGCCATATGTGTACCTGGAGCGGCCATTAACACATAGATGCGCTCTACACATTACAAACTGCCCCCAGCGGCTACACACGACTTATAACCGTTAGTATACCATAAATACGCTGCCCATGTTCTAGTAACGTTGCGTAAGCCTAGGGCTTTCACCGGAACGATTCTGTTGTAGTTACTGGGTGCAAAAAGGTCACTGCAGTCATTGCACAGTCTGTTTGCAAGAAGGGCGCGCTTTTCAGACACGGCGAAGTAATAACTGAGACTCTTATTCGCGCTCATCTGTACCTGTGAGTACATTTCGTGCGTGATTTGTGCTTGAGAAACGTGGGCACGTTTCGCTCTTGATCAAAGCCAAGAATGGCACGCAGCTTGCCATTCTGCGCGTGACCTTCCAATTTGTTGCTATCAGATTCATTGCTTCACCTTTGCAGCAAAGATATGACATTTTTATAAACTCTGCTATAACGTGCCTCGCACTGTCTTGATGCAATGGCCGCCGTGGAGCGATCTCGGAGCCCACTCGTCTGCCCGAGAAGCTCGGGTCATCCTGCATTGCACCACTGAAAGACAGTGTTGTGTCCGCTGATTCAAGCTATGCTCAGTGTTTCGGTAGCGGATTACAAGAAATACATGACAGCAACGGCCGACAAGTAATGCCAATATTTCAGAAAAAGATGGCCCAATGTCAACGTTCCAAGATTGTGTCACAAAAAAACATCGTTCCATAACATTGCCAATAGCCTAATCTGTAAGTTGAAAGGATCGTTTTTCTTTGGTAGAAATATTTTGAAATAAACATAATTTAGAGCATCATTGTATACGTCCTCCGGTTACATCTCCGACACGTGCAGTGAAGGGCAGGGTTTTCGAGATGCTTGTTACTAGAAGTTTGTAAAACATTATTTAGTCATAGAGCTCAGGAATGTTTTTTATTGGGAGCGCAGACGCTTCATTGGTGGTGCTAGATCAAACCCTTGCGAGGCAGCGCAGAAAATGTCGTTGACTATTCAAAGGTTCACCATTGGGTGCATGTCTACTCGCTAAGCGTAGGCAGCTTGGTTAATCGTTACTTGCGAATGTGGCATCACAAAAAAATAAACATATACGAACGAAGGAGGTAATGCCACCGCGAATACCAAGCATCAACTGAGTAATTTTCCACGAAAGCAGGTTTCGAATAAGTATAGCGAGGTGCCACGCACTATGCCTTTGCGACCTCAAAGCGCTTGAACTGGGCCGCAATTACCAATGGCGTCACACGTCCACCTGTGCTCAGGTTCAGCTCCCGGGCGAAGTTGCTCCGCCCCCGCCCCCTCTTTTGTTTGCGTGACAAACACATTTCTCCTAATATAATATATTTCTTGTTTACCGAAAGCAGCAGATGATTCCCTGACTCAATGTTCTTCAATAGTCATACAAAAGTGTTCAATAGCCCGGTTTTCATAACACATGAATTTGCGTGGCAGGCTCTTTTGCGGAAAAAAATAAAAAACGTCATGCATGCTGGCCTGAGTGAGCAATACCGTCTTCTAATAAATAGTCACTTTTTGTGGAATAAAACATGGTACTAATCTGGCGTTCGGGCTGTCCTTTTCACTCCATGCGAATATTTGTGCGCTAAAGGATGCATCACAATCAGTGGCGTAAGTCATGTGTGGGAAACATGGGGGTTCTGACCTTCCTTGTCTTCAGGCGGGGGGGGGGGGGGGCAGCCCTTGCTAGTGCCCTTTCTTAAAATTTTTCTGTGAAACACCATAGATCTCCATTTCGCGATGATATGGATATATCGTTCAACTTTCTTACTGCCTGCATTTTTTTAGCGTGTATTAGTGTTCAGTGTCTCTGAGCTGCGTGACACTATTGATATCGCAACGACGCTGGATTGGTTATGCAAATGAATCAACACAACAATGCAATTACGTGGTATGGGAAATCATATTCATTTTTAATTTGATTTTTAGGTACCGTTTTAATTTTTTGTATAGGTAAAAAGAATACCTACAATTATGAGAACAGTGTATCATCATCCAGAAAAAGGTGCGTGTCCCTCCTTGTGATTTTTCTGTATTTACGCCACTGGTCATAAAGACGTCTTTTCAAATGCCACTGACTAACGACGCGTATCATAAAATGCTTCACTACAATAGTGGCAGGCCACTTCAACTGGCAAGTAAGCTTCCGCTGTCAAGCGACCCTTTATCGTCCGAATACAAGCTGTGCCTCTCTGTTCCAGATCATAGTATAACCTTAATTCAGAAGTGGCAGCCGTTCCTCCACCTGACACGCTGACCGCCTGACCGGACCTACGAGTGCTGCTGGTGCGTCTTTGGAGCACGACGCACGTCTTGGCCAACTAACTGGACGTCCTTGGATTGAAGCCCGACTTTCCGCTTAGCGCTTAGAAGAAAAAATCTCATTTCGAATGCCAGCGCTTGCGAGGGATGGTTGGCCGCTTTCTGCGGCATTTCAAGGGATGCACTATGCGCTTTCAACTTGATTCTGATTTTCCTAATGCCTAAATATAAATACCCACCATTACATTCGTTTTTACGAGCAGCGCTCTAAAGAAAAAAAAGAGGCAAAAAAGATAAGACAAATATGCAGCTTCTCAAGAACAATGCCAGCAGCTCCCCAGAATAACAGTAATATCTGGGGTTTTGCATACCAAAACTATGATATAATTATGAGAGACGCCGTAGGCTCCGAAAATTTCCACTATCCGGTGTTCTTTAACGTGCCCTGACGTCGTACAGTACGCGGGCTTCTTTTATTTCGCATCCATGAAATTGCGACCAACACGACCAGGATCGAACTCGTGACCTTTGAGTAAGCAGCCGAGCACCCTAGCCACTGTTCCAACGAGGCGAACTGCTACACAGCTTGTGACTGGTTGTTTGTCGCTATATACTTAACTTTTGTCTGAATCATTAAAAAGCCGCCAGAAGTTATATTTTACCCATAGACGTGCAACATTGGCCCCATCACACGTTTCCAGATAATTCATCCTTATGAAGTACGGACATACTCGTTTAAATTGCTGTTTTAAGGTCGGACCTCGTTGCGCTTTGTTACGCCGTCTCATGCGAACGGTAATCATCATCATCATCATCATCATCATCATAATAATAGGACCACTACGCACTCGCTTCGTCGTCCTCTTCTGCCTCGCTCTCACAACACGTTCGCCGATCAGTCTGGCGTGGAAAACTGAAAGCTATAATTGGTGAGTCTGTTACGCCACGAAAACCACCTAGCATCGCGCAGCCACCAGTCATAGGACTGTTCGATAGCGGCCTTGGCGGCCACACTTCAGTTGCCGACGAAATGTTAGAGGCCCATGCACTGTGCGGATGTCAGTGCACGTAGACGGGGCGACGGAGAACACCAGATGGTCGAAGTTTCCGGAGCCCTCCACTACGGCGTATCTCATAATCATAGAGCGGTTTTAGTAGGTGAAACCCCAGATTTTAGTAGTATATATATAAGTAGTAATGTGTGCGCGCCCTTGTTGGACGGAAAGGAACTCGAAAGATGGCGCCAGGTCACGACCACTGCGCGAGCTGAGCCGGCCGGAGGCCGTAGCTGTAATGCGACACCAAAGTGGTTTTGAGAGAAGGCAGAAGAGTGACGGCTGTGCAACCGGAAACGCGCCGTATTCTTGTCTCTCCAGCAGCTTTCTATACTTTAACCCTAAATAAACGTCGCTTTGTTAAAGTAATCGTTGTTTCTTTGCCAGTCTTTTCTCTCCTGTCTCCCGAATTATCATCGTTTTACAGCTAACAATTCAGAAGTGCGATAGCGTTTGCTTAGAAGTCATCCATCGAACCCAATCATGCCCGTCACTCACAACGGAACATCTTCAACGGCTACGACAAGAGAAGAAGATGATGGATGGTGGAGCACCGACAGCGGAAAAGGCAGCGCAAGCCGAGGCTTGCCCGACAGCGCATCCACCAGCGGCACCACTACGGCACCCGGACTAGCATTCGACATGGCGACAGTCCATCAAGCCACCGTACAAGCAGCAGTGAGGGAAGCCATCAACGGGATCGCAAATCTCCAGTCGCAACAGACAGCAGCCATGCCTTTAATCAGCGCATGGGAGAAATCGCGCCTGGTGCCTTTGTTCGATCCAACTTTGTCGGACTCGCCAACCATCGACGCATAGATTCAACGTGTGGACGATTTAGCGTTGGATACCGTCTACCCTTGGACAGACAGAGTAACATCTTATCACGCACTCGAAAAGTTGCATGGACCAGTGAAGATGTGGTACGACTCCGACTTGTCTGTTAACAAAACCTAGCCCGAGTGGAAGGTGGAGTTCAAACGTGCCTTCCTACGACAGGAGGAATGCATAGGCTGTATCGGGAAATGGAGGACCGAATTTACAAGCGAGGTGAGCCTATCGAGTGCTACTGTTATGACAAATTGGCGAAGGCACGTCATTGTAAACCTCAGCGAGGAAGCTTGCATCGAATATTTGATCACCGGCCTAAACAATCAGGATACCATCCAAGCCATCAGCACCCGCATGTACGACTCTATGGAAGAGCTTCTAAGTTGCCTCAAGTGTCTCGAAGAGCGGGTCCGAACCGTTGGCTCCCGAGAATCAAAACATTCCAAGGTGAGCGAATTCGAAAATCCTTCGGGCCATGGCAACAAGGAAAACCGAGCCGCGGAGACAACCTTGAATGAGAGCAAACAAAACCAACAAAACTCGGAATTGAGGAAGGAGACGGAAGCATCCGGACTGAGGAGTAAACACCCCCCCCCCTTCCGTAAAAAAGGGCCGTGCTATTTACTACAACAAGTACGGTCAAGTCCCAGCTGACCGAGTCCGCAGTGGAGGGCGAGGTGCAGTGTTTTCAACCGAAGTGGACACGAGGCCCAGAACTGCCAAGAAAGGGAGAGTGGGCCACGCCTCTTTCAAAGCGTCATGGATCTGGACATCCGTGTAGCAAACGCGGCGAACGAAAAGCATTTCATGCTGGCTGAGGTTAACGGAAACGAAGTGAGAGCTCACGTTGACCTCGGCAGTCAGTGTGTCACTATTCGGCGTAAGGATGCAGATCGGGTAGGGATCAAATACATGGTGATGGAGAAGCCGCTGACTATCGGGGGCTGCGGGTCTGGGCGTGTGATGCTGTATGGTGTGGCATACGTTAACCTCACAGCTGACCAAGCAACAGCCAACGTATATCCGCGCTAATCGTGCCAAATGATTAACAGGCGATTCCTATCATTGTGAGACAGCCCTTCACCGAGCAACCTCACGTTACGGTTTTTGAGGCGACGGAACACTGTGCGTATGCATGAGGATGAGAAGAACGGGAAAGAAAGCGACGACACGTTACAGTTCATAAAAATTCCAAATCTCCCGCGACGCCCAGTCTGCCTGTGGGGCAAATAGGGGAAGTTTTTATGTTTAGAAGAAGGAAAAGAAAAGAAAAGTGAGCCCCGCAACTGTCTGGATCAGGGTGCGACACCTCAGCAGTAGCTCACAAGGAATGGGGGTGAGGAGGGATTAAAAGGATAGGAATAAAGGTGTACAGAGAGAAAAAGAGGGATGAGGAAAGCCAGAGAGAGCGACGAATAGTTGACAATTGCTCCGTCGATATACGTTGGATTTGTCAGGTTCTACGCTACAGACAGAGAACCCAACGCTGATCATTTAGGAGCGAAGCTTCTTAAGGGGTGGGTCTATCCATCCTCTGTTGTCGTACGTAGCCACCGATGGCACATGCCCACTCAAGAGCGGGTACGTGCCACAGGGGATGCGAGATGGGAGATGGCAGTACATGGAGTGTTCACCAGATGGACGTATGGACGGACGCATGGACGAACAGACAGACTATCAGACCGATGGACGGATGGATGCATGTGCGGAGCAGGTATGTGCCACAGGGGATGCGAGATGGCGGTACTTGGAGTGTTCACTAGATGGACGCATGGACAGATGAACAGACAGACTAGAAGACGGACGGACAGATGGGCGGACGGATGGACGCTCGGACAGATGGATATACGCATGGATGGACGCACAGATGGTCGTGCTGACGCACGGAAGCAAGAACAAACGGACGGACGGAAGCACGGACCGGCTGACGGACGCTTCACCCCACTCATCATCATTCACTCCGTGGATATGCTGTAATTTTTTTGTGTGCGTGGACGCACAACTCTGGTGCCAAGAGGGGCATGAACATTGCATACCTCGTTGCGTCGTTAATGTAGATGCGGCACACGAAACGTGCATTTCTGTAGTGAACGCTTCACAGCAGGAAATCCACATCAAAGCCAATGAGTGGGTCGCGCGAGTGGAGGTCTGCTGTCTGGATGAAGAGCTGACGAAGGACGTGGAATCATATACTTAGAAATTTTGGCGCAACCTCGACTCACGCAAACACTCACACAAGCACACACACTTACACCAGAGCAACACACACGACACGCAGCGCTCACTACCAACTGTTTATTGCTCCTATCTGACCTTCTTAAATACGTACATCGAAATGCGCAAAGGCACAAACTAACAGAACTGCGCCAGTAGAAAACCAACATGGCGTCACCACACCACTAGGACCAAGTAAAAAGTAAAAAAAGTAAAAAAAGTAAAAAAAGGGGGGGGTTAACAAGAAAAGGAGATATAATCGCTAAACCCTCGCATCAAGGAAAGATATTTCTTGTTGATGCAACACCAAAGATGGCTCGCTGACACATATATCTTTATTCTTTTCTATATAATATGCTTCTAACAGCAAACGTGCTGATAAATTTGAGCTTCTCCCAAGAATCCTTGTATCCGAAAATCGTGGTTCACACCCACATGCGGCAATATGCGACACAAGATGTGCGTACTTATCCTCGTTTTTCTTAACCTTTAGCGCATGCTCCCTAAGCCGGTCATTGAGGCATCGCTCGGTAATGCCAATGTACACGTTACCGCAGGAAAAAGGAATGGAGTATACAACTCCCATGGAACATTTTACGAAGGCATTCTCATGTTTTTTCACGCAACCGCGTCTCTTGCCATTGCAAATACGCGGACATAACTTGGCGAGCTTTTCTGGCGCAGAAAAGACCACAGCCACACCATGCCTTGCAGCAACCTTCTTAATATTATGGGAGAGCCTGTGCACGTAAGGCACGACTTGAAGCTTGGAACCCGAAGGATCCCAAGTAGCTCTATCCCTTTGTGTTCCACGTTTCATCTTCTGCAGTAGTGACTCGGCGACCGCGTTTAGGACCGACGAAGGGAAGCCCGCCGCCGTATATGATGTATAACCAACTAGCCCAACAACAAGTTTTATTAAGACGTGGAATCAAGTTGCAGTGCCAGGCAACCATGCTCAACGGTGACCGCGAACGTCAAAACAGGCCCAAGCGTAACACCTGAGCACCGCGAGAAACTCTACCGACTCATCGAGGAGTATAGAGACTGTTTCGCCGACAGCGTTGCAGAGATTGGCCACACAAATGCATCCAAAATGAAAATTGGAATCACCCCCGAAGAAGCTGTAAGGTTTCGCCCATACCGGCTTTCCTTTGCGGACAGGGAGCATGCGAGGGTGTTCATCGAGGAGCTAAAGCAAGCAGGCATCGTTGTTGACTGAAATTCTGATATGCAAGCCCTATACTCCTCGTGCGGAAGAAGTCTGGAGAGCGACGAATATGCGTCGACTACCATGCGCTCAACAGAGTGATGAAAAAAGACCGGTACACGCTGCCTTTAATTGATGATCAGCTCAACCATCTGTGAGGAAAATGTTTTTTCACAAGCTTCGATCTCGCATGGAGCTATTATCAGATTTCTATTGCAAAGGAGTCCCAACCCAAGACCGCATTCATCACGCCTGATGGACATAAGAAATTTGTACGCATGCCATTCAGTTTGGCCAATGACCCGGTGGTATTCCAAAGGAATATCAACGCCATTCTTGGTCTACTGCGATACACAGTGGCCCTTGCTTATATCGTAGACATCTTACTTCCGATGACAACTGTCGAAGAAAGACTTCAGTCTCTGCGAATGATTTTGGAGATCCTCCGAGGAGCGGGACTGACCCTGCAGTCAAGCAAGTGCTACTTATTCTACGAACAAGTGGATTACCTTGGTTACAATATTTCTGCGGAAAGGGTGAGACCAGGAAGCCTCAAAAACGAGTGCGTCGCTGATTTCCCAAAGCCCGCTGACGTCCACCAACTGTGTCAATTCCTGGGTCTCGCTATAGTAACTTCCGAAATTTCGTTGAGGCTTACACGACTATTGCAAGACCACTGACAAAGTTGACAGCCAAAGGCGAGGCCTGGGCATGGACGACACAACATGACGCCGCATTCATTGCGCTTAAGAAACGAGCTGTCGTGGCACATTTTTCTTTAGAAGGAAAAACTCAAGTCCATACAGACGCCAGCAAGTATGGACTCGGAACAATACTGCAGCAAGAACAGGCAACCGGGGAGTTTCATACTGCCGTTTACGTTAGTCGACGAATGTCGGAGTACGAAGAAAGATACCGCTCATACGAGCTTGAAATGCTGGCGGTTGTGTGGGCCCTGGAAAAGTTTCGGGCGTATTTGATGGGACTGAAGTTCACGGTGGTGACCAATTGCAATGTCGTCCGAGAAAAGTTGAACAACAGGGATCTCCTGCCCCGAATCGGCAGATGGTGGCTCCGTGTTCAAGAATTCACCTTCGATATCGAGTATCGGAAAGGAACAACTATGGCGCACGTTGACGCGCTAAGCCGCCCACCGTATGACCCTATACCGATGAAAGAGAGGTTGTTGGTGGCCGTCAGGTTCTCGCCACGTGCATTGATATTGTTACGGTGCGTAGATTGACCAAGCGTCTCAATCAAACGCTTACTCAGATGCTGTCATTGTACGTTTCGTCTGATCATCGTGACTGGGACAGTGCACCGCCATTTGTCACTTTTGCTTATATTTCTTCACGACATGATAGAGTGGGTTATTCACCATTCTATTTGCCATTTTAGTGGGCATCCAGTGTTACCATTTGAGACCTTCAGTCATTCGACCAGACCTTTGTCTACTACACACGCCAGCGACGTCAATGTTCGAGCCCATACAGCACAAAAAGTCGCCCATGACCGACTATCTTTGTCGCAAGCACAGCAAAAAGATTGTTTCGATAGTCGACATCGAAGCGTCCACTTGACTCCGGGATCTCTGGTACTCCTTTGGTCACCCTGCCGCCAAGTCGGCTTATACGAAAAGCTTTTCTCCCGTTACAACGGCCCCTATAGAGTACTTTGCCGACTCAGCGACGTCAATTATGAGATCGCACCTCTGGACTCAGCTTCTTCGACCACGTTACCCCAGACAGACATCGTACACGTTTCTACACTGAAACCATATTACCCTTCTAGCTCTTCATCGCCTTGAAAAGCACCGCGATGACGCTTCCGCCGCGAGAGGGTGATGTTATGGTGCGACATAGACATGAACTATCGTGGTGGTTGCCGAAGATGTAGACGACGAGTAAACGTAGAGCTGGTGCGTGGTACTCGTCGGCCATATCGTCTGGCTGACGATCAGCTGTTTGACAAAACCTCGATATCGCCTACGTCACAATATTGACGAGTGCCTTGCGATTGCTCAACAGAATGATCCCGACATCCAAATAATAAAGGAGCGATTGAGCAGAAGGCAACATCGGTCTAACGAAGAATGGCGAGTTCAAAGCGAATATCTACTCAACCAGGGCAAATTGTTCAAAAAGGTGCACGAACGTGATTCTGTACTACGACTTCTCTGGGAGGTTCCAAGGCACGCACGCTGGCACGTGGTGAAGACTTGCCATGATGACATCGGACACTTTGCTGTCGAGAAAACACTGTCGAAACTGAACAAAACGTGCTGGTTTCCCGGCATGAAGCGCTATACGTCAGACGAGACATCACTGCGTGTGTCGAATGTCTGTTTCACAAAGTTCCCGCTGGGAGAGAGACCGGGTCAACTGCACAGAATTGACAAAGTCGGCAAGCCATTTCACTGCATTCATGTTGATGACCTCGGTCCATTCATGAGAAGCAAACCTGGCAATGCCTACATCCTGGTGGCTGGTGGTTTCACGAAGTTTGTGTGACTGCGGGCAGTTCGAAGCACGTCGGCGGGACCAGCCATCCAGTTTCTTCGCGATGTGGCAGGCATTTTTGGGCCACCAACCATTGTGATCACTGATCGCGGTACTGCTTTCACGAACTTAAGACAACTTGTGACGCCTTCAGTATTGAGCACGTGAAAAACGCCACTGCAACGCCACGAGCTATTGGTAAAATCGAGCGATACAATTGCATGATTACCCCAGCCGCGACTTGCTTGACACAGACGGCAAAGACTGGGACGTGATTTTGCCTCAGGTGCAGTGGGGAATTAACAACACGCTTCACCAGGCAACGAAGACCAGTTCGTTTGGATTGCTCTTCAACTATTGGCGACGAAACATCAACGGCGAATGCGTTGACGACGCTCTTACTGAGGAATTTGACCATCAGGTAGAGGCCAAGCGAACATTTGTGGTCGAGAGCATTCACGAAGACCTACGAAAGCAGCAGGCAAGATACAACAGCAAACGTTCACAAGCGCCAACTTACCAACCGGGAGACGTCGTTTTGGTCGAGCGAAAGTCTACAGCGTGTGGCGAGTCGAGAAAGCTCAAGGAAAGATACAAAGGACCGTACATGCATGATCACGTAAAAACTGCCCAACGACCGACATTACATCGGAAATTGGCCCAGTGCATGGCAGGGAAGGAGAACTTATAGCAGCATTGCTGCAGTGGATAAGCTAAAGCTCTGGGAGCAAAACGAGATAGACTCGGATGAGTCAGACAGTGATTCCGAGCGGAACGGTCGGTAATTGCAGGGCAGCCGAGTGTGCGCGCCCTTGTTGCATGAAAAGGAACTCGAAAAATGGCGCCCGGCCACGACAACTGCGCGAGCTGAGCCGGCCGGAGGCCGGAGCTGTAATGCGACACTGAAGTGAACCCCTGTGGTGAGCGTGGGTGTGCCACTGTGCGCGGGCTCTGAAAGAATGCAGAAGAGGGACGGCTGTGCAACTGGAGAGACGCCGTATTCTTGTCTCTCCAGCAGTTTTCTTTACCCTGGATAAACGCGGTTTTGTTAAAGTAACCGTTGTTTTTTTGCCAGTCTTTTCCCTCCCGTCTTCCGAATCATCATCGTTTTGCTAACACATTGGACTGAAATATCGTAACAACTAGCGATGTGACTAAGAATCAAGTAACATCCCGCAAGAACTAAATATTATGGACCGTCTCCCCGAAGGCACCCCTGATAGAATGCTAAGCAGCAGTGGTGCGCACGGCGTTGACCCAGTTGAAAGAGACGCAGACGCGAGTTCTGGAAGAGCGGTTTGAAGCAAAACTTGTTGTATCGTTTATTCGAGTAAACGTTTGTTTTAAACGCAAAGACACGGGAAGCGGGTTTGGTTTCGTGCAAGTTTCATCACAGATAAGCGAGTCAAAAAAGGTCTTTCATTCGGGTGGTGGAGTGAATAAAGCGAGATAGAAGTGTGTTGCGAGCGGATGGAGGAGCCTGCAGCTGCGAGCGCTGCGGCGAGCGTGCTGCGTGTGAGGAGAGTGACGTCAGTGCGCACCTGCGAGAGAAGCGTGCGAGGGGAGCATGACGTCAACGCGCAGCTGCAGCGTGACCTACTTGGCACCGCTCCTAGACCTGCGGTGAAGGGAACACGTTGCGGCGAGTTCGTACGAACGCACGTACGTACGGCGTGTCACACGTGAGTGAAGTAGCTGCTTCACTTGTAATAGATAGATAGAGGAAAAAGAAGAAAGAACTTCGAAGTTCGGCAAGTTCGTGGTGTGGGCCAATAGCCCCGCCTACGTACGACCAGAAGTCCTTGAATCTTGGCGGCTTCGTCGGCCCGCTGGACGGCCCACATTTAATCTTCGAGGACGGGGCTGAGCGTTGCGGCTTCCCATGCGCGCGCGAAGGCTGTCACTTGAGGCCGCATACTTGTTACGGGCACCAATCCCTCAACACTCCCATAACATATGCTCCAAAGTGGCTCTGGAGTCTCAACGCTTGCACTTGTTCGTTTTGTAGATATCTAGATATACAATGTGCGAGAGTGCAGTATTTGGATACGTCCTAGTTTTTAACTGCCGCCATTCGACAGTTTTTTTTTAATTATGGGTGAGAGGGTGGGAATATGCCCCTGTGTAATCTAAATTGTTTGGTAATGTCATTGCATGTGGTCATTCTGCCTTCTCACTCCCACTCGTCTACCGCGCGGTCATCACCGGAGGATGCTGGGGTGGCACTTGAGAGGGCAGCTTGGTCGGTGAGCCCTCGAACTGCGTCATATACAGCCCCGTTGTTGCAGTGCCTCGCGATGGCGTGAGCAGGTGTTCATATAATGTATGTGTTTCTGGGGCTTGTTCGACACCCTCCATGTAGAATACGTATTGCCTCCGGGGAGATGCGGCCGTTGGCAAAGTTTCTCACTGCCGTTTGGGAGCCACTGACTATCACGGTTGCGTTTGTCTGAGCTACTGCGAACACTATGGTTACCTCTTCCGCTGTCTCGGTAATAGTGGTGCGTATCGCCGCGCACGTCGTACAGCTAGCGTTTGTCGCTGTTGATTAGGCTGGCGTAAACCCCTGTCTGCACTTGTATCGAGCCCCCTCTACGAAAACTGCGTCCTTGTCGTTACCGAACTTTCTCTGTATTTCCTTTGCTCTGGTCTCTCGTCTTGCCTTATTGTGTTCGGGGTGCATGTTATTTGGCAAGGGAAGTGTCATCATTTTTTCCCTGGTCTCTCTTGAGAGGTCAACCTTGACACCGTGTTGTGTGGGATAGGTTACATTTAGTCGATCTAAGATATGTCTTCCTGCTCGTGTCTTAGAGAGACGTTCATATTGTGTCATACGTTGCGCCTCAATGAGCTCATCTATGGTATTGTGCAGGCCTAGTTGTATCAGTTTGTCTGTGCTTGTGCTAATCGGTAGCCCTATGGCTAGTTTGAATATTTTACGACTGAGGCAGTCCGACTTGATCTTTTCCGCGACTTGTAATTTCAAGTACGGTGCTACGTATACTATTCTGCTTTTCACGAATGCCTCTATATGAACCTTATCGTGTTTTCCTCCCTCACGCCACTGTGTTTATTTGCTATTCTTTTTATGAGTCTCATTGTTTGAGCTAAAGTTGGATCCAGTCATCTCAGGGTTTCTCCGTTGTTTCCTTTGGCTTCGATGAGCAGACCCAGTACCCCGATCCTGTCGACCATAGGCATGGTTGTTCCATCGGCTGTCCCAAACTGTATTTCTCCTGTATGGGCGAGATAGTGTAGGCATTAGCCTGATTTGCGACCTCTACGAGCCCATCTGTACAACTACAGCTCCGATTTTTCAAAGAACAGGCTAGCCCAGTACCTTTTAAACATCGCTGGACTGTTTTCACTACTGTCTGAACTATTTCCTCTATATGCCCATCACTCTCGTTTCTCACCCCTAGAGTGATGTTGTCTGGATATATAGTATGATTGAGTCGTTCAATTTCTTGGCGCTTGGCCGGCAGTCCTATTTGGGCCAGATTGAATATCATAGGGGGTGACACCAAGCCTTACGGTCTACCTGCACAGCCCATCTCAGTCTCCTCCGAAACTAGGTCCCCTATTATGAGCTTTTCCTTTCTTCCCGTCAGGATATCACGCACTTAATTGTACGTCTGTTGTCCTAGTCCTAGATCGTTTACTCTTTCTAGCGCCGTTGCATGTGTTGTGTTATCAAAGGCAATCTTGAGGTCTAACCCTAGAATAACTTTGTCGATGTTCCCGGATCATCTATAATTTGATGTTTTAATTGTAGTATTGCGTTCTGTGTTGAGAGGTTCCTCCTGTATTCTATAATTGTGAGTGGGAGCGCCTCCTGGTCCTCGAGATAGGCAGTTATCCTCTTCAAAATTACGTGCTCCATGAGTTGTCCCATGCTAGATGTCATGTGGGTCTCAAGTTTGCAATCTGCAGTCCTTTGCCTGGCTTGGGAAATAAAACGATTTTTGCTGTCTTCCATTGTTGCGGAATCTGTCCTGCCTCCCAGGATTCGTTAACAAACTCAGTGAACTTAGTTATGAACTCATCATCCAAATCAGGTAGCGTTTTGGTTGTTATGTCGTCTGGTCTAAGAGGTGATTTAATATTGAGCTTCTGCAAGGCCGCCCTCACTTCTTCCTCACCAATTTCGTTGTATAAATCATCATTTACCAGCCCTGTGTAATCAGGATGTGCAACAGGAAGCGCTCGAGAGATGTGTATTTTCTTAGTTTCATTGAGGAAACCCTGCTCTTTACCTTGATACGTTTGTATTAAATGATTACTATTATGCCTTTCTGTCAACTTGTTTCCGTCTTTGTTCAACAAATGTCGAAGGATGTTCCACGCATTTTGCCATTCCTCTCTGGTTGTCCATGTCATTGCATTTTTCCTCCCACTCTTGTCTGCAAAGCTTCTGGGCGTACTGCTCTATATCTATGTTCAATTTAGCTATCGTTCGAAGAAGTGTCTAGTTGTTGTTTTTTTTTCCACCTCCGTTATAACCCTTCCTTAGCTTTCCCCATGTGGAGAAGCTTATTGTCTACACTCTCTAGCTGCGCTTCCGGTGGCATCGTTTGCGTAGCTGCCGCTACGTCTCGTTTTAACTTTTCAGTCCATTCCTCAATACATTGTATCATTTAGTCGGGCTGGTCTTTGATGTTCCTAAATTTGTCCCAGTCGACAATTTTAAGTTGTCTGCCTTTTGCCTACCATGGCCCCGCCCTCACCCTCATTTCAAGTATAGAATGAACACTTGTCAAGTCGTGTTGCGTATTGGTCCACTGCGTGTCCAGTATGCTGAGCGTCAAATCTGGCGTAGTATCCGCGCAAATGCTATACCTGTTCTCGTAGGAATCGGTGGAACCGTCACGAACGTCTGACCTTCCAACCACAAGTTTCTGCCTTTCTGGGTTTCGATCCTGTATCCTCATGCACCATGCGGGGCGGGTAAATTGCCTCCAATCACTACCTCGGTTCCCTGTTATAGCGATGGTTAAGCGAAACAGCGTGCGGAATTTGTTTTTTGTGCATTTAGGACTGCTGTAAATATTTAATAGAAAGAGAGTGTCCTCCACTTCCCGCATGGGTATGGGTTCGAGGAGAAGGTGATCTATTGCCTTAATTTCCGTGTCGTGTCGCACCACCGCATGATTTCGCTTAACCGACGTTGTTAATACCTTTATCTCCCCATCGGCACTGTCGAATGACTCGTATCCCGACAATTTGGCCAGCCCGTGCGTTTCCTGCACCATCATAGCATCCGGGGTAGGAGTGTCTCTAAGATGTTGTTGCAAAATGTATCGTTTTCGATTGTGTCCTCGACCATTGCATTGCCGAATTGTGTAGCCGTTTCGTCTGTCCATGGCGACGTTACAAGCTGTCCGATCCCTCATTAGGCACCGAAGTCCTATAACGTACGGCTTGAGAGTGCTCGTAACCTGGCCGCCACCACTTGTCTGCGTTCCCCATATTGCTAGCTTAGCGTCAAAATAAGCCAACATTTGCTGCACTTTCTGCAATATTGTCTTGCCCAGTGCCTTTATTTTCGCCTCTATGTTTGCTTCAAATGTAACTTCTTCTTGTTTGAGCTTAGTTTGCAATTTGCTTTCAATCTGTTCAATTTTGGCTTCCATGGTGTTTGCGAATTCCCCCTGCGCTTCTTGTGGTGTCCTCCCTGATTTCGGTTTATTTACCCCACTTTTAATCGGAGCGTTCTCGGGTTTACGTTTAAGGGGGCTGAGGGCTACTACTTCTTTGTGCATTGCTGCGCCTTTTTCCTCCGTTATAACTTGTGAGGTTTCCTCGTTGCGTGTAACCCCTCCACTTTTCAGAAGGTCATTTTGTTCCCTGAGTTTTCTAATCACATTCATAAATGCAGCATTGCTCTGACTGATCTGCACGGATTTGTCCTCTAGCACCTTAACCAGATAAATACCCTTATTGAGCCCCAAGGGAGGAAAGCCGGGAGTTACGCCGACTTGCCTGGAGGCCGCAAGATTACAACCAACGAGCGCTGCTTGCACTTTGCTTCGACGAAAGCGGCGTTTCGGCTCTAACGCGAGTGCCGGCGTAATGTGTGATTGTAAACTGCTCTTTAAACGCTCTTGTACTTAACGTTGATTGATTGATTGATTTGTGGGGTTTAACGTCCCAAAACCACCATATGATTATGAGAGACGCCGTAGTGGAGGACTCCGGGAATTTTGACCACCCGGGGTTCTTTAACGTGCACCCAAATCTAAGCACATGGGCCTACGACATTTCCGCCTCCATCGGAAATGCAGCCGCCACAGCCGGGATTTGAGCCCGCGACCTGCGGGTCAGCAGCGGAGTACCTTAGCCACTAGACCACCGCGGCGGGGCAATTGTACTCAACGTGCCGATAAGCCCACACAGCTACAGAAGTTGCCCGAATGTATCGATCCACTGCGTAATACTTGGCCCCAAAATGGCTGGATATGCAGCTTATTCACTCACAGTCTCACGTGAAATCTATCCCCACAGTGCATGGGATTGCCCTTCTCACCACATGAAGCAAACATGACGGGCAACTTTTCTTTACCAAATATGCACCATCTTAGCGCAGAACCATTAGACCGCAACTTCGGAAACTAACATGGGTCTTTAAAATAATTGTTCTTCTCTCCATATTTTTCAAACAAGGTAAAGCGCACTCACTTTCTGCTAAGATACCACTACCACGACCACTGAATAAAATCCAAGCGACCGTGCTACTACGCTTTCTCGTCACCGGCTGCTGCTGCGTCCGCGTGCAGTAGCAGACGACACACGATTTCGATCCCGTGTCCGCTGTCAACGGGTGCGCCGACTTTTGCCACAGCGTGCGCTGTCAACTCGCTTCAACGTATACGCTCGAACCCCGGCATTTAACGCTCACGACCCGTCCCCACGGACGTTCAGATGAGCGTGCCATCTAACGCGTTATGCTGTCTCGTTTCGCTCCTTGCTTTTCTTATTTGTTATGGGAGACTGCCACAAGGCAAACAGGCGGCGGCGTGACGCATGTTCGGCTCCCGTTTCTGAACTTGTCCCGACCCTCCTCGGTGACGGGAAACACGCACCACTTTGAGACGGCGTGAGTGCTGCAGCCGCGTCGTGGTATTCTCGGAGCGCTGCTTTTTGTCTCTCTCCTTGATTAAGCGTTTGTGGATTCTTCACGAGTATTGACGGGGAAACATGTTTGCACCTTGTTGATATCTGCCAAAGTGATAAGGAACGAAAAGTGTACCCGAACTTGCCTCCAAAGCACTTATTGTTTTTATTCCTCCTTGCTGTGGTCCATTTCTCCTCCTCCGCACCGCAGCAACTTGTACGCGCCTCAAAAGTCACGCGCCTTGCAGCTTTCTCTCACGCTTAAGACATTCCTCCTTTCCCGTCCTCAGTGTCGTGAACGATAAAAAAACATGCGCGGCCGCTTTTGCTGTTTACTTTCTGGCCGTCGTAGCAGGCGGAACGTGAAAGCAAACCAGTCACTCGAATGTGTTTACACGCGGCTGAAAGCGAGAGCGTGTCCTCCGAAGGGTGCCGTGTCGCAACGCTTGAGCACGCGCTCTTCGTCGTTAGCAAAATAAACTTAACGGAAAAAATAACACGTAAAAAAACTTTGAAAAGAAGTGCGTTCACTCACTAAAGCTATCCTATTACTAAGCACATGACTTGCCCAGAACGAGAACAAGTAAGAATAATTAAAGCTAACACAGAAGAAAGATAAAGACGGGGACGGTATTTTTTTACTGTGTAAATGTGAAGAAAGTGAAGCGTAAGAAAACATAACTTGACGCGGGCTGGGAGCGAACCTGCGACCTTCGAAGGTCGCCGTTTCGGTACCTACTAGCGGCAATGCATTGAGCACCAGTAACTTGCCGCTAACGCATTTACCAGAATCGAGTGGCCCGCATTCGCACAGTGATCAAACGCTCATTTCATCTACCGTGTGCGCATTCAGAAGCCGCGTACGAGTGCGACACCAACATCGTCATCATCAGCCTGACTACGCCCACTGCAGGGCAAAGGCCTCTCCCGTGATCCGCCAATCAATTCGATCTGGTGCTTTTCGTTACCACTTTATAGCTACGAACTTTTTTAATCTCATCGGCCCACCTAATTTTCTGTCTCCCTTTCGTGCATTTGTTTTCTTTCTGAATCCAGTCAGGTATACCTTTAATGACCAGCGGTAATCCTGCCTACATGCCATGTGCCCGGCCCATGACCATTTCTTTTTCTTTATTTAAACTATGATATCCTTAACCCCGATTTGTTCCCTGACCCACTCTTCTCTCTCCTTGTCTCTTAAGGTTACACCTATACTTTGCCTTTCTATTGCTCTGTGTCGTTCTCAATTTGAGCTGAACCCTTTTTGTAAGCCTTCAGGTTTCTGCTCTGTAGGTAAGTACCAGCAAGATGCAGCTGTTATATACCTTCCTCTTGCGGGTTAGTGGCAGATTACCATTCATAGTTGGAGAATGCGTGCCAAATAGGATCCACCCCATCCGTAGTCTTCTATAGTTATTTCGCTCTCATGGTTCTTCCCCGTGGTTACCTGCTGTCCTAAGTATACATCTATCGCAAAGTGCTGTTTTCTGCTAGGACTGTTACACATTACATTAGTTTTGTGCATATTAATTCTCAGACCTACTTTTCTGCTTTCCTTTTCCAGTTCAGTAATAATAAGCTGTAATTCATACCCTGAGTTACTCATCAAGGCAATGTCATAAGGGAATCGCAGGTTACTAAGATACTCTCCCTTAACTCTTATCTCTAACTCTCCCAAATCTAGGGTCATGAAAACCTCGTGTGAACACGCCGTGAATAGCATTGGAGAGGTTTTGTCTTTGTGCTTTATGCCCTTCTTTATTGGGATTCTGTCACTTTTCTTAGAGAAATTTATGGTGACTGTGGATCCACTGTAGATTTCTTCCAGTATGTTCATGTACGGTACTTCGATGCCCTGATTTCGTAGTGCCTGCAGTACTGCTGATGTCTCGAATGAGTCAAACGCCTTCTCGTAATCTACGAAGGCTATGTATGGGGGTATGTTGTATTCCGCCCATTTCTCTGGTACCTGATTGATAGTATGAAAATTGTTTATTCTGGAGTAGCCTGTACAAACCCCTGCATGGTCCTTTGCTTGATTGAACTCTAATGTCGCCTTATTTCCATTACAATGTATTTTTGTAAATAGTTGGTACAAAACGGACAGTATAAGCTGATCAGCCTGTAATTTTTAAAGTCCTTGACGTCTCCTTTCCTATGGATTAAGATGATGTTGGAGTTCTTCCAAGATTCTGGTACCCTTCCCGCCAAGAGACACTTCGTGTATAGGGTGGCCAGTTTTTCTAACACAATTTCTCCGTCATCTTGCAGAAGGTCTCTTGTCACCTTATCCTCACCAGAGGCTTTACCTCTTTGCTTTCCTTCTAGGGCTTCACTTACTTCCTCTGTCATTACTGATAGTATGTCGAATCCCTCTGAGCTATTATTGTTTTTCACGATATCATCCTGGTTGTCTTGGATTTTTTACAGCTCTGAGTAGAACTCCTGCGTCATCTCGACTATCTTATCCATTTTCGTTATGACATTGCCCTTCTTTTGTCTTAATGCATATATGCAATTTTGGCCTATGCACAAGTTTGTCCCCGCAGATTTCAGGCTTCTGCAGCCTTCTACAGCCTGCTCGATTCCCTCCATTATACCTTTTGACGTTGGCTACCTTACGTCTGTTGATTAACTTCGAAAGGTCCATTAGCTCTATTTTGTCGGTTGCATTTGAGGCTTTCCTGACTTGTCGTCTCTTAATAAGATTGTTCCTCTCCTGAGATAGTTTGCCAGTGTTCTGTCTATCACCGCACCTCCGACTTCAATTTCACACTCCTTGATGATACTAGTAAGATTATTGCTCATTGTGTCAACGCTAACATCGGTTACCACGTTTAGTGTATAAAACATATGTCAGGCAACATACTTAATTCCTGTGCTTTCGTTCTCACCGCTATAGTTCATTAGTGGCTTCTTGTGTATTCGTTTACGCCTTTGCTTTTTTTTGAATCTAGGTGAATACGAGCTCTTACCATCCTATGGTCACTGCATCGGATTTTTTCAACTACTTCTACATACTGTGCTATGCCGCCCCACCGCGGTGGTCTATAGTGGCTAGGTACTCCTGCTGACCCGCAGGTCGCGGGATTAAATCCCGGCTGCAGCGAATGCATTTCCGATGGAGGCGGAAATGTTGTAGACCCGTGTGCTCAGATTTGGGTGCACGTTAAACAACCCCAGGTAGTCGAAATTTCCGGAGCCTTCCACTACGGCATCTCTCATAATCATATGGAGGTTTGGGGACGTTAAACCCCACATATCAATCAATCCATCAATGCTGTGCTATGCCTGGGTGTGCACACCGAAGGAAGCCTATTTCATTTTTAGTTTCACCATTAGGACTTCGCCACGTCCACTTAACGTTCGCCCCTTTTCTGAAGAAGGTATTCAGGATCCGTAAATTATTACGTACGGCGAACTCTACTAATAACTCCCCTCTATAAGTTCCTCGCCACTTATGTCTTCATAAAGCACCTGAAATGCCAGCGTGAAGCGTTTAGTCGGTAAGTATTTCGCGCTTGTCGACTGCACGGTGTTATCTCCGCTTGCGCAGTCGCAAACGCCGAAAACCAAGTGAAATCCGTTTAACGCGCGAGATAGCCATGTGAGACATGGCAGAACGGGTATACTATCACATGGCACAGCATGGTAGGAGCCAATTACCAACGGACATCTTTCGTATATCGACCATTAAGGAGCTTGTTTCATCCGGACGTCACGTGAACAATCCGCTTGCGTCATGAATAGGGCTACAATGACGGGAAACGACATCATAGGTTGTTTAGGGGCCGTATAAAGTTTGCCTGATTAATAAATGCGGCATAGCTAGCTTCACACCACCTCCTTTACATAACATCGATTGGCATAGCACCAAACTCTAACGCTTTTTTTTTTTTTCACGACAACAATAGCTTCGCACTTCGCAACTTCGGCTTATATGATACGTATTAGGAAACAGCGGAGATATCGCATTTTATCTATAATAGTAACGCTACCATTATCCAGTGCTTGATTTGCTACTGCGCAGCCACACTTAGGCAGCCACGTTGATACGGCGCAGGCCTGGAAGAGCAGGCTCTGAATTTGACACGTCGGGGCAGTGAAGCGGTGGCTCATGCTCAGTTCACCGTAAAGTACGGTGGCAAAATAATGAAAATCTCAAATCGGGATTGCTGCTCTTTAAACCACCGCATACTTGGTGATGTATATATATGGGATTCGAGTTTCACAGAATGACGCGAAATATTGGGTAAGCGTGTAACGGTTTCACGGTACGATGAACCGCAGATAACCTGAGGCACTCTCGTGCCCTCCGGGTGCCCCCTACTTCATGTCTGTGGGTACGTGAAACGTCTCTCTTACCCACATATGACTGCAGCTTTTTGAGATAGCCATCGGTAACTACACAGGGATCCATCGGCAAATGCTCTCTGGGGGGAACGGTCGTCACGATGCAGGCGTACGGAAATAGCTCGGCCCTGAAATGTCTGCCTTCCACATGGTACACGAATTCATGCTAGCGCTTTGCCCAAAACGAGTCGTCTCGTCGTGCATCGTACGTCATCGCACCCACAGCTCGACTTCTGCAATGAACGCGCCGGCCCTGCACCATTCGGTCTGTGCTGTCACCGTAGTGCAGAAACTTGCGAGCGTTCGCAGTGATGGGTTAGTTAACTTCTTCACCGAGTACTTTTGCTTCATTTTATTCTTTATCTTGCGTGGAGATGCCTCCAAAGGAAGTGAGGTAGGGCATAGTATAAAATCCCTGGGACATGCAATGTACCGCAACTGTCACTGTTGCCGGCTTTGGCACAGCCAATTACTACTTAGGTAGCAGCAGCTTGCCTGTGTATATAGTTAATCAAGTCGTGATTTTTGGATCTAGAACCACAGATATTATTATTATTATTATTATTATTATTATTATTATGTTGTTGTTGTTGTTGTTGTTGTTGTTGTTGTTGTTGTTGTTGTTGTTGTTGTTGTTGTTGTTGTTGTTGTTGTTGTTGTTGTTGTTGTTACCTGCGTATATTGCAACACTAAGCGGCCCATTTTTTTTTTTCATAAGTTCAATTACAAATGAACTGGTGCATCATCTGTGAGTGCAAATGATACGACGAAGTGTGATCAACGTATATTAGTAAGCCCCAATTCATATGAAGGGATAACAGTGACAGTGCGGGAGATGGAGTCTAAAGACCGTCCACTTTCACTTTTTCCCGAACATTCTTGTACTCATTTGCGAACTATTTAAGGGGAATTGCTCAACAACAGTGCAAAGTAAAGCATTGTAAATTGTGTTTTCAACATATTTAAGAACATTAGGTGATCAAAGCTTCTGGAGACCTCGACTACAGCTGCTCTCATATCGTGGTTTCAGTACGTAAAGCCCAAGATATCAAAAAGCATTATATGGCGCAAGATTACCTCAATCTGTAGTTGATTTACTGGTGATCGTGTTGCACTGGTGGCCGTGTTCACGTGCTCAGAAAATCATGAGCAGCCAACTCTTCGGTTTTCTATGTTTGCTAAAGTGAGTCACATGTCACGATTCTTGTGCCGTCGCAGCAGCGTTCGCGATATCCTCAAGCAGACACGTTTCAAATGCTTGCTAAGATATTTGGTGACTGGCATAGCACTGCCTTTTACATTGCAGTAAGCTGATAATTAGCGAATTATGCCCTGCGCCATATAGCGGTGTTCAATTATTAGAGCTTCAAAAGAACTTCCAACAGGTGCGTGCATGGGAAGTGCCCCGAGGTCTAAGAAGACGCTGCTTCCCTTCGCATCCGCACACTCGAAGTCGGTGAAAAGGAGCATTGCAAATTTGCGTTTATTTTGGAAGCAATTGTTTGCAACCGCCCTTGTTGTAACTAATAGTTTACGATGCAACGAAGTAATTGTTTACGAAGCAATTGTTTGAAATCACATTTGTGGTAACTAATGCCAACTTTGCATCTCTGTGCTGATAGAAACGAGATATGAGAGACAGTTAGTTGGGCGTGGACGACTTGGATGACTCGAGGCAATGCGCCATGGCTATGAGCGCGTCGAGTCAAGTGCTTTTGTTCGATAAAAGATGCATGGCCGGTTTGCAGAATGAGACGCTCATCTTGGTCATCGCTCCCTGTGATAGTCAGACACCAATCTCGCTCTTGTGCGATTCCAATGCGGAATACCATTCAAGCGACATCGTTATGGGTGTCGTTTACCCTGTCCAGCAAACTTCACAGCGTGCATTGAAGACTTTTTTTGTTTTTAATCGCGTCCAGGGTGAACTATAGATTTTACCATATAATAACGTCCACAATACACTAGTCCCAGGCAGTTTTGACTGATACACTTGCTTCGTTTCCGCCAGGGCCGCATGGCCAGCTTCGAATGAAAAGGTGGGGATTTTTCTTTCTTAGAGAAGAGCGGGCCGAGCGAAGAAGGCGGGTATCTGCCGATCGGCCGATACAAGATTGACTGCGCCGGCACGCACCCATACCCGCCCTCGCAGGGGTGGAAAAGTTAGGCTCGCGGTCCAGAGAGGAGATTAAAAGCGAGCCCCCCTTCTCCACGCCCGCTTTTTTCGCGACACAGCCGATAACATCTTCATTAAGGACGCCGTGCCGCCCGTGTATGTCAGTGCGGCACCGTGGCTGCGTAGGCCTCATTAGCCAGCGTGGCTCACGACCGACCGGCCCGCTCGCTTCATTTTCTCCGCGTCGTTGCCGCCCGGAGAGAGGCTTTAAGCGGTGCCCGTGCTGTTTCAGCAAATCGCGGTCGATAAAGGAAAAGCGTTCTTTCCTCTTTAGCTCACCATGTCCACATTCCTTTAGGATGGCTGATGCACCAAGATTTACGCTCGCGCACCTAGTAAATTCATGGCAAGGTCGCGCTGGGCGCAGAGCCTTGCTTGCGGGCAACACATGCGCGAAAAGTGAATTAACTTCAGGCGTTGCGAGGAAAACGTCAGCAGGTCCGCGCCAATTTCCAGCGCAACGTTTTTCTTGTTCGGCACTCCTCAAGTATACGAGCCCCCGCCAAAGCGGCAACTCCGTTCCATAACGCTTTCTCTGCCTTCACTTTATTTATTTTTTCGGGGGCAGGGCAAGTGCTGTTGTGGAGGTTATTGATCCTCGTACGACGTGCCGCGAATGGCATTCGTTTTGTTTAAACCAAAGCGTGGCCTCTGGAGTGACATTCAGGTTGTGAGTGCTAGGTGGTTGCATAGCATGCTTTCTGTAGGCGTGGTTCTAAGCGATCGCTGGAGCCTTCGGCGGTTAACTTACTTTTATTGCGGTCTCAGCAAAGAACCTGAACTCTATTAGCGATGAAGGTCTATTGGTGGGAAAACCACGAATGTGTTGTGGAAACAGTGAGCAAAGCAAAACAAATTAGCACACATAACTTATAGGGTCTCGAAATGGCGAACGAGCGCCACGCCACGCTCTTAAGAGAGAACGACACAGCAGACACGGTCGGTACAAACTAAACAGCACATAGATAACTTATTTAACTAATTAATGACGACGATATCGTCCGCCGAGTGATACATCAATCGTGACCAACCCACTAAGACTCCGTACACACAATTTCCATACACTCCAAAACATGACAAACACAATAACATACCCAAGGCGGCGTCGCCAACACTTGACTTACCACGTGCCTCCCCTCCCCCCCCCCCTCCCTCCGCGCAGGCCGCGGTACCAAGCGCCGAGGACCCACGCCGTTCGCGGCAACCGCCACGCGCAGGAGAGACTCGCTCAACCCTCGCCCGCCACTAAGGCTCACTTCCGCCAGAAGTCACTGCCGTCGCTACCCCATGATGATGATGACGATAGTGGTGGCCAACTCTCGCGAACACAACGCCACCTACCACCCGGTGGTTTTAACCCGAAATGCGGCTTTTGGGTGAGACACGTGCGCCACGCGGCGCAAACAACCTTACATGGGAGTGTCTGTACCCCCACAAACTGAATATCAGGTTGTTTTTAGAACATAAACTGCGAGCTACAGCGGGTTGTTCTTAAAAAGCAATAAGCTCTTCTGTTATCATGAATAAGAAATGTTCCGCGCTTCTTATGCTTCACTGTATATATGCGTTTTAGCGTATCCGCAAAATGTCTCAGCTAAGTCTAGCCGGAGTTCAAAGATGTGCCCGCGCATTGATTTACCTTCTACGCGAAGTACGCTACAGTTTAAAGCTAAGCATAACGATTGCAATGTGCGCATATATTTTTTTTCATTACTCATGACGCCTGTGGTGGTGAGTCCTGTGGTGCATTCCCATAGAGTTCATCGTCTGAAAGGGTATTCACATATGCTTTCGAAACTGAGGTAAACGTCATCGATACCTGTTTCAATGCCTCGGTAAGTAAGGCTCGAAGAAGTAAGTGTTTTTCGCGATTGATGCGCAGCTACTTGGTGCATAGTGTCGTGTTCTGCTATCGATAAATTGCCGAATACACATATTACGTAACGTCGTCAAACAATATGTTTATATTCGTATATGTCGAAAATTTGTTGTTTTTTGTTTTGTGGAACCTGCAGCCATGTTACGTCGCATGTTCAGCTCCATTGTTCTGTACCTATGCATAATGTGATATTCTACACAAGTAAAATATGCACAACGTTGGTATTTTCTATAACATACCAAGACGTGCGTTGCGAAGCTTTTCACTTGATGCCTGGGTTATACATGACAATAATAAAATTTATCAGCTGCTTTTGAAACGTTTGTCAAATGCGGTGCATGGCATCTTTCTGCCGTTATTCGCCCATATGAATCCAACATACAGTTAGGCCTAGGAAAGCTCAGTAAACATCATCACTATTTTGAGCTTTAGTGTAGTAAGCTCGAAATAAATGGGAATGAATAAAAATGAATGGAAAAAGAAAGTCTTTTTATTGGATCCCTAACCCACAACAACAGTGTAATCACGCGTCCGATTCTCTGCCAAGAGCTTGTCCATCCACCTTGTTCGAAATGTATGTGCGTCTGACATCGAAATATGTTAATGAAGGGGGCCAGCGGGAAACATCATATTTGCCCGAGTGTGCTTCACGTAGCACCTGATCATTTTCTGAGCTAGCAGTCTACAAACAAACCTTCGCCTAAGAGTGTCGACTCTGCTAGGACGATGCCCTCCCTATAAAAGAACGATGCTTGCAAAAATTGTCAGGGTTTCACCTCTCAAACCACAATACGAGATAAGAAAGCACAACGTAACCAATAAAGCACATAATTTTTCCAAATCAAGCTTAAGGGACAGTATTTAATATTTTGAACTGTGGCGTACTAGCTACGACATAAGTAGACATGCATAGGAGATGACGAAAAAATATATCTCTCGTTGGTTAGGAACAAACGGAAAGCCCTCGCATTATGCACATACTTTAAGCGATTCCCATTTATGTCATAATGACTACAGTACGGCTGATAAAAATATTGCCCCACAATTTCTTTATTTACACTGTTAGTTGGATTCATTACATTGTGTTTGACAAAATAAACAAGCCCAATAAAGAATTCCTGTTGTATACGTGTATGCAAATTAGTATTATATATGGTCTTCAGAAGTATATATGGTCCGACGAACCTATAAGGCGTATGAGAAAATTCGTAAATGCACTACGTAAAAAGAAATTGAAATCGCCTTCTTCTCAGTGACACACACACACACACACACACACACACACACACACACACGCACGCACACACACGCACGCACGCTCGCACGCACACACACGCGCGCGCACACACACACAATGTAACCAAATGGTTGCGTACGGTAGGTAAGCCGCAAGCTTTTCACTAGATTTTGTAACCACAAAGTATCCACTTTTCGCTAGTGTGCTATGGTCAGCCGATTGCCATTGGTTCCAAGTAAGCCACGGCTGTCACCGACACTCATTCCATCAATGCCCATTTATGATAGCTTTCTAATAGGCCACACAAACTTTTTTAGCGGCACACAGCCGTTTGTCTTTTTAGTGGTGAGTTGTGGTATTCACCCCATTTGTGACTAAGACAGCTCATTGGGTGAACAGAAAAAATCACTTTGCCAAGTAGCTTTACTGTTAGAAAGGAAATCCAAAGACAACACCACCGTGTACTGTATATGTATTTCAGCGACCGAATGGACGTCTTGAAATGGTTAACTCCCTTGGGTCTCTTTTTGCGCTCGAGTCCTAAATTTACTTAAAATTAAAAAAACAGTTCTCGCACGTACGGCTACTGCACTGTTATTATAAATTATAATAGCCCGGGCACATGATTAAATAAGATAGACGTCCAACCCTCATATTGAAAACAGCCGTGCTTGCACAGCACACAAGAGCCAACCTTCTTGATATCAGGATAGATTTCTATCGCGTGAGCATGTTTGTGTCTCCCATCGGTAACTCTTGAGTCATCTTGAGCGTTCGTCTGTCCCCGCTATCCGTGTACCCCGAATGAGACGGAAATCAACGAGTGCTGTCTAGATTTGTTGTCCCTTCCGTTTTTGTGTATTTCTTGGCTGCCTTGTTCGCCACGATGTCTACTCCTTCGGGGGCCCTGCCCTCTGGTGCAGCTATTTTTTATGTGACGACTTTATTTCCCGCGAATGGGTCTGCTCACTTCACTCAGCGCTTACAGCTATAGACGCCTCCTTGGAACTCCAGCTAGCTCAGCTGTTTAGCCAGAAGTCTCTTTAAGACCTTGTATGTCTCGTCAGTCATCGGACATTGAGTGCTTTAGTGAGACCATACAATACCTCACGAGAACTGCGTAGTCACAACGAAACTTATCGAGACAGCGATATATCTCGAGACCTGAGCAAAACAGTATCGTGAACAATATCATGCGACAACATCATGTCGTAAGTGACGCCATCGTGATCACTACAGATCGCCTGAATTGGTAGCAGCGTTAAGTATTCATGACATGACATGGCATCATTCAGAAAGGTGAGCTGGTCCCACGGCTAGTGCAAAACGTTCGAGGGGCAGGAAGGGCAAAACGATTGACGAGAGAATGTTGCTGGCGGAGAACGTCATAGGGAAACCTACTAGAGTGGCCACTGGAGCCTTTTCACGGCCCAATAAGAAAGAGTCTGATCAACTGCTAGATGACGTACTCATCGTCGCTTTTACTCTTTTGTTAAGTCATGTAATAGCCTCCTCAAGAGTACATTGAATACCCAAGTTTGGCAGCAGTTTTGCAAAGAAGAAATTTTATTATTTGTGCAATTTTCCATATCTGCCTTACATGTGCCGCTGAGGATATTTAATGCATTCAAACAGAAAACAGTAAAGTATGACAAGAAAGTATTGTATTTCTGCATTTATTTTGCAGAAAGAGGCACATTTATGTGGTTTAAATTTACTGTACATGTATTATGTATTCCCTTTGTGGACGCATGGGTGTGTAGCGCAGTGGTAAAGACACTCGCTTTCGGAGCATGAGGGCATGGGTTTAAATTCCAGCGTCGGAAAGAAAAACATTTTCTTACTTTACTTATGCTGAAGACACTATCGGGTCGGACCGACCACTCGTGGCGCTGAAAGCGGCGCCCTGGCTGGGCCACAGAGTCCTATATACGGGAGTGTCCGATCTTTATGTAAGTATGTTTCTCTATGGAACGTCCCAGTTATGGCGTAGCCAAGGGGTGGCACGCCGGACCGCACATACCTCAAATAACTTCTAAAGACGATAGTCTTTCTTGGGGTCCTTCGATGCAAAAATTTTGTTCTGTCGGTCTGCTTCTCAGCCCTTAACGGTACCGTAAACGGCACCATGGTGGCCAAACGATACTCCAAATGGCCAACCCCATCTGCAGCGCTCACCAATATTGCTCAAGATTAAGCGTTTATACTTGCGCGATTGTAAATTAAAAATCAATTATTAAAGATATCTGACGCACCGCAACAATACGTCGATATTATGTATGTATATCTCTTACTAGAAAAGGCATACATAAAAATTATAAGGACTGTAGCGTTTATCACGTTGCGCTGACCAGGCAACACTTTCACGAAAAGGCAAGTGTTTCCAACGCTTCGCTAAGACGACATGGTGGTGGCACCTACCCATCGCCTTGCGTTCTACACCTTATCACCTCCGAGACGGGCGCGCAGGGCGCACACCTTTCGTTTCTCAAGATAACTGCCAGATAGCGCTCATGTCTCACGTCTGACATGGCTTGATGCGCTCGTTCGCCTCCGCTGCACGCTCGAGGTGCTCTACGCAGCGCCTCCAGTATACGATTCACCGATTTTCTTGCGCAGAACATCAAATAAACGTTTTGTTCACTCTCTCCAGATGCAAGACTATCGTCTTTCGACGACATTTGCAGTGTAACATGCAGATACGGGGCCATTTTTTTCTGCCATCTTCCCCTCCCCCTCAAAACAAATCTCTGCTGACTCTCCTGGTTACAATAACTCGTCTTAAAAGGCAGGGTGCGCAAACACAAACACAAGGAAGAAATTGATGTGTATGGGGTAAGCTCTCTGTTGCGCAACTGTCTCGTGAAAGCAGGCGCCTGTTATCTCCTCAGCGTTAGCGAAAGTGGCTGCTGTCCATCCTTTTCCTTACATTACTCGCACTTTTCGCAGACACGCCTATGTAATGAATATTCCTGCATCTTTGCTCGCGAAAGTTCCAAGCAACAATGAAGAAGTAAATCTTTGTTCAAGCGATGTTAGCTGCATAATCACAAATTCGTGACGGGTGCCTCAAAGCGTGCGTCCTGCTAAAGACCCTGGGGTGGAGGCGCGGGATGACCGTCGGACCGTGCAGCTCTCCCTGTCCACTGTTTCCGCTAGGAATCTCGCGTTCGCCCTTGCACCAGCACCCAGCTCCGTGCGAGTGCACGCACTAACGTGCTCGTGCTCAGCATGGCATTGGGAAAGCCCTAGCGCGAGCGTACCTAACAGGCACCCAGTCGAAGTTGCGAAGCGCCCAGGGTAAGTGGCGCACAGAAACCGCTTACGTATTCCCGCAGCCCATCTCGACGCGCATCAAGTGACGGCTTCTTGTTTTGCTTACGGCCTCGTGACTGCGCACGCGGAGGCGGGCTATACGGAAACGTCCCAGCTGAGTGCGTCGCTTGCGAGCACGCGACCAACAGGTGGAGAGAGAAATGAACAGGAATGAGGAAATGAGTCCCTAATCGAGTGCGTGTGTTTTTGTAAGGGGGGGGGGGGGCATGGCATATTAATGATAGAGGTAGTGCATGCGAGAGCCAAACATTGATCACGTTACGTAACGACAAAATCAAATGCCTTAAAAATTGGTCATCTTTCACTCAGACTCCCACGCGTACCAGATTGATGGTTCGCATACTGCATGGGCATGCGAAGATAAGTTATCGCACCTTCTTTTTATCCACCCTTCCTGCGCACCTGCAGTTTTTAGTCGGCGTCTCTGGTGTGTTGACTTCCTGTTTTGTGTGTGCCTGCATGCACGCCCTGTCTTTTTAGAATGAACACTTACCAACTATAGCTATCTCTACCTCTGTTGTTTTGTTATTTTTAAAGAAGATAGAGAGATAATTTATTAGAAAGCAGAGAAGTTCACCTGACTGCTCGGACCTGGTATTTTGCACAGGGGAGCAAGAAAAGGGGAAAAAGAGCGCTGAAGGTGATTATGATGGCAGCAAGAGGTGATGCCTAATCGAGAGAAGTTGTGCGGTGAGGTAGAGGGGGAGGGAGGGGAGACATCGTAGACGATTCAACTTTGCCTTCCATAGCGACAGCGCAGTCGGGCCGCATTTGTATCGCGCTTCTCATTCGCTCGCCACTCGTTGGAGAAGACACCGTGCTGCAAAGAAAAGGAATATCTCTGCGCGTAACAGAGGTCCTTTCAAATTATTCTAGAATGCGTACTGCAAGTACAGTTGGGAAACGCCCACTACGCCACAATTCTTAATTTTGCCAAATGTCATACCACTGGCAGCCCGAATTGAGATGACCACATTTTACGTACGTTCGAACAGGCACCTGTATGTGCGCATGTATACACACACATGCAAAGTCGAAAATTTTCGACGGACTTAAACCTCCTACACAACCCCATCCCCCAAATCCCTGAATATATGCGCCCTTATCAGCCATGCACCTTTATAAAGCTGCAACCAGCTTGTGAGATCAAGTATGTCTTTTGTTGAGAAGCAGTTTCGAGCACACTTCAATAAACTGCACGCACCTGTCGCTTGAATGGTCTTCCGCAATCTAATCGTGCGAACATGTTCGCCTGATAGAAAACGAACTCGTCAGTCAGAAGTCCTGGCATAAGTTACCATTGGAGACGAAGATTTTTACTATTTATTTATTTTGCACACAAAATTTTCGCTCACGAACAAGGCTGATTTTTCGCACACAACTAACGACGCTGATTCAACGGTCCGAGTTTTAACGCTGTCGCGTTAACAGTTAGGCTTTCATAAAATACCCCCTCCCACTGACGTGCTACCCTTGAAGTGAAAGCAAAGATATGTGGCACAGTTATGTGTCAATATCTGCATAGCAGGCCGTAGCCAGAAATTATTTTCGAAAGCGTGGGGGGACTTTCTTCATGTCGCAGATGGCACCCCCTTAATATGGTCATTTTCAGCTCCTTATGCTATGGCGAAAACCTTTTTTTTTTTTTTTTGGGGGGGGGGGGGGGGGTATGCGGCACAAGCCCAGTGTGCCATTCCATGGCTACGCCACTGCTGCATAGGCACCCCCTGTGGATGGACACACGTCCAGACAAGCGTGTCAGTGAGGCTACCCCAGACCTGCTGAAAACGAAGCATGCATATATTCATCCCTGAGTCTAATCCTTAGGGGGCCCTGCAGCACCTTTTTCAGGTAGCCATGGGATGGATTCGCTAAAGGAGCTTATTGCCCCAAGAGGCCACCGTCGCAAAAATATTTAAGATCCGTCTAGTACGAGCGGAGTTACAAAGGTTTGTCGCACGCTGCTATACTGCATTGTCACATCTCATGATGAAAGCGCTGGAAGCTAAGCAGGGAAGGATGGCACGAGGAAAACAAATGCGTTATGAGCCTCGTGGCACGTTTTCTTTTTTTATTTTTATTTTGTGCACACTTGGACAAGTCGCAGCCTCCCATGGCTGCCCCAGTATTCACCAAGCACGCCACGCTCCCTCAAATAAGGCAATGGCTAATACAGTGCCACTGAAGAGTGATTTTATAGCTTGTAGCGTCCTTTGTGAAAAGATGAGAAATCAATGTTTAGTTCACATTGAGTATTTTATTGTGAAATACAGGTCATGTGCTGCACTATAATATTTGGCTAGCATGTTCTCGGGAGTCTCCACTACCAATCATCGGCGATTTCTGACCATGCTCAAAAAAACGTTGTGTAGGGGAGTGCTTGTCCTTAAAATATCCTAATACCATTGCCTTTAAAAGTCCGTCTCAAAGAAATTCCGTAGGCGGCTTCGGCGTCGTCGGCTATGAGCGAAAAATCACCACCTTGTCCATCACCCAAAAATCTAGAAAGATGCAACCAAATTAAAAATAAAGAACTAGGGGACCCATCGACTTCGCTTTTGATATTTGAATGCAATAGCGACATTAGGTCTCTAGTGCATACTTCAACCACTTGAATAATACTTTTTTATGTGTAAGTTGCTGCTCGAGAAGTTTAAATTGTGGATTACAACAATGTAATCGATAAGGTTTAAAAAGGCTTATGTCAGTGAAACTTTCACATATCGCTGCATTCTGTGTAATGGGTAACATGTTTTTAACCACGAGCAATTATACGCTTGAACTTGCGATGCACCCAATACGTGGTCTGACTGACGCGAAGCAGAGTGTGTACCTTTTTAATGATTGACCAGCCTTAAAGGATAAAGTCCGTATGACAATCGCATGTTCTGATGCCCGACGGCAACGTACGCTTGTACCACGCAATATTGCTGCGATATTGCATGTTCTACTGTGAAGCCTGTATACAGGACGTGTGTGTTTGTAAAGCGCGAGCATTATTTTTTTTTTACATTTCTGAGCACATAAAGGTATTTTCACTTTATTGTAAAACAGCCGTGTGGCTGTGTGTAGAGCCCCTGCTTGCCGCGCAAGTGGCCTCGTTCAATCCTCACTCGAACCCATAAATCTTTATTATCAAGTGAGACAAACGATTATGACCTTTCGCTATCAGCCAACGAAGCCGATGCCCGAATTCCTGCGAAATGAGCTGTTTAGCGCTATCGCGTTAACATTTTTGCTTCGACTGAGAGTCGAGCCGAAGGCGTTTGTAGGGCGAGCAGATGTTCTATGACTGAGCCACAACATTGCTTAAAACTGTTTCAAGTGTGAATGTCTTGTAGTGCTTGGCATGCACCAAGAAATGGCTATAGAAGTTGAGAAGGCGATGCTCACTGTGTTCGATTACACTCTATCTCGAAGGCGAAGCACGAACGGACCGATTAAAACTGAATGGACACTGTGAGGTCTTAATGAGCTCAGCTCCTAATAACTTGGACTACACTTAGGCCTTCGCCTTCAACACCGTCAATATAGCGAGGCACCGCGTGAAAAGCACCCGGTCAATCAACTCTGTTGCCGCGAATGCCGCCAGGGTTCGCTGATACATACAGGTGCGTGCTCCACGACAGTCGGTGCCGCCGCCATTAGACGAAAGCGTCCACAAGGTGTACCACGCAGCGACAACGTCGTGAGTTCGACTACGAGCTGAAAGCTCGAGCAGCTGTGGTAACACGACAGTGGCAACAAGCAGACCTGGATCTCAGAGCGCGGGTAGCCGCGGATCGAGGGCAACGCCGACGACAAGCAGATCCGGAGGCGAGGAAAGTCGCCGCGCCACCTCGTCTTCTTCGATCAGCAGAGAAGTTATACTCGAACTAAACCGTAATCCACGAGTACATTGACACAAAGAATCAGCATTTATACATGTGTGCCATAAACAACGTGTAATTATGCAACGGATATTCACGATCCGAAGCACGGTGCTTCGTCCCACTTCAGGGATATGCATGCATTTTCATTTCGAAACAACACATTCCGCGACGGGGAAATAAGCTTGTCCTGTATTGACGCTTATACCCTGCGCAGTGTTTCCAGATGCAATCTAGCAAATAAGTCAATACTCATCACATAATAAGTCCAAATGAAGAGTTAACATGATGAACTTTTGCATTCCTGAGAATGTTTTAGTTATGAATAAAGAAATGTCACTGAAATACGAAGGAAAGTTGTTAAAAATTACCTAGTAGTTGTTTTGTGCAGCAAAAATACTCTCAAGTATGTGCAAAAGCGCATAGCCACTTAACATTGTGTGTGGGGTAGTTTCTTCATTAGTTCTAAGGCAAGTTTGACAGTGCATGATTAACCTCTCTCAAGGTATGTTTCAACACTCAGCCATAAACACGAACTCGGGAGGGGGGGGGGGGGGGGTTCATGAACCTTCACCCCCTTTGAAGGGAAGCCCTGCTCACACCTATGCGCCCAAATACTCAGTCATCGACAAACACGCTATTAGGGAACGACAAACGTGCACTGGAGAACATGATGATATTTAAAGTAACTTTATTTGCTGGAAAATTGTAAATAAGCCCTTCCCTCAAAAGGAAAACTCGACAAATGACTGGAAAATTCTAGAAACTACTCGACGAAAATAAGAAGCCTGGAATCCGCTTATTATAAGCAGATATATTATAACTGCTTGCCTTCCTAAGTAGCACTGTTTCGAGATTCGAGTATGTGTACAAACAAGCCCTCATACATATTGCCACGTTCTAATTCCCAAGTTTTTGTTATCGTCCCAAAACACCACACGATTCTCAGCGCAAACCGCGCCTGCAGTTTTCTACAGGGTTCCGGACTGTAGTAGATCATTTCGATAAGATCACGCCCACTGTGCGAATGGTACAGATTGTTCTGGAACGCACGCCGCCGCCAGCGATAGCACTAGAACATTCGACGGCGGGAGTATAAATGCCGACGCGCTTCGCCGCTTGTCAGTTGTTGATCGAAGGCCGACGCTCCGTTCGCCGCTATCAGTTTGAGACTGCTATCTGTGCGAGACTGCTGCTGTAATTGTACTTTCTGTTTACCGGGCACAGGTTCGCCCAAATAAACAGTTAAATTTCAACAAGTAGTCTCCTGTCTTCGGCCACGTCACGACCCCGTGACATTTCGTGGAGGTGCTGCTTCGTTCATGTACCGGACGCCCCCGTCAAGCCGTGAACCCAGCCCACGTCGCGGAGAAGACACCGACGCCAACCAGGAGCAGCGAACAAGCCGCCGACAGCAAGGGCTACCACCGGAGTACGGGCTTCTACACGACACGCCGCGGAAGACCAAAGCCATGACCGCGACTGCAGCGACAATGACAACCGCAGCGTCCCAGCCCACGATGGTCATGCATCAACCCAGGGAACCACCAATTTTCCATGGGTCATCGTTCGAAGACCCGGAAACCTGGCTAGAAACATACGACCGTGTGGCCGCCCTCAACCACTGGGACAATGAAGAAAAGCTCCGTCGTGTGTACTTCTACCTGGAAGACACCGCAAGGACCTGGCTAGAGAATAGAGAGTCCACGCTCCGAACGTGGGATGTCTTCTGCGGCGCATTTCTTCAAACGTTCGCAAGCGTCGCTCGCAAAGAGAGGGCCGCTGCTCTACTCGAGACCCGGGTTCAGCTACCAAACGAAAAGGTTGGAATTTTCACAGAGGAGATGACCCGCCTATTCCGTCACGCTGACCCAGACATGCCTGAGGAAAAGAAAGTTCGTTTCCTCATGCGAGGGGTCAAACAGGAGCTCTTCGCGGGGCTGATGAGAAACCCACCGAAAACCGTCCAAGAATTCGTAGCCGAAGCGACCACTATTGAAAAGACCCTGGACATGCGCACCAGACAGTATAATCGTCGCCTGACTGCAGACTGCGCTGCTGCTCAAGTCAGTAACTACGGAGACCTGCGTGAAACAATCCGAGCGATCGTGCGGGAAGAGCTGCGCAAGCTGTTGCCTTCGGCGCAGCCTCAAGTGGATTCGATCGCCGACATTGTGCGAGAAGAAGTTCGGCAATCGCTTCAAATTCCCCACGCACCGCTGCCCGAGCCGGAAGCTATGAGCTACGCCGCTGCACTGCGCCACAACGCTCCTCCCCGTCCACGCCAAAACGCCGCCCCATCGCACTTCCGTCGACAGACGCCACCGCCGCCACCACCCCCACCGACGTCATACCGTTCGCCAGCGGCCCAGCGCAGTGCACCAAGGAAGACTGACGTCTGGCGCACCCCTGACCATCGCCCGCTCTGCTACCACTGCGGCGAGGCCGGACACACATACCGCCGTTGCCAGTACCGACAGATGGGACTGCGTGGCTTCGCCGTCAACGCACCGCGTCCACAGCCAGGAGAACGACCACGTGACATCGCCGACTACCTGACAGGAACTCGGTGGACACCACGAAGCCCTTCGCGTTCGCCATCGCCCAGCCGCCGCACGTCACCACACCACCGACAGTACTCTGGCCCAATGCGGGGCCGGTCTCCTAGCCCGTATCCGGGAAACTAAGGGCAGCAACCGGTGGAGGTGCGGTTGCTGTGCGACGAACTACCGAAGATCCTCCGACGACGACGACGCCGCGACGGAGCTTTCCGAACACAACGCCAAACAGGCCAAGCCCTGACGGCAAAAGCTCACTTACCGAAGGTGGCCTGACGACGCAACAGGGAAGCAGCGGAACAAGCCGACGCAGCCGTGACCCGACGCCACGCCCTACCTGTAATGCGAGACGGCGAATTAGCGACCTCGACGTTCTTATCGACGGCCACAGTGTGACCGCTCTCGTCGATACTGGAGCCGACTATTCTGTTATCAGTGGGTCGTTCGCCGCGAAGTTAAAGAAAGTTAGGACCGCTTGGAAAGGCCCTGAAAACCGCACAGCCGGAGGTCATCTCGTAACGCCTGCAGGAATCTGCACAGCGAGAGTCACCATTAACGGCCGTATTTATCCTACAGACTTCGTAGTCCTACAGCGTTGCTCGAGAGATGTCATCCTTGGCATGGACTTCTTATGCCTCCATGGTGCTGTCATCAACCTAAAAACAAAGTCGATAACGTTATCCACAGAAGAAGCACTACCGCCGCGCACGCCGTCTGGACACCATGCCTTGAATGTACTGGAAGAACAAGTCACCATTCCGCCTCGCTCAAGCGTCATTATTTCAGTCGGCGCTCCTGAATCACCTGACTTCGAAGGCGTCGTTGAAGGCAGTCAGCATCTGTTGGTCGCCCGAAATATTTGCGTCGCAAGAGGAATTGCAGAGTTGCGGGGAGGCAAAGCAACGGTTTTGCTCACAAATTTCAGCAATGAGTACAAACATGTGAACAAAGGAACAACGGTCGCATACATCGAAGAAATTGTCGAAGCCACCAGCGCTTTCACCCTCGCCGATTCTGCGGAACCTGCTCAGAGGAACCAAGCCCCTCCCATAGCTTTCGACGTCAATCCCAGACTTCCGAACGATAAGCAAGAACAGCTCAAGGCCCTGCTCCTGCAATACGAAGATTGCTTTTCGTCGTCATCGAAAATTCGGCAGACCCCAATCACGAAACATCGCATCATAACCGAAGAAAATGCCAGACCACTCCGTCAGAGTCCGTACAGGGTTTCGACGCGAGAACGTGAAGCCATCAAGAGACAAGTTGATGAAATGCTGCGGGATGATATTATCCAGCCGTCCAAGAGCCCATGGGCATCCCCCGTGGTGTTAGTGAAAAAAAAGGATGGGACCCTACGTTTCTGCGTCGATTATCGCCGCCTGAACAAAATCACAAGAAAGGACGTGTATCCTCTCCCACGAATAGACGACGCACTTGATCGGCTCCATAACGCCAAGTACTTTTCGTCAATGGACCTCAAGACTGGCTATTGGCAAATCGAAGTCGACGAAAGAGACCGAGAGAAGACGGCGTTTATAACACCGGACGGCCTCTTCGAGTTTAAGGTGATGCCCTTCGGCCTTTGCTCAGCGCCTGCAACTTTTCAACGCGTTATGGATACAGTACTGGCAGGATTGAAGTGGCAGACTTGCCTTGTGTACTTGGACGACGTCGTCGTGTTTTCCTCGAGTTTCGACGAGCATCTTCGGCGCCTTGAAGCTGTACTTCAAGCCATCAAGACTTCCGGACTCACACTGAAGCCAGAAAAGTGCAGATTCGCGTATGAGGAGCTCTTGTTTCTGGGGCACGTTATCAGCAAGTCTGGAGTTCGTCCTGATCCACGGAAAACAGCCGCCATCGCCGAATTCCCGCCGCCCACTGACAAGAAAGCCGTGCGCCGATTTCTGGGCCTGTGCGCCTATTATAGGCGGTTCGTGAAAAACTTCGCCCGCATCGCCGATCCTCTCACTAACCTTACCAAGGCCGACGTGGAGTTCAAGTGGGAAACGCCACAGGAACACGCTTTCCAGGAGCTTAAACATCGCCTCCAGACGCCTCCGTTACTTGCCCATTTCGACGAATTCGCCGAGACAGAAATACATACTGACGCAAGCAGCGTAGGTCTTGGCGCCGTTCTTGTGCAGAGGGCTGACGGACTTGAAAGGGTTATTAGTTACGCCAGCCGATCGCTATCCAAAGCAGAAGCAAATTATTCCACAACAGAAAAGGAGTGCCTCGCCATCATCTGGGCTACGTCGAAATTTCGCCCATACCTCTACGGCAGGCCCTTTAAAGTTGTGAGCGACCACCACGCCTTGTGTTGGCTAGCCACTTTGAAGGACCCTTCAGGTCGCCTCGCACGATGGAGCCTGAGACTTCAAGAATATGACATTACTGTCATTTACAAGTCCGGCAAAAAACACTCCGACGCCGACTGTCTCTCTCGTTCGCCTGTCGACCAACCACCACCCGACGACCCGGATGACGACTACTTCTTGGGAACGATAACTACCGACGACTTCGCTGAACAACAGCGGGCCGACCCGGAACTTAAGGCCCTAATAGAATACCTCGAAGGCAGGACCGCCGAAGTCCCGAAGGTATTCAAGCGCGCACTTGCGTCGTTTTTTCTACGAAACGGTCTTCTACAAAAGAAGAACTTTTCACCGCTTCGGGCTAAGTATCTCCTTGTGGTGCCTTCAGCTCTGCGACCAGAACTCCTGCAGGCCCTGCATGACGATCCGACGGCAGGGCACCTCGGTGTTTCTCGCACGCTCGCGAGGATACAAGAAAGGTACTACTGGCCGCGTCTTACCACCGACGTCACTCGTTATGTGAGGACATGCCGGGACTGTCAGCGACGCAAGACACCACCGACAAGGCCAGCGGGACTTCTGCAGCCAATTGATCCACCTTGCCGACCTTTCCAGCAGATTGGTATGGACCTATTGGGGCCGTTCCCGACGTCGGCTTTCGGAAACAAGTGGATCGTGGTAGCCACCGACTACCTCACCCGCTACGCCGAGACAAAAGCCCTGCCAAAAGGCAGTGCATCCGAGGTAGCTAAGTTCTTCGTCGAAAATATCGTCCTACGTCACGGCGCCCCAGAGGTCCTTATCACCGACAGAGGAACGGCATTCACTGCCGACTTAACTCAAGCGATCTTGGCATACAGCCAAACAAACCACCGCCGGACGACAGCGTACCACCCACAGACCAACGGCCTCACCGAGCGGCTTAACAAGACGATCGCCGACATGCTGTCAATGTACGTCGATGTCGAACACAAGACGTGGGATGCCATTCTTCCGTATGTGACCTTCGCATACAACACGGCGGTGCAGGAGACGACGCAGATATCTCCATACAAATTGGTCTACGGAAGGAGCCCGGCAACGACGCTCGATGCCATGTTACCCAACGTCACCGACGAAGAAAACCTCGATGTGAGCGAGTACCTTCATCGCGCCGAAGAAGCCCGACAACTTGCGCGTCTCCGTATCAAGAATCAACAGACGACCGACAGCCACCGTTACAACCTTCGACGACGCTTCGTGGAATACCAGCCCGGTGAACTTGTTTGGGTGTGGACGCCGATACGCCGACGTGGACTAAGTGAAAAGCTTCTGCGACGGTACTTCGGACCGTACAGGGTGGTTCGACGTCTCGGCCCACTTGATTACGAGGTTGTCCCCGTCGGCATCACGAACTCTCAACGACGCCGATCGCGACCTGACGTCGTCCATGTCGCACGCCTCAAGCCGTTTCATGCGCGTTAACAAACTGAAACAGTGTTTTTTTTTGTATTATTGTTGTATCGTAATTTATTCATTGTACTTTCTTGCATTATTATTGTACCTTCATCTTTAGTTAAAGCATCGAGACGATGCCTTTTTCAGAGGGGGGCAATGCCACGTTCTATTTCCCAAGTTTTTGTTATCGTCCCAAAACACCACACGATTCTCAGCGCAAACCGCGCCTGCAGTTTTCTACAGGGTTCCGGACTGTAGTAGATCATTTCGATAAGATCACGCCCACTGTGCGAATGGTACAGATTGTTCTGGAACGCACGCCGCCGCCAGCGATAGCACTAGAACATTCGACGGCGGGAGTATAAATGCCGACGCGCTTCGCCGCTTGTCAGTTGTTGATCGAAGGCCGACGCTCCGTTCGCCGCTATCAGTTTGAGACTGCTATCTGTGCGAGACTGCTGCTGTAATTGGACTTTCTGTTTACCGGGCACAGGTTCGCCCAAATAAACAGTTAAATTTCAACAAGTAGTCTCCTGTCTTCGGCCACGTCACGACCCCGTGACAATATTTTTTGTGTGTTACGTAAACAGATTGGGCGAGGTGGGCTGGTGCCTTGTTTTCCCTACCAATTGACTCATCATCGGTGAACTTTCATTTGCATGTCTCGGCAGGCAGCATCAAGGGCGGCGCATCTCGCAAACTTTCGCTCAGCTCTCAATCGCGTGAAACGTGTCCCCTAAAAAAAAAAGAAGCAGTCCCCAAACAATGCTCTCTCTTGCGGTCTACAAACTCAACTTTCCGGTTTCTGTTCTGCCTGCGCACTTTCCCTCAGCGAACGAAGAACGTGAGGGTTACGTAAAGTCGAAGCGATAAGGTGGCCCCCACCCGTTTGGACACTTCTCAGAAGAGCAGCGCACAACTTATTCAAGAAATATCTAAGCGACTCAGATAACGGCTTACGGTTTAGTCAGGTGCTGAAAATAGCGCTGGCACACCTTGCTCCTTGTGATATTCTGTTCACGATTCATAGATTTCACATGGCGTAGCGCACCACGACAAGGGCACAGAAGAGGGGCTTACAAACACACGGAGAGCGGCGTGTGTGTTCCTCTTCTCTGTTCCTCTCCTTTGTCATAAATTATGACCCCCAACCAACTAGCGCGGTGAAAAGAAAAGAAAAGGTTGCAGCTAGCTTTGCTTGGCGTTGCTGTTGCAAGAGTAAAGGCACAGTGGAGTTGCATTTTGTGTTATTCGATGGTTCTGCTAAGGTTTTCCTATAGGAGGTATGAACTTGACATCATCGGTAAGGAGCGCTGGTGGCGGGGTCGCCATCTTGGAGGTTCGCGAATGCGTGTGGCGACTGCGTAGGGTTCGCGCCTCATGCGCGACTTGAATGACTTGGGACCTCCGTAGCAGGGGCGTAGCCAGGGGTTGGCACACCGGGCACGTGCCACCTTCCCGCCATGGCATAGAGAGCGAAAATGATCATTTCAAGGAGACACCTCTCCCGCATTCAAACAGGTGTCCTCCCTCCCTCCCAGAAAAAAGAAAAAAGTTTTCTGGCTACGCGCCTGCTCCGTACCACCTCCTGCACGCCGAGGCACGGACACAACGGACGGAGCAAACGAGCGGACCTAGAAAACGGCGCAACAAAAAGTTATGCTACATCAAGTTTTGCAAAGGTCGGAAAGTCTTATCAAGCGATGAAGTTAAAGTGACCATGCTATAAGGCACTGTATTAGGTAACTGAATTCCCGCTACAGTTGGCTTCCTCCGAGATGCTCAGGGCCATCTCATCGATCTCGTCTCCTTCCTAACAGTGTTCCGGATTCACCCTTCGTCAACGAATGTTTTCCGACATGGCTTCGAGACGATTCGTTATCTTTGCGCAGCTTTTTTCTCGAGAATGCGCACACTTTCTTGGGTCAACCCATGGCGACTTCAAGCTTGAATCCGCGGTGTGGAGGCAGAACACCAGCTTTTATACGTGTGGTGACGTCACGTCCATTCGATGCATAGTGCGGGCACACCTCGGCCACCAACACTGACAAACGCCCAGGCTCCCGCAATTTTTAGGTGCAGTGAGACGAGTACGCATTGGCGGAGTAAACCACGTGGTACGCCGAGATGTCATGTGTGAGGGCTAGCGTTGCATCGCTATAGGTGCTGCTCGGGTTGGGCGGTGCGTGATGTTAAAGCAGCTGCGCCCTATTGCCATGGTGACGCGCAGTGATGACATAGCTAGGAGAGATGAGTTTTCGCATTCAGCCTACACGTAACGCCTGGCTTAAACAGCCCCGCTGTTAAAGATATTGCTCATTTATTGAGCCATTTAGAAAGAGGCTTCTTCTGTAACACGAGTGCTTACTGTGCGCTATATTCTGATGCACCCTTGCGGCGTCACGTGCTGCAAATCTATTTTCCCTTGATTGATTTATATGTGGGGTTCAACATCCCAAAACCACCATATGATTATGAGAGACGCCGTAGTGGAAAGCTCCGGAAATTTTGACCACCTGGGGTTCTTTAAAACGCACCCAAATCTGAGCACACAGGGCCTGCAACATTTCCGCCTTCATCGGAAATGCAGCCGCCGCAGCCGGGATTTGAACCCGCGCCCTGCGGGTCAGCAGCCGAGTACCTTAGCCACCAGATTACCGCGGCGGGGTGTTTCCCCCATGAACGTCCACTGTTTGTCGGTCGGCATCGGTTCTGGCTGCTATTTCGTTCAAACCACCTGTTTCACATTGTCAAAGCCACCATTTTCGTTGAGTGCATGTGTGCAGTCTGCACTAAGGAAACCGTATATGTAGTACAACCGGAATTAGTAGTGAATTTAACTAAATAATAATTGTGGGGGGGGGGGGAGGAATTTTCGTCTCAATTTTACGACATGAATATTAGGAACGCCATAATGAACGGCTCCGCAAATTTCAGCCTCGGGTCTTCCTTAACGTAGAGCTAAAATTAAATACGAATGCCTTTAGCATTTTGCCTTCGAATTTGAAGTGACGTGTCGATGACGAAGAGGAACGCCCCACAGAGGAATTCCTGAAAGCGCCGCTAGCGTGGTCTCATAATTTTTGCGATTCCCCCATATTTTCTTAGTCGGGCGAACGCACTTATTCACTTCTTTAATCAAGCGAAGGCCTCGAGGACTGAGATTGCAGCGTGTACTCGACCAGGTTTTCTTTCATGGTCATGTTAGCATAAGACACGCATAAAGCCTTCACCTAGACAACCGACCAAGAAGAGCCGCCACAAAATCTGGACCGAAGCCGGAGCCGCAGCAAAGGATTGCGTTTGAGTAGTCTGGTACGCTTGATATTCAAGCACGGCCACTGGATGAAAACACACGGTGTGCTTTCATCGAGTGCCTTTGTTTTTTAGATATGAAAAAACGTTATCAATGAGTATTGCAAGAAAAGAACGTCTATTATTGTCAAGGTGTATTATTGTTCTCACTACGGCAATTCCGTTCTCCAAAATTTTTTCTGACCTGCAGCTACTGGAAACGAGACTACCTCGTTACGTTGTTCATCAAACGTCTTTTGCGAACTGCTCCATTCATCTTCGTTTGCGTAAGGGTGGTCGTGTGACACGGACCACATCCCCCTTGTCCTAAGGACGAGGGAATTGAATGGTGTTCGCGGGTGCCCGTGTGACAGGGGTGTAACCCAGCTGCCACCTTCAAAGCTGGCTTAGAAGAGCTTAAATGTGTGTTATTCTATGATATCAAAAGCAGCCAGACGATTTAGCGTATTGACAGGTAAGTACGTGCAAACCGCTTCTGAAAAAGGCCCACCTGCCAGGTTAGGTAGTATTCGCACCCAAGCAACCAAAGTGTGCGCTACCAAATCAGCGAAGCTGCAGCAGATAGCGGAAGCTTTTTTTTTTTTTTTTCACAAAGGCGCTCCCTGATTTTCGAGGGAAGATGTCCTCTCTTGAAATGAGTGTAAACAACGCTATAGGTTAAGATGAATGGAAGAAACACACACGGTGCTTGGACTGCACTTCTAATTCCCCGTATTCCAGAACGTCCCTTCACTCAACGCTTCCCCTTCAGCCGATGGAAGCGCCCTCTTTAGGCACGGCAAGTAACTACATATCAGCGATAATGTGGTGTGATTCTCGATCAGCGCAGCGTCGATTTCAGCCGAGCACCGGCGCAGTGCTCAACTCAGTCAAGTGAAGGGTGAAAGTCGAGTCGAGGATTGTTTGTGAATACGGGGGTAAGAGTCGTATGCACTCTTTTTTTTTTGTCTTGACTTCTCGCGCAGTTTAGTGCTCTTTCAGTATGATCCAATGAACCAGACAAATCTTAATGCTATTCATGTGCGTTCGTCTCCTGATATAGTTAATCGTTATACGATGACAATCTCTCCACGTGCTCTGCTAGAAAGAGAACGCCCAGATGATAATAAATATTCCGGAGACTCTTAGAATAAATATGGCTTGTGTTCTGCAGCTAAATATAAAAAGCATCAAGTCTCATGCATGACCAGATGACAAAGCGGCAAAGAGAGAGGGTGGGGCAAAACGGAGGGAACCCAAGCACTCTGCGTGGCAGTCAAGCATTATACCATAGAGATACGCCAGGTCTTAGAACTACTTTTCAAGTAGACGGTAATTTTCGTGAAACGTCAATAGTGGTTGCAGTGCTGCCTACCCAATTTTATAAACATTACTTATTTTTGATACAGCCGTAACGTCGGGCTAACGTAAACTGTGGTAAGGTGTCATGCGCTGAAGTTGATTTATATAACAGTGTCCAGGGCCAGCATCAGCGCTTCATATCAGCTTCTGGTTTTACTAATACGCATGTTCCAGATGACATCGTTGCGCAAGTGCAAACAATCAAACAGTTGGTGTTTTAAACATCTGCAATCTGCAACTTGAAACTCTCCATCATTCAACATATGTCTGTGCATGCTATATGTATATATATATATATATATATATATATATATATATATATATATATTCAGCGTGACGTGTCGCTGAACCGAAAATTGGTAGATCCCACGCACAGCGGGAATCGATGATATGCGAAGCACCAATGAGGAAGGGTTATATATCAGTTTAAGATCAAAACAACGTTACGAGGCGGAGGTAAATTATGCCGTACATAACTTCCATGTCATAATTATTATGTTCAGACGTCTGCGGCGGCTGCATTTCCGATGGAGGCGGAAATTTTGTAGGCCCGTGTGCTCAGATTTGGGTGCACGTTAAAGAACCCCAGGTGGTCTAAATTACCGGAGCCCTCCACTACGGCGTCTCTCATAATCATATAGTGGTTTTGGGACGTTAAACCCCACATATCAATCAATCATTATGTTCAGACGTGTCATTTACCTTCATCTTTTCACACCACCTGATACCAAATTTGGTATATGTGGAGCTAGCGAAACGGCCGTGAGCGTGCTATGAGGGTAGCAGGTAGTCATGTGTTACATAACACACATATCATGATTATCATCTTCGGACGTGACATTTAACTTCGCCGTCTTTTGACGTCACGCAATACCATTTTGGTATATGTGAAGCTGGAGAAACGACCCAGAGCGCATCATGAGCGTGGCATGTGGTCGTGTTGTTACATGACACGCATCTCATCATTATCATGTTTGCACCAGTGACATACCTTCCTCGTCCCTTCTCGCCGCGTAATACCAAACTTGAATTATGTGAGGCTAGCGAAACGGCGGGGAGAGCATCATGAAGGGTCCAATATACTGCGGCGTAATGTTGACGCGCGCACGCTGGGCGCAGCGACGCTACGCTAGCAAGAAGGCGCTTGGACGCCGGAGCGAGCGGACGCGCGTCGCATGCGCTCCGCCGAACGTGTGCTCTCGTTGACCGGATTACTTCGATATCGTCGCCGGCACTGTGTCGGATCATCAAGTTTTAACTGTCCTGGGAACCGCACACTCTTCCCGAGGCTGTAGAGCATCTCCATTTTGCTCTATCGCCTTCAGAAGAACCCATGTGAGCGCTGGGCCGCTAGGCCTAAGCGTCGACCCAGCTCGCCTGTGCGAGTACGGGTGACTAGGCCTAACGGCGGGACCCCTTCCACAACAATATGGACGCTAGCACTACGCCAACTGCTCACGTGACTACTACCGGATGCGTTCAACCTGCATTCAGCCCCAACGACACCCATGTTAACACGGAATCTCTCGACCTCGACGAGCTCACCTCGGCAAGCGAAGATGAAGTTGCCGTGCACCATCCTACATCGTCTGCATCGCTGGGACCGGCGAGTGACACCGACGCCAACTGGAAACTGGCGATTTCCCGTCGCCAGCGTCAACGCCAGAAAAAATTCGACAAAGCTTGAGCGGAATTGATGCAGCCGGCCGGTCCTGCAAGCACTCCGCCCAGCCACGTCAACGCCGGGGCAGCTGCGGGTGCGAGCGCTCCTGCTGCGCAGGCAGACGCGGCCGGCGTCGCACCGGCGCGAACGCCACCACCCGTAACGAAGCCGCGCCAGCTACGACGGAAGCTGCCGCCGCTTCCACCCACGGACATAAAGATCATCATGCGACCGAAAAAGGGCCTGGCCATTCGGAACTTCACTACGCATCAAATCTCCCAAGCCGTAGCACTGGTGGGCAATTCACGACAACATTGTACTGGTGATCATTTCATTATACGTACTCGCCCCGGGTCGAACATCATCATTGCCAGCACGCCACAAGTTGAGACGGCCGAAATTCTTCGTCGGATCACCACCCTCACGCTTGAGAGGAAGACCTACGAATTCAATACCTATGTGGCGGCCCCTGAGAGCACCTTGCATGGGATAGACCCTGGCACAACTCCGGAAGAACTCACCGCCAACCTCCGCGTGCGCACGCAGGGAGTGACAGTGCACAGTGCACGAATGCTTGGTGCTACCAAATCTGCCGTGATCACTTTTGAAGGCCCCCTTCTGCCCCGATATGTACTGTATTACGGTGGGGAGGTGGCCTGCCATCCGTACAAGCCGACGCGACAAGCCTGCCAAGTCTGCTTACAACCGGGGCACCGCTCAGACGTATGCCCCACGCCAAACACTCCCGTGTGTCGGCAGTGTGGTATCCTCAACCCCGTTGACGGTCACCCCTGTGCTCCCAAATGTCACTTGTGTGGAGATTCCCACTTAACGGGCGCGAAAGAGTGCCCTCAGAGACTGAAGGCCCCGCGCCCACGGCCACCTCCTCAACCAGCAGCACCAGCCAGGGGTCGCAACCCCCATCGTAACCCACCCACTCCCAAACGTAGGTGGTTCAACAAGGAAAACGAGACCTCATGCAGCCACTCCCGCTCACGCTCGAGGTCACAGTCCTTCCCGCCCCTCCCTTCTGTGGAACCTGGCCAACAGCAGCAACCACAGCAGCGACAACATCCGAAGAACCAGATGACCAAGGGGCAGCAGCAGCAGCAACCCACCTGTCAACAGTCCCAGCACGCCTCCAGCAAGCATAATGAGAAGCCCAATCCCACTCCATCAGCCGGGTCCGACAATAAGGTGAGCTGGTCAGCAAATGTAGATCCTCCCATCGCTCCACTCAATACCCTGTCCACCGCATACGAACACCTTCTCGCGGAAAACATAAAACTCAAACAGGAGCTGGCGGCCGTCAGGGCACGTCAAGCAAAGGACAGTTCTCAACTTCATGCCCTAATGGCACGTCTTGGATCGCCGCCCGACTCCCCCGAAAAAAAAAAACCCCAACCTCCCCCAAGAGACAGAAGACCCCTAAAACGGCGCTATCAATTCCTGCTGCGTCGGGCACCACAGTCACACGCGAAGAGTTACGCGAAATGCTCTCTACGCTCGCGCAGCAGCTATCGCAACAATTCAGTGCCGTATTCACGCAGTTCGGAGAACGCCTCGACTCTCTCGAGACACGCTTCGAGGCGCAAATTGCTGAAACAGGCGAAAACATACGCAGGAAGAGGGCCACTCGTAGCTCGCACGCCACGACAGATCAAGGTTACCATAGACTAGGATTGGAATCACATGCATCCGAAATCCTCGCTACCCCCGCATTGACACCCAGCGCCCTCACCCTCACTCCTACATCGGCGTCACAAGCCGAGATTCCGATACCCACGCCTTTCCACTCAACGAATTAACCATGGGCAGCACAGCCCCACTCATTGGCGAACATTTAGAAGTCTGGCAATGGAACTGCCGCGGCTTCCGCAGAAAGCGGAGCCTCCTCCAACAGTACATTAACACACACCTTGCTCGGCCAGATGTCATAGCGCTTCAGGAGCCCGGAACGCCACCCATATTTTCAGGTTATGAGTCCTATAATAGTCAAACAAAGGGCAAAGCGGCCATCCTGATTGACAAAGCGCTAACCGCAGTTGGCTTAGACAATATCCCAGACACTAACATAGAACATGTGATTGTGGAGCTAGTTCTCAGGCAACAAAAGAAAGGAGAAAAGCGAAGTATCATCATTGTCAACGTATATAGCGCCCCAAAGCAAAAAAACACTGATTTCCATGCCCTCGTCCAAGGTGCCTGCCGATTGGCCCAGGGAAAAGAACTCTTACTGCTAGGCGACTTCAACGCTCTCGACGAACGCTGGGGTTACAACCGTTCGGATGTCAAAGGCAAACAGCTTGCGGCTGCCACTGAAAAATTTCAGCTTGAACTGCTTACGGATCCCGCGTTCCCTACCCGGATCGGCAACAGTGTGTGCAGGGACACTTGCCCCGATCTCACCTTCGCCCGTGGCCGTGCAAACTATAACTGCGACAACCTGGAGGAATCCTTGGGCAGCGACCACTTCATTCTCCGCACAAAAGTTACAGAGAGCGCACGCAGTGCGTCAGTCTATTGGAGAAGCACGCATCACAAACTGGGACGCCTTTCGTCGTGAGAGCGAATATTCACTCGACAGCCTCACAAGCCTCACCGACTGGTGCACCCAACTTAAAGAAATTCGAGAGCGTTGGACCACCACCATTAACACAACACCTGCACTGCCGGAAGTGGACGGCCATCTGCTACATCTGTGGGAAGCCCGAAGGAACCTCATCCGCAGATGGAGGACGCAAAAACATAACCGACGCCTCAAGCTAAGGATCGCCACACTCACCACTCAGGCAGAGCAGTACGCTACAGAACTGGCGCAACTCAATTGGGCCCAGTTTAGCGACTCTCTTCGAGGCTCATTGGGCACGGCCCGCACGTGGCACATTTTGCGCGCTTTGATGGACCCCACTCGCACAAAAAATGAGACGAATAAGTCAGTCATGCGCCTCATACACACCTTTGAGGGTACTGACGATGAGCTGCTGGATCAAGTCCGGCGAAAATGCTTTGGCGATTTCTACCCACCCGCATCTCAAGCTGCGTATCGTGGACGTGCCAATGACACTCTCGACCGACCAATAACGGCGGACGAAGTTTACGCAGCCATTCGCAGCAGCAATCGCAACACAGCTGCTGGGGCAGACGGAATCACGTACTCCCTTATCAGGAACCTCAACGACAGCGCCGTACAAGAAATCACGGCGTTTTTCAATGATCATTGGCAACGTGGCACGCTTCCTCCTGAATGGAAGCACGCGGAGGTCATAATGATACCGAAGCCGGGCAAAAAACTTCAGATCGAAAACCTCCGACCAATATCCCTCACTTCCTGCCTTGGTAAACTCTTCGAGCGCGTCATCACTAATCGCGTGCAAGATTACCTCGAAGACAATGACCTTTTCCAGCACTCAATGAACGGGTTCCGGGCACATCTTTCAACGCAAGATGTACTGCTACAATTAAAAGAAGTCATTGATAACGCCCTTCAGCAAGGAGAAAACATTATCTTGACTTTAGACATTAAGGGCGCATTTGATAACGTTAGCCACCAGGCCATACTTGAGGGCCTCGAGGCCCTTCATTGTGGGCAGCGCGTCTACAGTTATGTTCACGCCTTCTTGTCGGACCGCACTGCCACAGTCGGTCTCGGCTCCATCCGATCAGATGTTATCAAGGTTCCGAACAAGGGCACCCCGCAGGGCTCAGTGATTTCCCCGTTACTCTTTAATGTAGCTATGGTTGGCCTGGCCCATGAACTCCACCGCATCGATGGCATCCATCACGCAATGTATGCGGACGATATCACCGTCTGGGCCACGCGGGGGTCCCTTGGAGAAAAAGAATATAACCTGCAGCAGGCAGCCACATGCGTCGAACAATACGCGCAGGCACGAGGCCTGGCCTGTGCAACAAAAAAATCTGAGCTTCTACGAATTTATCGACGCAAGCTCCCACCATCGACGCAGAACAACCAAGGTTCCCGCCTCCAGGTTGTCCTTGCTGGCAAACAAATCCCAGAGAAATCCATCATTCGAATATTAGGCATGTGGGTACAGTCGAACCGCCATGTGAATCACACACTTTCCCTTCTCCGCACCACTACACTGCAAGTGGCCCGAATGATATCTCGGGTAGCCACTCGTCGCCATGGCATGCGCGAGGAGGACACCCTGAAACTCATACGTAGCCTCGTGGTCAGTAGGGTGACATACAGTTTGCCCTACCAACGCCTCACCAAGAGCGAACAGGGCCAAGTAGACGCAATGCTCCGCAAGGCCTACAAAGCGGCACTCAAGTTACCACCGGGTACTCCTTCTAGCAAGCTCCTCGCATTGGGCCTACACAACACCTTTGAAGAACTTTGTGAAGCGCAACTCGCCACACAACTGCAACGGCTCAAGCAAACACCTACAGGCCGTGACCTGCTCCTACGCCTTGGCTACATCAGCCAGTTTCACGACGCAGCTCGTCGCAAGCCCATTCCGGACCAACTTCGTGCCAATTATAAGGTCGCTCCCATCCCCCGCAATATGGATCCTCGACTACATCAGGGACGGCGGGAAGCAAGAGTGGAAGCCCTCGAGCGAACTTATGCACACAAAAACACTACGTACTATGTTGACGCCGCCAACTACGACCATGCAAACAATAAGGCTGTAGCCACAGTCGTGGACCACACACTCACATAACGTACCAGCGCTTCCGTGCGGTGTCGCAACATCACCGATGCTGAAGAAACTGCCATCGCGCTCGCTCTCGCCCTCGGCTACAGACAACGAAGGTCGCTCACAGTTCTCACGGACTCTCAAGCAGCTTGCCGCAACTTCCTACAGGGGCGCATCAGCCAACCCGCTCTCAGCGTCATCATGAGCGTTACAGACACTGGCGAGCATTCCATTACATATCCACTCAGAATTCGGCATCGGATTATATGGACTCCGGGCCACATGGGACTGGAGGGGAATCAGGCAGCGGATAGGGTAGCTCGAGGGTATGCGAGCCGAGCACCTTCCAACTCCGCCCCTGAGGAACTCGTTCCGGTCCCTTGCGACTATTCGGCCATCCTAAACCATTACAGAGGACTTAGGAAAGCTTATTCGCTACCACACCGAACACTAAATAAAGAGGAATCGGTCAGCTGGAGGCAAATTCAAACCGGCACGTTTCCAAATTTGCACATCCTGAGTAAAATGCACCCCTCGGCATACTCTCCTCTCTGCCCATGGTGTTCAGCTAAAGCCACTCTGTACCACGTCACGTGGGAGTGTCAGGCCATTACAGCCTTACAACCAGTACAAAATCCAACAGCGGAGCGATGGGAGGAGCTGCTGGCCAGCGAGAACCTGGAAGATCAATTGAGTCTGATCAATCGGGCCCGCAGAGCGGCTGCTGCAAGCGGAGCCCTGGACTAAGGGCCCCCCCCCACCGCAAGTCAAGCACGTCCGACTACTCGGAGCTTCTCCGCAGAAAATTTCATGTAATTAAATAAATAAATATGTTTCCACCACCACGCTAGCAAAACGCGAACACTCTTTAGTCTGACTCCAGACGCGACTGCAGCGTGTGTCGGCGCGGCCCAGCGGCAATTGGTGCGAAATGCGACATTCTGCATTTCGCACCAACCACGTTACCCAAAATGCACCGCGTCTGTCTAGCTTCGTGACGAGTAGGGACGCCGGGTGAACTCAAACGCGCATGCGTCAAAGCAACGCAGTGCGGCGCGTGCCTGCGAGTATATGCCATGGAGGCAGATCGGCCCCTGGCAACGCCAGCATGACTCGACGAAACGAACGCTGGAGCACACGCGCACAGGGTCACGTCTAAGTGTATTGGCGCCTTGAGTGTGGCATATAGTCATGCTCTTACATAACACCCATCTCATAATTATTATGTATGCACCAGTCATACCTTCGTCATCTATTCACGTGACGTAATACCTAATTTGGCATATATGAATCTAGCGAAACGGCCCCGAGCGGATCATGAGAGCGGCATGTAGTCATGTTGTTACATGACACGCATGTCATGATTACCATTTTTGGTCATGTCATTTACATATGTCGTTCGTTCGCGTCACGTAATACTGAATTTGGTACATGTGAAGCTAGCGAGACGGCCGCGAGCGCATCATGAGCGTACCATGTAGTCATGTTGTTACATGACACGCATCACATGACTATCATGCTTGCACCAGTCACATCCCTTTGTCGTCCATTCACGTCCCGTAATAACAAATTTGGTGTATGTGAAGCTAGCGAGACGGCTGCGAAGGGCATCATTGACTGTTGCTTGTAGTCATTATGTCACATGACACGCATCTCATGATTATCATGTTTGCATCAGTCACATACCTTCGTCATCCATTCGCATCACGTAACGCCGAAATTGGTATATGTGAAGCTAGCGAGACGGCTGCGAGCGCACCATGAGTGTGGCGCGTATTCATGACTCGTGACTTACATGGCATGCATGTCATAGTTTCCACATTAGGGTATGTCGCTTGTGTTCGCCGTGCAATCATGTCATACCACACCAGTTTTGCAACACTTCATGAGAACGAGACTACCGCAAGAGCAGCAAGACCATGAAATGTAAATCATGACATTCATGACATACATGGCATGATTTTCAGTTATGACTACTCAAATATGCTCGTCATACAGTCATGTTATGTCATACCAAGCTTGGTAACGGTACTATTATAACTGGCCAGGAGAGCTAAAAGTCGTCAGGTGACAGACAGACAGACAGACAGACAGACAGACAGACAGACAGACAGACAGACAGACAGACAGACAGACAGATAGACAGATAGATAGATAGATAGATAGATAGATAGATAGATAGATAGATAGATAGATAGATAGATAGATAGATAGATAGATAGATAGATAGATAGATAGATAGATAGATAGATAGATAGATAGATACGCTCAAAGTCGCCGACGATCGCTAAGAAATGCTTCGCATTTAAAAATTGCAACACGGTCACCTCCACATGCTTCGCATAACGTCGATTCCTAGGTACGTGGAATCAGCCGAAGTTTTTTTATATTAGAAAACGCTTACGTTAGCGTTCACGTGCATGACAGCATGAGCGCTAGACTGGACCGCGTGACATGCCTATATACAGGTGTGCTTTTAGTACTGCGAAATGCATCCCTGCTAACGTTAACGGACGCACCCACGACGTCATCTAGTCATAAAAACACTGTATGCAATGTAGCATTGATGAAACTTACCTAAACAACGATCTTATTGAGCAAGTAATTTCTTTTAGGCATCTAGGAGTGATTTTTGACAACCATCTTCATTGGAGGAACCAATCCATAGCGCTTGCAGAAAAGTGGTTTATGGTTGTTATACTTTCATCAAAACACACGGATACTTTTCCCCTTGTGTGCTTCGGACGTTGTCGTTTTCTTTCTGTCCCTCTCGTATAAGCTACTGTATAAAATGTGAGGTGTAACACACACGACGTAGCTTGAACCACTTCTACGACTACAAAAGAGAGCCCTTAACAAAATAGGTGAAAACCACAGAAATACAAATGATATATTTCCTGAGCAACCTACCCTATAAGTCTTGGCACTTCGCGATTATAAGGTTGCCCTTCGTGTTTACCAAATCGTAGGCAACATGTCTTTCCCCTCTCCTCCAGTCTACTCACCATACCATCGCGAAACACTAGACACACTTTCAACGGCAATTTTAATTTACCTCCTAAATATAACTTATATAGAAAACGATTGTTGGAATTTTATGGAACGAAAATTCGGAACAAAATACCCTTATAAGTTAAGGCAGCACGCAGCTTAAGGCTCGGTGCAAAAATATTTTCTTTGCAAGATCTATGCTTGTGAACAGTTTCTTTTTTCTTTTTTTCTCATCGCGTTCGTTGGTGTATTGAAATTTTCACCGTTATATAAGTTGTAAGGATGCCATTCTGTACCGGGCTTATTGCATTGTCGTCTGTTTTATTTTTTATTTGTTTTCGTTATTTAGTTGTGTAAGTATGTATATTACTTTGTGTATACAGTGTGTGTGTGTGTGTGTGTCTGTGCTGTGCGTGCTGTGTGTGCTGTGCGTGTGTGTGTGTGTGTGTGTGTGTGTGTGTGTGTGTGTGTGTGTGTGTGTGTGTGTGTGTGTGTGTGTGTGTGTGTGTGTGTGTGTGTGTGTGTGTGTGTGTGTGTGTGTGTGTGTGTGTGTGTGTGTGTGTGTGTGTGTGTGTGGGTATGTAATATATATGCTCTGTGATGTACCCTGATATGGACCGACCACTAGCCAATGTAGTCTAACTGTCCAGCTAGTTTGTAATAATTTCTTATGTTTTGTCAATAAAGTTGAATTTAATTAATTGTTCAATTGATATTTCGGTCAGGCTGCAGAAGAACCACTTTCTTGTACCTCTCCGAACAGCGAAGACTAGGGCCCGAGTCGCAGGCAAAGAATTAGAACGAAAGCAGACGAGCGAAGGAGAAGAAATTCGAGGTCAAGAAAAAGCGCAGCTGGGAAAGTCTGAAGCGGAAGCCATATTTCTCAACCGCCGTGGCACGTGCTGCACCGCCGTCTTGCATCGCTGATCCATCTTGGACGAAGGTGGCACATGTCTGCCGTTCCCTCTCGAGCACGGCGCGGCGGACTTGGCACGCCGCTTTGTGAGAGCTCGCGGCTGCTCTCCGACGACTCCGCGCCGCTTGATACGGTGGATTTCACGCTTGCCGGCTCGTGAAGAAGTGGGCGTGGCATGCCACCGCGTGGGCCTTGCCAGCGTGGCTGAGGAGGGTGCGAGAAAGAAAGGCAAACCGGAACAACCCGAGAGACATATTGAATTAACAGCCTTCGGGGCGTGGTTTGCTTGTTTTTCAGTGCACGTGCAGACGTTGTTGATCATTCTTGCTGCCTTTGTGATAATAGAGTAGGTAGTGGAATCAGTTCAGCAAGGTGCTCGGTCTGCTGGGACGAGTTGCGTTCGAGGTAAAAGGCGACCATGAATTCATTCGAAAAGACGGGGCGTGCAAGCATGGACACAAGAAGGACGCCACAAACGCCCAGTGCAGATGCCCACACTGGCGGAAACAGAAAGAGGGCACGAAGACTTATCATGTGAATCTATCAATCTGGCACGCGTGGAGGTCTACGTGAAATATAACTGTTGAGGCATTTCAATTCACCTTTATGCAAGGTAATCGGCAGTTGGCTCACACATGCGATGCCAGTATTATCGATATGCCATGCCACAATCATCATACTTGTTCAGAATATTCATTCTTATGACGCTGCAAAACTGAGCATTCATCCAACTTTGGGGTGCACTCGAGAATGTAAAGAAATATCAGAAGGGAAGCCTACGGTTAGCGATCCTTTATAATCTAATAATATCTAGGGTTAACACGGCAGCCCGTCTTTCAGTATCAACTAGCTGAGTTATTCCAAGCGACCACGAATAATAACACATGATAAGAAGAGCAGGAGTTGAGCAGGACGCTGTTAACGCACTCACTTGGCTGGCAATGCACGGCGCACAATTCGATCGTTCTTGTTGTGCTAAACCATGTATGCAAACAGATGCAGTATATGAACGCCGACTCCTGTAAACTCCACTGCATTTGCATTTTGTTGATAGTGAATCTGCTGCCTCAGCAGAAGTTTAGTTGTAACTCCAGCAAGGCAAAGAAGGAAAAAAATAGTAAAAATTCAACTAATAAGTGTAGTTAGTTTCCAAATCGTTAAAGTTAACAGAGGGTGCTCCATCTCTCTAGCTTGACGGGCTCATTCTTCAAGGATGGCGAAGGCGAAGCAATGTACGTGCAGTGGGTCTGTAGCCCACGCAAGAGCTGTCTTTTCATGGCAGACTCTGTACTTTCCAGCGCCTTTCTCGGCTTTGCACTTTCTTATAACCCTCATTCAAACTCTGCTCAAGTGTGCGGTCGCTCTCTTTTATCATCTCCTGTGCGAATCCTTCATTGCCCCGCCGCGGTGGTATAGCGGCTATGGTTGCTGACCCGCAGAACACGGGATCGAATCCTGGCTGCGGCGGCTGCATTTTCGATGGAGGCGAAAATGCTACAGGCCTGTATGCTCAGGTTTGGGTGCACGTTAATGAACCTCAGGTGATCAAAATTTCCAGAGCCCTTCGCTATACGATGTCTATCGTAATCATAGTGTTTTTCGGACGTTACACCCCACAGATAGATCGATAAATCATTCTTTACCGCAAAATGAGCGCCACACTATAGCCTCGCTACAGTGTGCTTAAGAGCGGCACTCAGAAATGTTATTTGCGGCGAGATTCGAACATGTGACGTAATGCTCAGTAACTGAGTGTCTTATTTACTGCCCATAAGTATTCCATTGTTCATCTGTGTTGACTAAACACCCACGCTTGCTGAAAGTTAACATGCGTGAACCATTCGTACCGGCACTGCAGGAACGCGTAACGTCAGCGGCAGCGTGGATTACTGCGGAAACGAGAAACAGAGGCGCACAGAATTCTACCACGTGTTTGTCTCCACGCGTGCGCAGCATCGCACCACAAGCAAATGGAACACAGCAAAATGCAACAACAGCACCAACAAAGATGATCAAGCGTTGCAATTCTTACGCATTATATTGACATCTTCGTCAAATCATGCACCATTTCGTCCAATCACCGTTGTTCTTGGGTGCCCCTGTGCGAGTTGTCGAAGATAACGTAAAACAACCGCAACAAAGTTTCTGCAGATTTTATACTAGATGGTCTAGAAGCGTTGATGGAATTGGAGATACGGATAAGCCTGACACATAAATAGATCGTTGTTCTTAATTTAAGCAGTTTCAACGTTTGACTTTACCTACTGGCACTGGGTGAGGATGTTGATTACGATGTATTCGTTAGCTACTCGACGTCGTAAAAAGCACCAGTGAAAACGCAGTAGCCAGAAGAACGCAGACCACCATACCATGAACGCATCCAACTTGTTCTGAATGGACGGTGATATCGTCGCTTTTATTATGCGTAGCTGAAGGTTCTGACACTTCTCACGCGTTGCTGTAGATTCAAGCGTTGTATGATGAAGGAAACTATTGTTTACGGTCCCTATTGAGGCACGCATTTGTCAACGTGTATAGGCAGATGAAATTCTTTAGCAATAGCACAGTCTTTCCAGTTACAATATGTACAGCCGCGGCCACGTCTGTGGATAGCCTCAGGGTGCTTTCGTCATCTATAGCTATTTCAAAAGACGAAGCACGTTTCGACTGATAACACATGCCTGTTTAAACGACGCACTCCTTGTGGCAGTTCTGATTTTGTGGCTATCTAGATTTTTTATGCAGTTTTAGGGGCGAAGCTCCTTATAGCGTGGCTTGTGCGTCCCCCGTAGTACGTAACCACCAGTGGCACATACCCGAAATAGCGGTCCTTACGATTTTGACCTCCAAGGTGGTTCCGGTGAGAGATTTCTTCTGTGCGTTGTTGAACAAGAAAAGATAGTGCTCAATGCACATGTTAATGGCTGCTAAGGGGGAATGAGAGACAGGAGCATTCGGCCTTTAGGTAACGCGCACGCTGCGATCCCCATTAGCAGCTATTGGCATGTACATTGAGCACGATCTGACAAGAAAGGGTTGCTACGTTATACTCGCTGGGTGTAACCTTCTTGATTTTAGAAAGGTTTAGCGAGCGTTGGGCCACATAGCCATGAATACAGTGAACTAGTATATACCATGAACTCGAGGTGGTTAAAGGTGGGAAGTAAACCCGAAGTGCAAGCCGTAAGAAGGTGTGCATGTGCCACCTCCCGTTTAGTCCTTGAAATGTACGCTGGATGGCGGTGCTTCTATATGGAGAATATGTGATGAAAAGATGCGAGATGGTGGTACTTGGAGTGCTGAATAGATGGACGAACGGACACACAGACAGATGCATGGATGGACGCATGAACAGACGCAGGCGCGGATGCATGGACGACCGCAGGGACGGACGCACGAACAGACGCACGCACGGACGGGTGGATGGACGCATGGACGGTTACACAGACGTACGCAGGAACGGACGGAAGCAAGAACGAATGGACGGACGAATGCTTCGCCCCACTCCCCATCATTCACTCCGTGGATATGCTGCCATTTTTTTTTGGCATTACAATATCTGCATATAATCTCATGCCTCAAAACGGTCACAAAGCGTGCATTGTTGATGCAGGCGCGCTTTATCAATTGAAACGCGCTTCGTCTTAGGAAATAGATTTGGCAAAGGCGCCCTAATAGAGCATGGATCTTCGGCTAAACAAGCACACATTCCACCATTGTCAAATATGTAGAGCATGCCTTCACTTGCTCTACACGGGTACATACTTGCTAATAAAGTTTTTTGCCGTATATCCCTTTCTCTTGGTGTTTGACAGCTATAGCACCACCTAACGTGGATGCATCTAAGCTAATGCTTAGTCATGCATCTCCATCCCGATGAGTAACGTCCATCATTAACGATTAATTAAACTCTTGTGGTGATAGATGCTTCTGGTAGCTGTAGTAGTTAACGGTCAGAGCGGAACCAGAGAAATTGATTTGACAGCAAGAAGAGCGTGACTGATAGGACGCCGAATTTAGGGTAAGGTCGCCTACTTTCGGATTGTTATTGAACAATACTGCCCGACCAAAGGGAAACGCGATGGGCGTCGTGTCTTCCTTTTGGCCGGCAGCGACGTTCTTTTCGAGCGGATCTACTCCGAGACACGTCACTGACAATCCACAAAACCCGCACTTGTCCGCACGCAGCTTCATGCCGTTCTCGCAGAATCGCTGCTACACTGCTTGCAGATAAGCATTTTCATTGTAGTTGCTCTAAGATACCAGAGAATCATCCAGATATGACTGAGCACCTTTTACCCCCTGCAACACTGATTCGACATTTTGTTGTAATATCGCAGGCGCTGACGCAATGCCAAACAGTAACCTTTTATAACAGACCAGCCCCTTCGATGTGTTCATCACTGCTAATTTCCGCGAGTCTTCATCTAGCTCGAACTGGTTGAATGCGTCGCGAAGGTCTATATAATATACAAAATTTCTTCCCTCTGCAAATATTAGAGAAAATATCGTCTATGACAGGTAGCAGGTACTGCTAAATTTCACACAATGGCTTTAAGGTCACCTTCAAGTCACCGCATATGCGCACCGTTCCGTCCTTGTTTAAAAATGGAACAATGGGCGTCGCGATTTCAAAATGTTAGGTTGTGCCAGCAGAGACTACTCTGTAAAGCTCCTTTGACACTTTGTCACGTAGTGCAAAAGGAATTTCTCTTGCCTTGAAGATCTTGGGGCTTGATCTGGTCTTGATGTGCAGTAGGACTGGTGGACCTTTGATGAGACCAGTGCCTTCATTCAAAAGGTCAGCGTTTCGCTGGAGCAGCTTCCGAACAACCTCCCTGACTTTACTTGACTTTGAAGGCTGTAAATACACGTTGAAAACCTGAACGCGTTCATCTGATAATTTTTTCAGCATACTCTAGGCGCAAAGAACAGGGCCATCGCAGTTTAAAACAGCCAAACTGCACTGCGCTGTTGTACTTTCGTAGGAAACCGGCATTGTCAATGCACCAAGAAGCAGAAGTTTTCCCAGATAGCATGAAAGCTGTAGTTCTAACTTCTTCAGCTGCGACCATTAGTACGTCTCGTAGATCCTCTTAGAAATGACGCAAACAGGAGCCCATGTCGATGTTTATCGTTATTTTAATGCCATTCCACGCGAATTCTTTTCTCATTGGGGATATAAGTGAGCACTTAGGACCATATTCGCGACGTGCTGTTATCGCTTTCTTCAGTTTCCGTTGCATGTGCTATCATTGCTAGCATTCTGCTTGTTTTGTCGTTCACCGCGCACATTCTGGCAAAATACTCTCACTGTATATACATTTGAAGCATCTGCGCTTGACTAATACACAAGCGTCAGTTCTGTGACCATGCTTCCCACAACAATTGCATCGTTGTACGCCCGGCGACTTCGCGCGCGACCCGTTTTGACCCCTTAACGTAAGCGAACTCGCGTGCTCTTTATCCGGAGCGACACCTTGTGAATCGCATCCGCTGCTTTCTGCGTCAAGTGCAAGAGCCTCCGCTTATTGAAGTTTCAGGTCTGTTTTCCTAGCAGTTGTTTTTGCAAATTCTTGCAACTGACTACGCACACAATACGGTCCCTTATAAGTCTGTCCGACATCGTCAAAAAATTGCAATTTTGTGCCATATGTCGAAGTGCCACGATAAATGTAAAGACTCCCCTTGTTGGCAGAGATGGAAGAATTTGAAGCTTTCAAAAATTTCATTCGGCACTGGGTTGCAGTACCTGTTTAACGTCTGCACAACTTCTGCGTAGGTCAGAGCATTAGATTTCCACTTCGATACTTTTCCGTTCAAGATTTCAATTGTCTTTGTTCGAAGCGCGGCTACCAGCAGGGCCCTTTTCTAAGTATGGTCTTTCACATCATTCGCATTAAAATAAGCTTTCACCTTTACTAAAAAATACACCTGCCATTTATCTTTTGCCTCTTCGAACTCTGGTACCTGATGTGTCATGGCTGGTGGGTTCATTCCGCAGGCCATCGCGTATGGGTGTATGCTCGCCTTCTTGTTGCAGAGCTCTCGTCGCCACTGTTACGTACTACCCGCCATAGGCCGGCAGCGGTGGCATGAAAACCAATTGATGTGGCAAACCATAAAGACGATCATTCATTTCCCAGCGCAGAAATATAAAAAAAATCATGAGGAGAGAAAGAAGAAAGAAGTTACAATGACGCAGACGCCGAGGGGCATCATTTAGCCCGACTTGTTATCTGCATAACTTACAAACAGGCTTCAATATGAATTTAGAACTGTTGTCCCCAGATAAAGTAAATTGGCAGGCTGAATTCGTGCAACAAGCTTTTGTGTTTCACGTCACTGTTGCCTTTCCTTTGGACTTCGCCTTCCGTTCAGTAATTCACGCATGCGCTGATGCTTCTCAGCTTATTGGGAGCTAGCTTGATAAATTCTCGTGAGTCTCTTGATAGCAATGTGATCTGGATATTTAATCTAGGCATTTTAGTGCACATCCTGTCAGAAAGGTCATTTTCGCCACGTGGATTCTGCGTGACAGATTTTCTATAGATGATTAAGCTCTTCACCCATAAAACGCTTCCTACGCTAGCACATTGCATACAGCATTCTCTGCGTCGTTCGAACTGCCCTGTGTAAGAGTGGGAAGTGGACTCTCCAATTTGTTCCATGCGGCTGTTCCACCACAGTGACGCCTCTTCGACGTTGACTGAGTGGGAGATTAAGGTGACGCGACGGTGCTATCTGCGTGCGTGCATAATAGCTGTCGCAGCCCACATGTCATCACCCGCCGGGAGAAACGATGCGACTGAGGTCGCGCGACAGAGCCCAGCAATCCCTCAACATTGTCCCCGCTGACAGCTGTGATGAAACGTTGCGAATCGATTCCAAACGCCCCCTTTCACGCTCGAGCGTTGTGCAAGAACAGTTTTGTGGTTTGCGTGATATGCTTTCCACAACATGCAGTGCAGTCCTGACCGATTAAAACATGACATCAAAATATTTGGTATATCTAATGATACGCGCAAGTGCTTGATGTGACTACGTCATGTCTCTACGAATTTGGCTCATACAGGTAATGTCCCCTCTTATATAAGCATTTGATTTGAAGTTCCTGAAATATTTCACGAAAATAATTCCGTGGATAAGAAAGCACGCGCATTTCCTAGCAATAAATTGTCACGTTTGAATTTGTACGCAGACCACCGGCCCATCCTGCTTCGATTATGATGCTGTTGTCACTGCACGAAGCGATGCAGGACCCTTACCATTCTGCTGCTCAACAGTCAGCGCAGATACCAAAAGGTTTTAGCTGCGCCAGTTGCTCGATGCATGCGGTAACATGATGAAATGATTGTATACAATCATTTTATCACGTTACCCCACGCATTCAGGAGTTGGATAAGCCACTGTAGTTCAACTGTTGCACGTTAAGGTTGCAACTTGCCGACCTCAACGGCACGGTCATCATACGCTTAAATCACCACTGTACTTGTATGTTGGTGGAAGATGCCACTTTACTCATTTCTGCATATAAAACTGCTATACATAACGCCAACTTTTGTAGCATTCTTTCCACTCTAAGAAACACTTTTCTAGGTGTTGATGGCAGCCCACCACGGTGGTTCCAATTACTGTGCTCCATTGCTGAGCCGAAGGTCACGAGTTTGATTGCGGCTGTGGCGGTTACATTTCGATGGAGGCGAAGTGCCCGTGTAAAAAACGATATTGGTGCACATCAAAAGTGTGCCTCATAATTACGTGGTTTCGACACGTAAAGCCACAGCTATTGTTATTATTATTATTATTATTATTATTATTATTATTATTATTATTATTATTATTATTATTATTATTATTATTATTATTATTATTATTATTATAATTATTATTATTATTATTATGTACTGCATGGTAACCAATTGGCCCCTAATTTTAGCTCTGACATGTTTTTTTTAGAATTTAAATGTTGAAGCTCCGACGGCGCACAACAGAATGCGCGTATACTGCGTACGACCGATTCGAGGGTCAAAGGTGAGGTCTGACAGAAAAGCAGCCAACCTTTTTTTTTTGTAGGCAAATGATGGATTTGAAACAAGCGCGTTTTGATCAGCTGACGTTGAACCTTCGTGCGCATGCGTGAATTTTTCTTGCCTGCCAATAGCTTATGTTACTGGGACGCATCATTTGAGTGTGGTAGTGCATTGTGCTTTCGTCGGTTTTTCACTGCAAGGAAATGGACGGAGCAAGTGGAGCAGCACTACTGCATCAAATTTATCATAAACTGGGCGACAGCCCAGTTTATGGTAAATTTATGGAAACCATTGGGAAGATCAAGACTTCTTTCGCTGACGACTATATGAGCCACACACAGATTAAAGAGTGGTACAACCGGCTTAAAGATGGTCGCACATCGATGGAGAGAGAGCCAGGCTCCAGTCGGTCATCAACATGCCGAAATGACCAAGTCATTGCCGAAGTGAACGCTGTGTTGATGAGGGACCATTGTATGACTATCCGGGAAATATCGGAAGAGGTCGGCATCATCACTTTCTGTGCACATTCTATTATGACCGAATAATTGGCCAGAGATTTGCGGCGAACTTCGTACCGAAACTGCTCACGCTGGAGCGAAAGCAACTTCGTGTTGAAATGCTTCATGTTGAAGTCTCACAGAATATGCTGGATTTCACAAGTAATGACAGTAACTTCATGAACACCTTTATTACTGGTGACGAGCCTTGCGTGTATGGGTTCGACCTGGAAACCATATCCCAGTCGTCACAATGGAAGCATTCCACGTCACCAAGACCAAAAAGGCCCGCCAAGTGTGCAGCAACGTCAAAGTTATGCTGAGTGCCCTCTTTGACTCCCGCGGTGTGGTACACTACGAGTACAGAAGGGTTGATGACATGTGCGAAAACCCAACGAAGGCATACAGGCAAACGGCTCATCCACAACTGTGCCGGCACAGAGGAGCAGCTACTGCCAGAATTTGAGACCCAGTTACATGACTGGTAACTTGCAAGCTACCTCCAACAGCCTTCCAAACTCCAGGGACCAAGGAGCACTAAACAAAGAGCTAAATTGACCTTTTATGCAGGCCGAGTTACATGCGGCTCTCTCTAAGCTGACACACAACACAAGCCCGAGCAAAGACAGAGTCACCAATAAGCACCTAAAACAGCTACCACACCTGGCATTGAAGGCACTTTTTCAATACTATAAAGGCTTCTGCATTAAATGTGAGCTACCAACAGCCTGGAAGCACTCAGAGGTGACCATGGTACCAAGCATTTCCATCCCTAATCTTCGCCCCATTTCCCTCACGTCCTGCGCCGGGAAATTGCTTAAACACATGGTCAACGAGTGGCTTACCGCACACCTCGAAAAAAATGATTACTGCTTTAACACCATCTTCGGCTTCTGTCATATGCTCCCCACACAAGACGTCCTCCTCTAGTTAAAGGAAGAAACCCTTCTCCACTTAGGCAAACACAGCAAGTCATCCATTCTAGCTCTGAACGTGAAGGGCGCCTTTGACAACGTGAGTGATGAAGCCATCCTACGTAATTTAGAAGATATGAGATGTGGTGCTAAAACATGTATCTATATGCACGCTTTCTTCACCAAACTGTACGGTCACGGTGGGGATAGCAAACATCTGGACCAAGCTTTTTCATTTACCAAAAAATTTATGCTGCAGGGTTCAGTGGTCTCACCACTCTTTTTCAACGTGGCGCTCCTCAGCCTTCCCCGTCTTTTGGATACTCTCCCTGGAATACATCATGCGTTATACGCATATCATTTCACTCTATGGACGAGAGGCGAAAGCATGGGCAAACAGAAGGCCGCCTCACGGAGGCGGTTAACATCATTCAACAATAGCTCAAAGCATGCGGTCTTCAACTCGCTCCATAAAATTTCGAACTGTTAGTACTTGCGACACGTACCCGGTGCAGACCACCACGTAACGATGCACCAAACCCACAAGTCTTTCTACGAGGCATCGAAATACCGCAAGTAGAGTCGCTTCGGTTCCTTGGGGTCCATATACATAAGTACTGATCCGGCTCTGGTACCCTACCTCGGCTTAGAACACAGTCGCACAGCTCACTTACCTCATTCGACGGGTGGCCAACCACCGTAGTGGCTTCAAGGAAGATGACACCTTAATGGCAAAGGGTACAAACTCTTTAATTTAACCGCATACCACAGAGAACCCCTTATCTGAATCTAAAGACAACAGAGAAACAAAAAATGAATTCACTTATACAAAAAGCCACAAAGCATGCCCCAGGACTGCCACAAAATCCTTCAACGGACCGATTGCTTCGTATGGGTGTTCACAACACATAAGAAAAACTCATCGAAGCACACATAATCAGCCAGGTCGAGAGGCAAGCTCTCACCCACTGGCCGAGCAGTCCTCCGACGCAGAGTATACGCAGCCATCCTAGAACCCGACGACGAATAGACGTGCAAGATACTGTCGCAGATCCGCATATGCCTGGAAGTTCAACGCATCCTTCTCAACATGCATGCAGAACATAATCGAAGAAGGTGACTTGCCAGGGTAAACAACGTATGGAAAAACCACCGCAACGGCCCAGAGTTACGATACTTGGACACTGCCAATTATTCAGGACGTAGTGCCTTCGCGATTTGCGTCACAGACCACAATGGGCGACCCTTGCGACGGCGACTATCCTGGACAAACGCGCGGATAGAACTGAAGAGGCCGCTATAGCACTGCTCACTCAAACGTGAGAGGATCCTATAGTGGTCTTTGCCGACTCCCAAAAAGTGGCACGCAACTATCTGAAAGGAAGGATCTCCGCGAGAGCTATAAAGATTCAGAAACATATCGGCACTCCTCCCTCATTCACCAGTAATATCTGGCTTCCGGGTCATGAGAGCCTCGAGGGGAATGAAGTGGCACATGCCACGGCCAGCGAAAGCACCAACCTGGCTTCCCCACACGAAATTAAAGGCACCTCCCACACCAGAACACCAATAAAAGAAACCAAATCAGTGCCTTTTCTCTACCAGGAACTGCTGCAACACTAGTGGCTATAACGCAGGTTCTACCATCCCCGCATCCCAAACTTTCAAGAGATGAAGGCACAGACTATAGGCGCCTTCAATGCATTACCTTTTCGCATGGCATTTTAATACGCCACCTCAAACCAACGTCGTAGGAATACATCTGCCCACTCTGTGGTGTGGCAGCCACCCTAGTCCATCTCCTACTGCAACGCAAAGACAGCGAAACCGCCACACAAGCAGCAGCATTAAATGCAGACCCAAACCTCCACAGTGAAGCGTGGCAGACTGCGATCTCCAAGCCAGTCCTCGTCGACCAGCGCCAACTCGTCGCGTGAGCCCAACAGGTGGTCCAGGCAGAGGGGTCCTGGATTAAGAGACCCTGCCACATTCACTCACTGGCCACCTAACAAATGTTTTTTTTTTCTCTCTCGCTCTCCCTCCACCAAATGTCAGATACTTTTATCTTTATTTCCACAACTTTTCCTTTGCAAATCTTCAAATTACAATTGAAGCTTGCACGACTTCTCAAAACTCGGAGCAGCTGTTTTGTAAGCTAAAAGATACAAAAAATGTGCCTAGGAATGCTGATGACGTCACGTTCAAACAGTGACGTCATAAATAGTTTCGCACACTCTGACGCAGCGGGCCTTCAAAATTACCAATGAAGCTGAGCTTTGAGCTGCTATTGCGAAGTGACCCTATCATGATATAAATTGCTCAAATTAGTATTTCATAAACATCTACTAGACCTATTTAGCCTGAGTGTCCTCACAAACCTTCTGCTCGATTCTCAAGTGAGCAGACTAGCTTAGCTGCTACTCAATTCTTTTCTATTTTTATTGCGCAGCTGACCTGGATAACGCGGATATATTCTACCTGCTGCACCAAAAGTCCAACGCCACAAGAGACAGCTTCCAGTTCAAAGTGGTTGACGAAGGTGAGTGTCCGGATGCTCGACAGAGCAGCATGTTCTACCTTGACGAGTTTTGTCCTTGTATTTTCTGCACATATTCTATCCCTATGCAGAGCAAAGTATAGCTGGTTATAACCGCTCTCTGTTTGGTTTCTCTTCATTTTCTTATTAAACGGATATTGAAAGCAAATGCAAATCAAGGCTGCACTGACAAATTAAAGCGTCAGCAAACCTAAGACGTCATGGTTATCGACAATAACGTTCTAGAAATCATGGTGTTGTAGCGTAGCGCCATAGGGGTGACCAACTGGCTGGAGAGAAAAATGACCAGTGGGTGACTCCTGGTGTGAGACGTTTAGAACGTTCATGTGCTTCAGGCTGGCTGAACACCACGGCATCTGCTCTACTTCGGCAGCTTGCTTCCTGTACGTCTCGTCCTTTCATTAAACCAGCGACGATGGCATGTCTACGTCGGACGCATTCACGTCACTACAACTTGATTTTAACAGCGCACTAGAGAACGAGGACTAGAAGAAAAGTAAGGCTCTACCCGTGTTGTGCTCTTACTTTCAGTTTTCGTTCTCCAGTCTGCTGTTAAAATCAAGACAAATCCGTACCAACTCGCTCAAGCCGCAAATCTCACGTCGCTACAAAATGGTAACCATGAACACACGGACAAGCGACCGATGCTGCACAACTGTCGCCGAGATTCGCGGCCATAATCCGGCCAGCGCAAGCCTGCGGCAACCCAGTTCGACACGCCACTGCCACCATTCCGGACTTCGCGCCTAGAGTCATGGTTCGAGGAGTTTGCGGTGGCCTTGGATCGCAACGGCATCTGGATCCAAGAGTTAATGTACGAGGTATTGGAATATCATCTTCCACGTGATCTCAAGCGCCACCTTACATACTGCGTCTGGAGTCCTCGCCCGTATGATAATCTGGGGGACGCTATATGCACAAGTTTTACGGCATTAAACGTGATCCTTTTTCCCAAAGTGACACAATGGCACCTGGCTAATCAGTTTCAAGGCCGCCTCCCGCACCACAGCCAGACCAGACCATTCCTCTGCCGACAACAACTGGCCAAACAGGTAACGGAGACCAACCTTCCGTGTCAATAGACCTGTCGTTTGAGAGAACAGCTGTCCCGGAGTCCATGGCTGTTGCCTCTAGTGGGTCGGTAATGCCACTTCTCTCAAACACAGATTCGACGCTGGCCACTGCCCCGTCGGATTCAATATATAAACTTGCTAAGTTGCACTGTCTGTCCTAAGTGTTTTGATGACCCCAGCCACGGCAGCTTACCCGCCTGCAAAAAAACCCTCGCCGGTCCCAACACGTGTGGAAGCCCGCGACACCACGCCCACCATGGAGCCAGAGCCCGCTGTCACGCTGCATTTCATTAGTTTTTTCAACACACTGGTGCCGGTTGCTGAAACGCTCGTAGGCTAGGCTGTCAGCCCGACCACGAGTGCTCCTCTTACACCTCAAGAGAAGCCAGGATTTTCTAGACCTGTCTACGAGGATTTCCTCTCACCAGTCTGAGACGGCAGATCACACGCCCTGTCACCAATCCACAAAGCAAGTACCAGCCAGTGTCGTGGCTAGTCATTCAGCATTACCTCCGCCTTCTTGGGAAGGCAGGAGAGGCAGCATCACGTCTATGCGCAGTGCACGGCCAGTGGTCTGTCTAGAACATGCATTGCGCTGCCAACAGACGCATCGCTGTCGGCACACTCAAGCAGCTGCAACACGCGACGCTTGGAACGACAGCGACCTTGGCGTTCCTGCCGATTTCACCACCACAATCCTCAACGTGCCTTTCTGCTTTGCTCGCTGCTGCTAGCGACGTGCCACCATCGGCGTCCTCGCCCACTGCGTGGTTCCAGTGCCAGCCACCTGAACTGTCGGACTCCTTTTTTTTTTACAACATACTGCGATCTTGAAAAAGACCAAGCAGGAGAGGCACAAAAATTAAGTGGAAAACACACGTAAGCGAGATAGATGAATGATGTGCACAAAATACAGGGGATAAGTACATTATACAGAGATATATAGATGAGCCTAAACACAGGTTAATACGACCTTCAGAACAACGGTGATGGGTCTATCTCCCTATTATACATTCACATTTGCGATAAACAGTAAAGCAAGTCGAGTACAGACTACAGTACAGACAATATGGCGCGCTCGAAATGGCACATAGACTGAGATGTGAAAACCACTTCAGGCAGTGAATTCCATTCCGATACTGTACGTGGGAAAAACGAATTCTTGAACATGTTTGTGTGGGCTCGATACGGAAGCAAATTGTGCGTGTGCCGATGTCTCGTGGGGCGCGATTGAAATGGTTGAAAGTATACCGATGCATTTACCTTCGTGGAACCAGTATAAAGAAGAAACAGCAGTTTCATCCTATCGATTTTTTGTCTATCTTCTAGGGTTAAAATGCCATTCGCCAGCATTAGAGAAGTTGGCGAGTCGGTGGTCCTATATTTGTTGAAAATGAAGCGTATAGCGCGTCTTTGCCCCATTTCAAGCCGGTACTTATCTTTTTTTAAGGAAGGGGTCCCAAACGACTGAAGCGTATTGCAGTTTAGGAAGTATTATCATTTTGAAGGCCAGTAATTTGACATGAGTTGGTGACGCTTGAGTTTATGCCGTAAAAGGCCTAACTTGCGTGTGGCAGATGCGCAGATGTTTTCTATGTGCTTTGACCACGACAGAGTATTGGTGAACGTTATTCCGAGGTATTTGTACTGGCTTTTTTCTACCACTGGTGCACCATTTAATGAATAGGAAAACTGAAAGGGTTTTTTTTTCTTCGTTACAAGAAGTAGAACTGTTTTGTCAGCGTTCAAGCTCATACCCCAGGTAGTGCACCACTGACCGATTCCCGTCAAACTGCTGTTTAACAAGACTTGGTCATCGGTGCCCGTGATTTCCTTGAAAATAAGACAGTCGTCTGCAAACAATTTTATGGAAACTCTCGGGTCAATAGCAGATGTTATGTTATTGATGTAAATTAAAGAAAGAACCGGTCCCAAAACACTGCCCTGTGGAACGCCAGTTGTCACACCAAGTCTTTCAGATGCGCACCCGTCGACTTCCACAAACTGTGTTCTGTTCGTTAAATATGATTTGATCCAGTTTATTATAAATGCAGGAAGGCCCAGAGAAGAAAGCTTAGTGAGTTGTTTATCATGGGGTACGCGATCAATGGCTTTACTGAAGTCAAGAAAGACTAAATCTATTTGGCTGGATGAATCTAAAGCTTGTGCGATTTCATGAGTGGTTGTAACAAGTTGAGTAGTGGTAGAAAGGCCTTTGCGGAACCCATGTTGGAACTCGGAAAGGACGCTGTTTGTTTCCAGAAATTCGTTAATAAAAGAGGCGATTATGTGTTCCAAAATTTTGCAGCAGGTTGATGTTAGTGAGATGGGTCGATAATTTTTCATTTTCAAGCTATTTCCTTTTTTAAAGACAGCCACAACGCGAGCTAGGCACCAATCATCAGGCAAGACTGAGTGGCGCAAGCATAAGCGAAAGATGGTGGTCAAAATGTGCGATATCGGCTCGGCATAACGGCGCAAAGAAGCATTTGGAATTAGGTCTGGCCCTTCTGACGACTTCTTATTTATATCCAGCAGAAGTGCAAGAACGCCTTCGCAAGATTTAAATTCAGGATCAATATCACTCACATTCGTGAACAGCCCGTTTGTTTCAGTCTGGGGAGAGAAGACCGAATGGAAATACTCGTTCATTGTATCAGCAATGGTCCTCGGTTGAGTTATAAGGACGTTGTTTTGTTCAATTTGTTCCAAACGTTTTTTAGTGCCGCCCAGATAGCGTCAGAACTTTTGTGGTTGTGGTTTTATAAAATTTGGCAACGTGGTCAGTCAGTCAAGAACTTTAATATATGGTCCTGAGGAGTTTAAGCCACCAGGGTGCCCACGTGGGACATCCTAGCAGCCGCTACCGTAGGCGACGCCCGAGTCGGGGCTGGAACGTGGTGGCGTTCCGCCAGTTCTTGGGCCCTCTGGACTGCCTTAAGTTGGTTTCGGAGATTGGGGCTCCTGAGTGCCTCCTCCCAGTCGGACTCACTGGTGAGAGGTCCCTGAGGTAACGCGGGACATTGCCAGAGCATGTGCGCGAGTGAACAGTACACTTCTGTGCAATCTGGGCACTGTGAATTTATGTCTGAGTTATAATGGCTGAGTCGGCCCCGTGATGGGTACGATCTCGTTTGTAACATTCTAAAGGCTACTTCTTGCGCGCGTTCGAGTTTTGAATGGGGTAAAGGGTATCGGCTTCTGTTGTGTCGGTAGTGGGAGGTAATTTCATGGAAGGTGAGTAGTGGGTCATTAAACTGCACGTCTGGGCCCAGCTCTTCGGTGGCTGATTGATCGTCACGGCGGGTCAGTTCTCGTGCTCGATCATGAGCCATTTCGTTGAGGTTGGGTTGTTGTGGGTGAACGTCTTTGCCCATGTGGGCAGGGAACCAAGAGAGGTAGTGCGAGCCCGTATATTTCCGTGTTTGTAAAATGCGGGCTGCTTCTGGAGCGATGTTGCCGGTTTCGTAAGCCCGAATGGCGGCGCGAGAGTCTGTGAAGACATTAGTGAGTGAGGGGTCGGTCATCGCTAAAGCTATAGCAACTTGTTCGGCTATGGCGCTTGTTGATAGCCTAACCGAGGCGGCTGAGCGTAGGGCTCCGTCGCCATCTACTACCGCGAGTGCGAAAGAGGAGGAGTTACCGTATTGCGCTGCGTCGACGAATGCGGTAGAGTTGCGATTCGCGGCGGTACGGTTTAGGATCGCGCGAGCGCGGGCCAGCCGTCTGCCTTTGTTGTGTTGTGGGTGGACATTTCGCGGAAATGGGGTTACCATGTAAGTAGCTCGGACAACTCTGGGGAGGGTTACTGCGCGTTCAAGGCAGGGGTGTGGGGACATGCCGGCCTCGCTTAGAAGTCGGCGGCCTGCCTTGGAGGAGGAGAGGCGGATCACTTGGGCCGTGGTCTGGGCCTCGATCACTTCATCGATGCCGTTGTGCATGCCTAGTTGGTCGAGACGGGAAGTGCTCGTGTTTTGAGGCAAACCAAGGACTTGTTTAATGCTTTTGCGCATGAGTGTGTTTAGTTTCGTCTTTTCTACCTTCGTCCAGTTGTGGGCAGAGGCGACGTAATTGATGTGACTCATTAGGAACGCGTGGTATATGCGCAGAAGGTTGGCCTCTCCAAGGCCTCGTCTACGACCCGAGACTCGCTGAATGAGTCGGAGCATGTTCTCTGTTTTAGCTGTGATATGTTTAATTGTTCTTGCATGACAGCCAGTGGCCTCGACGAGGAGGCCGAGAATGCGTATGGAGTCCACGCGGGGTATTCGCTGCCCATCTTTGGCGTGTAGCGCTATGGGTAGATCACCTAAGGGTGTTAAGTTACGAACGCCTTGGCGAGATTGCCGGTACAGTAGCAACTCTGATTTTGTGGGCGACAAACGAAGTCCAGTGTTTTTTAAGTAGGCTTCTGTGGTATTGAGAGCAGTTTGAAGGGCTTGCTCCAACTCCGCCAATGAGCCTCCCGGGCACCAGATGGTGATGTCATCTGCGTATATAGCATGGTTTATGTTTGGGATCTCGCGGAGTTTGTCAGATAGTCCCTTCATTACTATGTTAAAAAGGAGTGGAGAAATGACTGCCCCTTGTGGTGTCCCGTTGGAACCTAATGTGTAAGTGTCGGATGTAAGTTGCGATAAATGCAGCTGAGCTTTTCGATTTTGCAGAAAAGAACGAATGTACGCCTGGAATCTTTTACCGAGACCAAGGCTGGCAATGGATTCCAGTATAAAGCGGTGTGAGACGCTGTCGAATGCTTTAGTGAGGTCTAGGGCGAGAATGCCACGAACATCTCTCGTTTTTGAGTCGAAGATCTGTTTCTTTAGTAATAGCATGACGTCTTGTGTTGAAAGGTGCGGACGGAACCCGACCATGTTGAACGGAAAGAGTTCGTGATCCTCTATGTAGCGCGATACACGATTTAGGATGACATGTTCAGCTGCTTTTCCTATGCATGAGGTTAGGGAAATCGGGCGTAGATTGTCGAAGTTGAGTGGTTTACCTGGCTTTGAGAGAAGGATTACCGTGGCCGTGCGCCATTGTTCAGGTACCTGGCCAGTTTCCCACATGTAATTAATGTCTTTTGTGAGTAGTGTGATGGCTTGGTCGTCTAAATTTCGCAACAGGCGGTTGGTTACCTTGTCAGGACCGGGGGCTGATCTGCTGTTGAGGTTGTGTAATGCCTCCCGAATTTCTGACTCCGTGAAGGGTTCGTCGAGTTCGGGTATCGTTTCGCATTCTATTTCTGGGTAGTCGGTGGGTTGTGCTGTGTTTAAGGGGAGGTGACGTTTGGAGATTTCTTCAAGAAAGGATGAGTTTGTTCCTCCCATCTTTTTGTGCGAGTGTAGGAGCCGGTCTATGGCATGACTCTGGTTGTTTTTTGTTTCGCAGTCGTCCAGCATGTATTTTAGGAGGTTCCATTTACCCCCAGTTCGCATGCGGCCGTCGACCGCCGAGCAGAGTTCATGCCATTGGAGTCGTGTGAGCTCCGTGCAATATTTGGCAATGTCTTGGTTCAGTATTGATAGACGTTTTCGTAAGCGTCTGTTTAGTCGTTGTGTTTTCCAGCGCGCGAGTATTGACGCTTTTGCCTCGAGCAAATGTGCCAGATGTGGGTCCATTCTCGGGACCTCGAGTTCTGTTTGTATTGTTTTCGTTGTTTTGGCTATGTCTTCCTGAAGTGAGGTGAGTAGTTCGATGAATGTGTTGTATTCCTTTGTGTTGTTTTTGCGGAGGGTGCGGAAGGCATCCCAGTCCGTTAGCGTGAATGTACGGGGTGGAGCTGATGCGTTGGGTAGTTCGGTTCGTATGATGAAGTGATCGCTGCCCAGGTTTTCCTGCGTATTGGTCCAGGTGTGGCCTGTTACGTTACGGGTAAATACCAAGTCCGGCGTAGTGTCGCGTTGTACCGATGTTCCAAGTCTCGTAGGGAATCGGTGATCTGTGATGAGTGTGAGGGACAAGTCGTCAATTGCTCGCGTGAGGTTAGTGCCTTTAGCCGTTGCCTGGGGGTAACCCCATGACGGGTGGGGGGCATTGAAGTCGCCTGCTATAACAAGCGGAGAGTTTCGCGCGAGCGTTGTGGCTTTAGTTAAGAGCGCATGGAAGGACTGTCTGTAGTCTGACGGGGAGCTGTAAACGTTAAGGATAAAAACGCTTTGTTTTAAAAAACGGTTTGGTACGAGTTCGACGAGTATCGCTTCCAGGCGGCTGCGGGTGGGTAATACCTCATGTACTATGTGAGCAAATTTCTTGCTAATCAGCGTGGCTATACCTCTCTTGGTATCCCCTCGTTGTGAGATGGGGTGGTAACCCGATAATGTGAGAGTATCACAAAGGGTCTCCTGCAGTAATATTACGTGTGGCTTCTTGGGTTGCGCTTTAATGTACTGCAGCAGTGGGGTTTTACGGGTCGCGAAGCTAGCGCAATTCCACTGCCAAATTTCTAACGTGTTTTGGGTTGTGGAAGCCATGATGATTACATTGAATTTGGTGGCCCAGGCAGAATTGCCGTAGGATCCACAGAAACTACTGTTCTGGCTTTGGTTTTAGCTTTTATGGTGGCTTTTTGCTCTAGTGCTTCCACCCGGCGTGACAGCGTGTCGATGTTATCGTGGTTTTCTCGCGTGAGACGTAAGATTTCGTTTAGAGTGTCTTCTGGTGAGTCGCTGTCATTCGTGTCCGCTTCGCGGAGTGGTGGGGCTCTGCGTTTAGGTTTGCTAACATCTACAGTGGATGAGGGGGGATCTTTAGGAGCTGTGAGAGTTTGTATTTGGTGCCTCGCCTCATTTAGTTGTGTGGTGAGCTGTTGTATGGTTGCCCGAAGACCTGCTAGTTCTGCTCGTAGAGTTGTAACTACCTCGCTTTCATGCTCTGGCAATGAGGGCCGCGTTACCTTTGTGACTGGCGGCGTGCTCCGTAGCGGTGGTTTCTTCCCTTGGACTCGGTCCGCCCATGTCAGCTCAGCCTGGCGAGATGGGGAGTGTCTCCTGGAGCGGGAGTGGCTGCGCTGGGCACTGCGACGTCTCGCTGTCGGTGTGAGGGAGCGGCTTCGCCTGGATGTCGCATAGGTGCTCGAGGTGGCGCTGGAATCGCGGGAGCTGGCTCCACTCGATCCTCGGGAGCGGCTACGACCGCGTCGACGGCGTCGGCGTCGTCGTTGGCGTACGATGTACGGAACTTGAAATTTACGTTTGCAGTCCTTATCGGCAGTGGGGTGTGGTCCACCGCAGAGGGTGCAGTGGGGCTTACATTGGTGGTTTTCGGGTGGGGTTTTGAGTCCGCACTTTCGGCACCACGTTGTGTTAGGATTAGGGCAAACGTCTGCACGATGGCCGAGGCTGCCGCAGTTGTAACAAACTTCCGTGTGTCTGCGGAAAAGCGTGCATCGAACTATGCTCGCCCCGCAGTATACATAATTGGGAACTTGCATTCCTTGGAACAGGATGGTGACGGCTGTGGTGTTCTTGATGCGTTTCACCTCCAGGGCACTCGGGTTGCGCTTTGTGACGATCAGTTCTCGGAGCTGGGTATCGGTGAGGTCAATGTCAATGCCTCGGATGACGCCTTTGCACGTGTTATCGGGTGGAGCCAGATATACAGCAACTCGGTACAGAGTGTCTCGCAGACGTAGTTGCTGTACCGTGGTATAAGCTCGTGCGTTTCGTTCGATTGGGGTACACACTACAAAAATGTTCTGGGTGACATTTGGGCATATAGAGTCTTCCATGAGGTCTTGAGGAGCCAGGGCGGCGGCCATCGCCAGGGCTTGCTCAAACTGCACCGGCGTGATTTTAGCCACGTTGAGGCCATCTCGGGGCCTTACGATTATGCGAAATGTGTCCCTCGGAAGTTGAGGGAGTCTTGAGGTAGCGACGAGGCGTTGGTACGCGCTTCTCGGTTCGGCGGTGCGGCCGCCGTCCCTACGTCTCCCTCGCGTACTTGTTGGTCTTGCGTCTTGGGATTGGTTAGCTTTGCTCTTGCTTGGCTTACGGTTGTACGCCGTAATCCAGCCTGGGCCATTCGCTTCTTCAGGCGATATTGCTTCGCCCTCGACGATTTCCATGATGAACGGGGTAAACTTGCGGGATAGGCCCAAGCCTACCCACCTTGGCTCACCGGAGCAAGGCTTAGCCCGCTAGGGGTAGCGAGGCAGCGGCGGCGTAAGCACTTCAGAAGGCCAAAAGTAGAGAAAGAGTCCACCCACCGAAATAAATACGGTGTCCACGGAATTCTCGTAACTTGGTGCGTACGTTGGTGCGCAAATCACGGTGATTGTAGGCGGCAAACCGCACACAATCATTGAAGATAGCGGAAGCCGATGTTCTAACGCCCGCACTGGTCGGCTTCTTCTTCTTCTCGCAACGTGGTCAAAAAATATTTGTTTCTGGCTGTAGATAAACTTGCTGAAAGCTGTGTTTTAAGACTCTGAATGAGTTCAGCTCTAGGTGGTTTTGTTTTCTTGGCCCATTTCAGTTTCCGCTTTAAATGAACGATATTCCTGTCTACCCAGGGACTAGCTCGGTTTGTTTTGATTTTTTTACGAGCGACATAGATACGAATACAATCGAGGACCATCCTCTTAAATTCAAGCCATAGTGAGAGGGGATTTTCATTTGATACGTTGTCGGCAAACGCCCAAAGCTCATCTATGATTGCCTGGTCGTCAGCACGGGCAAAGTTACTAATAACTTTTGCCTTGGTCTTCGCGTTTTTAGCACAGTTTTCAACTGTACAAGTAATAAAAACGAGCTTATTGTCCTATATACCCTCTTCTATGCAAACATCATGCTGTAATGTAGCTTTGTTGATAAAAACGAGATCCGAAATTGTGCCACCATCACCAGACGGACGGGTGACCTCCTTTACCACTTGGTCCAAGTCACATGCCATCATTATGTCAAGAAGTGGGCTATCATCTGTTTAGGGAAGGTGGTCACTCGTCCAGTTCATAGATGGCATGTTAAAATCACCCGCCATAATAATCTTGCCCAGATTTGTTGCTGTCATATAATTTAAAAGCATCGTTAGAAACTCGGGTGGGGAAGACGGTGGCCTGTATACTGCGCAAACTGTAAACACATGACCCCAGAAAGTTACTTTCAAAAAGAGGCTTTCATGAGAATCAATCTGTGGAAGCAGAGTGACTGAGAACGACTTTTTTTATATGACAACAACTCTTCCTCCCCGAGAATAGCGGTCGCGACGGAATATTTGGTGCGAGTCAGGTACAATACAGTCGTCGCTGACATCATCGTGCAACCATGTTTCACTTATGACCGTCAGATGGGGATCATATTTGTACAAGAGACTTTCTAACTCAGCAGTTTTATTTGCTATGCTTCGGGCATTCATATTTACGATCCTTAGTTGTTTTGGTGCACCGCAAGCTTCCCGTCAAGGCTCGGCAGGTGTGACTTTGTTTGCAGATGCCATGTGCGCAGTACCCGGAAAGAGTTTAACACGAGTTACACGAGTGCTCAAGGCAATGCGTTGTTGCCTAGTGTCATCCCAGGTATAACTTACACCATCGATCTTCAGCTTATCATAGATAAGCGAGACGCTTTTGCCGTTTGCCTTGTCGGCTTTCGCGGATTGCCATAACAGTTTGCGCTTGCGTAGTGTGGATTTACTGAAATCGTTTTGGATGAATATATTAGTACCTTTGAGTTTGCTGGCACTACGTAGGATAGCTTCCTTCTCTAGGAAATCCTGGAAATATACGATCACTGGTCTATTTCCAACTCGCTTCCCGAGACGGTGAATTCTTGCAACGGATGTGCTGGGTTGTTTGAGTATTTTTGTGAACACATTATCGATGACTTGCGTACGCAACACTTGATCACTTTCATCAGCCTGGTCCTCAATACCATAGACAACAAAATTGGACCGTCGACTGCGGTCTTCAAGGTCATTTAGTTTGCTTATATGTTGCTCAATTACATTCTCAAGGGAAAGTACCTTATCCTGTAGTGTCTGAATTTGCAAATATTTTTCGCGTACATCGTGTAATACCTTATCCAGTTCGATCCAACGATTATTTAACAAAGTGACAGCATTTTCGGTGTCTGTCAGCCTACTTCGGATATCAGAAAGCTCTGTTATAATTGATGACTGAGCCTTCATTAGTTGCTCAAACTATTCTTCGGCTGTTGGACCAGGATTTTCTTCTACGTCACCACAGACGGCGAGTTTACAGGCATGAAAACAACTATACGCAATGAGAACACATGTCTGTGGGCACGGCAGAACAAGGAGTGTACGATCATCACTGCTTACTTTGGAATAGGTTGAACTAACCTGGACAGTGAACAAGAATTGCTTGGTTGTCGGCATGTTCCCTGCCGCTTCGCCGTGCCCACTGAAGAAGAAACGCTGTGGGCCGTCCTTTATAGCCAGCAGCGGTGTTGTCCCGGTCGAGAGTAGGTCACGAGGTCCAATCAGATGTAGAACCGTTGGTGACCAGTTCTGGCAGAATACGCTGTCGTATCTTGCGTCATGCACAGGGTACGCCTTCCAACCTGACGGCATTCTGACTTCCAAGTGGACACTATAGAAAGTGCCGCAATGTATACATATAGTGTTTATGTGTTCTTACATTTTTCTTTCATTTATTGTCTATCGCGTAACGCGCTAGGCGGGGAGCACGTGTAGCGTAGCGCTATAGTGGCGGCCAACCGGCTGGAGAAAAAGATGGCGAGTGGATGACTCGTGACGCGAGGCACCTAAAACGTTCGTGTGCTTCAGGCTAGCTGTCTGCTTCGGCAGCTCGCTTCCTCTATGCCTCGTCTTTTGTTAAACCAGCGATGACGGCACGTTTAAATCGGACGCCGTCACGCCGCTACATTATCAAACCAAACAATTTACAGGTTAAGTTCAGATTCAACGCACTAAATTCGGTGGCGGCTTCGCCAGCGTCACATGCTCAGAGTCACCAGCCAAAAGCCACCGACAAGTCTTATCATGATCATCCATGCGCCAATTCATGGTGGAGATCCTGACAATGAAATCTCCAGCCTTGTGGCTCGGGACTTTGATTGATTGATTTGTGGGGTTTAACGTCCCAAAACCACCATATGATTATGACAGACGCCATAGTGGAGAGCTCCGGAAATTTCGACCACCTGGGGTTCTTTAACGTGCACCCAAATCTGAGCACACGGGCCTACAACATTTCCGCCTCCATCGGAAATGCAGCCGCCGCAGCCGGGAATCGAACCCGCGCCCTGCGGGTCAGCAGCCGAGTACCTTAGCCACTAGACCACCGCGGCGGGGCTGGGACTTTCACTAAGTCGATGCCGCAGAAGCAAAGTCTGAGCACATACTCACGCCGTAGTGTCGTGCGAATAAATTGCGAAGCATCACGAGCTGAACTGCCAAATGTAACCTGCCCTGCACAAGTCACTACATAGCGGGAAGAATAGCTTATTCCGAGCTTGATTTCAGTCGATCTATATTGACCCAACCGACAGAAAATTGTGCTCGCCGAATAGAAGCTGTATCATAACGCAGCGCACCAACCAATTCAACCTGAAATATGTAGCAGCGAATTGCATTTACCAGGATGCAAGTGGAAAACTTGGCAGGGGTGAAGCATGCAATGCTCTTAGAGATAGTTCTTCGGTGTCGAGCCTGAAACTGCCCACATTGAAAAGGGTGTTTTCCTCTCCATTACGTCGTCGGAAAGCTGCGTCAGAGTGCGCCTTACCTTATCTGTTCTTCTTCTTTCCTACATGCTCGGTTTCAGTTCCCTGCATGGCATAAAGGAAGCGTGTTTCTGCGCGTAGTCGACTATTTGTTGCGCTGACTGCAGCCTTCTTTCTTTTTAGTGAACCGGAAGCAAGTAGTGGGATTTACCCACTATGGCGCGTACACGTTATAGGGGAGAAGCTCCTTAAGGCATGGGTTATGCGTCTCCTGTATGTAGTAGCAACCTCTCATTTTAGCCTTTGGAATGTCCGCTAGATGGCGGTACTTGCAATGATGAATATATGATGGAAAGATGCGAGATGGTGATACTTGTAGTGTTCACTAGATGGACGGACGGACGTACAGCCGAACGGACAGACAGGCAGACAGACATACGGACGGACGGACGGACGGACGGACGGACGGACGGATGACGGTGCCAGCAGATGATTCACGGTTTACCGATAAAACCCTTCGAGTCTTCGCCCCAGTAATCATCATTCCCATCGTGGATATATTTTTTTACGATGAACCGTGACTACATGACACGCCTTGACGACAAGAGACCCCGACGACAAGCCTAGCCCCTAAAGTTCTTCGCACCTAAAAATACATATCGAAAGGAAATGCGTTGAAAAAAAGGCGTTTGGAGTTCGAGGCGGCCCGCACGAGACAGTTGCGAGTATAAGGAGGAGGAGAAAGACTCAATTTATCCACAGGTGAAAGTGTGTGGTGGTGGGGAGATTGGACGAGCCTACCTGCTCTGCGCAGTGTCCTCCTGACCAAATACAGACTATGGTCCTCGACTTCCCATTTCCATCAAAACTGCGCCAACAAAGTGCACGTGGAGATGAACCCGGATGAAGAAACAACTGCTAGATTGAACAACTGGCCGAATTTCGTTGTTTTTCTCCTGTAAACTGTCTTCGCCTGAAGTGTTTATCATCGAACATTTTTGTGTGTGCCTGTACAAAAACCTCAGGGTTCTTCCGAGACCCGTCAATGAACATGTTGAATAATTTATTGGTTAAAATGTATTTGTGGAAACATTCTTTTGTGGTGTGCATTGTTTGCGTCTGTATGTAAAATGTTACAATTGTTGAAAGATTGCGTTTATTCGTATTCACTTGCCGACTCCCATATCAAAGGATGACCTCAGGCAGCAAGCGAAACAGCGGAGGCAGCCTCGTTGTTTACGGAGCACGTCTCCACAGCCACTCCATGAGCACGGCTCGTCAGCCAGATGGGTGCCTCTGCTGCTTTTGATGGAGCCGCACTGCGTGCTTCCTTCCTTCGTGCCTCGTGTGTTGACTTTCGCTACAAAATGGGCGCACCGGTTGTTGCTCGAGAAACACGGGATGAGAAATCGCTATTGCCCAAAATAGGCATGCAAGCTGGCCGCTCCTTGATTGGTAGAGGCGACATCCTGATGTTGTTTCCACGCAGTTGAGCAGAGGCTTTTATTTTTGTTTGTGCGCTGGTGAGAACTCATGCCTAAAACAGCCGTACCTGAACTTGGGCCAGAGGACTATAAATCACATATCACCTCGATGTGGCTTTATTATTGGAATCAGAATCCACTTTATTTCCAACACACTTGTTGGGGGTCCCACACTTATCCACGCGTGCGTGCGCGATCACTCTGAAAAAACCGCGTATTCAGAAAAAAATGAAGAAAAAGTGCTCAAGGTCCCGAGACGTGTGTGACGTTTGTATTTCCCCCTCCCATCCTTCCTTGTTTAGCTTAAGCGCATTTGTCGGGACGAAAAAAGAAAGAATGCAATTGTGGCATGCGACAAATTTTTGTAACTCCACTTGCTCTGGGCGGAGTCTCAAAATTTTTGTGGCGTTGAATACGTGAGGCAAATAGCTCTTCCATTGATTTCATTCCATGGTTACTCAAAAAAGTGTTTCGGGGCCCCTTTAATAAAATAATAAAGGCTTTGAAGGACTTTTAAAGTGCTGGTATGCAATATTCTAGTCTATAGCTCACTCCTAGTTTGCGCGTGTGTGAAGGCTAAAAGGCATAGATGTTTCATGAAACCTAATTAATGCAGAAAAATTGTCACCTGATGAGGTCACCATATTACATCATTACAGTGACACAGATCGCTATAATTTGGGATGTCATCATGTCGTGAAATGACGCAGCCATGATACATGGCGTCGTCGCTTGGTCAAAGGTGAGCCTATTTTGGAGGCAAAGCAAAGCTAAAAGAGGCGCAGCAAGTTTTAAATCACTGCGATCACGGAGGCAACGTGCAACCTCGTTAGCGGATCGATACATCAGCTCAAAACAAGAACATGGCTTTCGACTTCGAGTCATTTTAGCTGATTTCATAAGAGAACCTGCCAGTTTTGTTTTCTTTTTATGTAGGTGAAACAGTCACTGCCTTTGAGTAAACAAAGGTGTAAGATGTTATTCAACTGCTCTTTATTAGGACTGATATGCCCTAAAGGGGCACAATCGATCGAATTTATCACTATTTAGAACTCGTATATTGCATACGACCAGTTTCAAGGAGCTCAAGAAGAGTATGCGATGATCGCTAATATACAGGTAAGCTTCTGGAAACACGCGCGCTCTGTGTAAGCGAGTGAACGAGCAGGCTGGCAGGTAAATAAGGGCGCACGTGCGCAGTGCACACCCTTGAGCTTCGTTGTGCAGCTGTCAGAAGGCACTGCGGTGCTAGGTCACCCGCGTTCCCCTGGTCCGCAAAATTTTTACCGCCACTGTAATGTTCAGCATGAACTCTGGTGCTGTTATATTACTTTAGACGCCCTTACGCTTCGTGGCTTTCTATACGCATTTTCCTTTGCCGCCCGTCGTGGCGCCTTGCGCGCAGGCTCGCGTGAGTATTTTAACTTGGATAGCTGACGTTGTCTCGATTCACGGTTGATTAGCGAACGTGTTGCGTAACTTCTAGTGCGGTGCCTAGCGTGTGGCGTTGTATAGATTATCTCATCACTCAGGAGCGAAGATAGCCAAGCTAGAAGAGCGGCACGCGCGCACTCTTCTAGCTTCGCCGGGAATCTGTTATCACTCATGACAACACTTGGCGATCTGTGATAAGAAGGCCCCACAATCTTCACGTAAAAACAAGATTTATTCGTTTATCTATTTATTATTTGTTTACTTACAAACTACTGCAGGCCCAAAAGGGGGCCCAAGTAGGGGCGAATGTACAAAGAAATGTAGTTACATAGCGCGAAGCGGGAATAAACACTACAAAGTGTCAAGAGTACAAATTGAGTAATAAATACCACTAATATACGTAGAACAAAAGCAAACATGAAACAACGAAGGTACTAACCGTATAATTCCAAAGCAGCAATGTGAAGTATAAACAGAAATAGTAACGGCACAATCAAATGTAAAGCTGTTACACACTTCAAATTAAGGCAATGTTGACAAGAGCGCGTCATACGTATAAATACACATGCATCGTATAAAATGAAATAAAACTATTTTAAGAAGTCGTTGCATTATCCCATTAAACTACGAATTAGGGAATACGAGATAAGCAATTAGTGAAGGTATAAAAATGTCATATGAATGACTAGTGTGGTAAAATAGAAGCGACATTGCAGATGCCAGCACTGCCGTTTCAGTTACATTATGAGGCATCTTGCGTCGGTAGAGAAGCAGATAAATATGACTTCACGCAAAAGAAATAGCGTATATGAAGCTAAATTCTGGGTATCTGTGTTAGTAGAACCACCTGCACTTCTTTGGGTATTCTGTGCATGTCTTTACATTTTGATCTTTTTTTGTCAGAAAACTTTCAATTAATGTCTACGGCCATTTTAAGTGCTTTTTTTGTGTTTACGTGTCTTTTTATTTTGTGTTTTTTCCGCTGCGCTGGACAAGATACGCAAGTTTTAAGCCAAGGGGGCCGTTCAATACAATCAGGATTAGAAGAGATCCAAAGAAAAGCCTAGAAACGGCAGCACATTTTCCCTGCTTGCGAAATGTCGACTCAAGAGAGAGGTCAACGTGACACAACCATGCAGTATGCTCGGCGGGCGGCCACTGCACAGAAATAAGAAGTGTGGACCGCTCGCTGCGCGTCACCATCACTTGTGCCTCTCTCGCCCGAGGCATTCGTCCTCCCGCTAGTTTGACCAGCACGCTTCATGATTGCCCGTCGCCGTTTTCCAACACTCGCTAGACAGCCGGCACCGCTTAGCAGACAGCACCAGGAGGAGGCACCCTGCCCTCCTACATTCCTGTCCGCCCGCTTGTCCTCCACATGCCAAACATTTGCGAAACGCAACGAGGCCACACAACGGAAACTGTAGATATGACGTGACGCCCCGCACAGCCACACATGCTGGCGTGATGGGGACGCGACGGCTTGTGCCACCACGGTGTTCCAGACGCAGAGACATCCTGACTGCTCCTCGCGACCTCTGTCGGTGATTCGGGCATAAAGAAGCCGCTATCCACAACGTGTGCCAGGGATTAGTGTTTTTGTCTCGTACTACAGAATGTCATCTGCTACGCTCTGTTACCTGTCACTTCTTCTAGTGTCACGGCCTTCTTACCACCTCTTCAAACTTCGTGGCTCCCCGTATTCCGAACAGCAGTGTAAGAAACAAGATTTGCCGCCCGCATCTTCCCACAGGAGAACTAGAGTAAATGCGTCGCAAAGTGGTGGGGGTATCGCGTGATTGTTGCCTAATTGCATGTGGTTTGTGAATTCCCATTTGTGATTTCGTCTTCATTATTCTTATTTAATGAATGAAGGAGAACCATTGCCTTCAACGCCAAGTGAAAGCCAAGTGAATACACGCTTGACTGAATTCCGAAAGCGCGATCCAGTGCCTACATATACGGGTTGGCTAGGAACGGTTGCACAGCCAGCGCCTCCTCTATTTAGATGCCTGCCGCATGAGAACAAAAACAGCCACACCCTTTCCCTCCTTCATTTCCGATTAGTGTCAGTCGTTTGCGCCACTTGTGGCGGACGGTGCAACAACTCGACATTTTGCATACCCTCCAAAATGGTCGTGTTAATATAATGGCCAATCTCGAATAACTCTCGACTGACGCGCCCCTACAGGTCACAAGTAAAAAACGCCGTGATGATAGTGTAAGTCGCGAGCGCCACCACGAAGGCAGGGCGACACCGCTGGCAACACGGGCCATTAGTCGGGCATCTTAAATAAAAAGGCGTTGGTACAGCACGAGAGGTTGTTTATAGGAGTGAAGATCCTTAAGCCATGGGTCATGCGTCCGCGATGTATGTAGTAGTAGTAGTAGTAGTAGCAGCAGCAGCAGCAGCAGCAGCAGTAGTAGTAGTAGTAGTAGTAGTAGTAATAGTAGTAGTAGTAGTAGTAGTAGTAGTAGGTAGCTACACATTGTATAGTCCTTGGAATGTCCGCTGCATGGCGGTACTGCTAAATGATGAATATATGACGAAAAGATGCGAAATGGCGTGCATGGAGTGTTCACAAGACGGACCGACGGACGCATGGATGGACGGACAAAAGACAAGCAGACGGATGGATGGATGGGCAAATGCACGCACAAACGAACGGATGGATGTACGCGTGGGTGGGACGCATGTACGAATGGACGGACAGACAGACGGACGGGTGGAAGCGTGGACAGACTGATGAACGCTTCTCCCCACTCATCATCATTTACCACGTGGATACTTTGTGATTTTTTTAATGGCAGACGCTGCCTGCGTCGGTCTTGCGAGGCGAGAGAGGGGGGGGGGGGGCAAAGCGACAGTTTTGCGAGGGTCTTCCTGGGCCAGCACGAGACTTACGCGAGCATGCGCAGTGTGGGTGTGGACGGCACCACCGCCGACGCCGAAGCGCGACATCGTGCAACTAAGAAATGCTCCGCATTTGAAAATCACAGCATCCGTCCATTTGTCCGTTCGTCTGGTCTGCGCATATGCTGTGCTGGCTACGCTGGAGGGATGGTCTGCCCTAAACCATAAGAAGATTCACCCTTAAAATAATTTAGTTTGGACTCTCCACCCAACGGCGCGTCCTCCTCTCGCGCTTTCCTCCTTTCAGCCCCCATGTCGCAAAGCCCCCATCGAAACTGCGGCCGGCGCTTTTACTATTGGCCTCGAGGGCATACCGTCGCGCCATCTACGTGATGACGTCACTCATAGGATAACGGCTTGTGTTGTTTGCTAGAAACTCCGCATTTTCTGTGCCTTTGCTGTGGACACCCTGCATTCTTCCCTTTGTTTCGAAGTTCTGTGCTTAAAGAAGCGGTAAGCCCTGATAATACGGGCAAGCAAACTACGAAGCGGTGCCCCCGGTGGCACTCTCGTGTCTAATTTGCATCGTAAAATTGTGACTAAGAACTGGTACAGCCATGGGCGACGATGCAAGTGGTGTCGCGAAAGCAAAGCTGCCGTATTCCACAACTACTACCTTATCTGTGACGTCAAAATTATTGCAACGCTGGCCTCTCTAGTGGAGGCCCTCGCGGCCAATAGAAGACAAGCTATGTGCGTAGCGTCCATAACGGCGTTGCGCACGTGGTGAAATGTTTTGCCGGTTTTTTTTAGTTTTTACACCATACAGCCACTAGCGGCGTTCATCGCACGCACCGTTTTTCGGTTGCGAGAAATGCGTTTTAGCTCTAGTTGCTACCATTCATGGTTCGAAAAAAAATCGTAGCATATTCATGGAGTGAATTATGAAGAGTGGGGCGAAGCGTCCGTACTTTTATGCTTCGGCCAGTCTGTCTGCCTGTCTGTCTGTCTGTCCGTTCGTCTGCTCCTGTCACACTATAGCACGCATCGGATGGACGGACGCTTCACCCCACTCATCATGATTCACTCCATGGATATGCTGGCTATAGACAGGATGGAAGGACGACGAACTAAGTGATCCTTTAAGGAGTTTCACCCCTAATACTGAGGCGAAAAAAAATCACAGCATATATACGGAGTGAATGATGATCAGTTGGGCGAAGCGTCCATATATGTCCATCCGCGCATCCGTCAGTGCTACCGCTCTCCGTCCGTCCATATGTCTGTCTGTCTGTCCATCCATCTTCCGTCCGTCTCTCTGTGTGTCCGTCCGTCTATCTGTCCGTGTGTCCATCCGTCTGTGCATGCATCCGATCGCGTTCGAGAATGCAAACGGTGCGCGGGTAACCACAAAAATCGCAGAGCAGACACAACATTGGCCAAATTGCGTAAGGTGGGGGACCAGGTGGGCCGGATAGTCCGCCGGGTTTCGAACAAGCGCGGGGGGTTACGATGCAAAGATGCCTTGCGGCTGGCACGTGCATTCGTAACCAGCCGAGTCCTGTACTCGGCTCCATACATCCACCTACGCAAATCTGACGAGAATGCACTCGAAGTCATTCTCCGCAAAATCTACAAGCGCGCCCTCGACCTTCCTGTTAACACCTCTAACCAGCGCCTTTTGGGCTTGGGAATGGTGAACACCTTCAGGGAGCTGAGAGAGGCGCACTTGACAAACCAATATACTAGATTCTCTAAAACACCGTCGGGTGGCCGCCTCCTTGCCCGGCTACACATCAATCATTCAATACACACGGAAGAGCGCGTACGAATTCCAGAAGTTTGGCGATACTCCTTGCACGTGCGCCCTCTTCCGGCTAACATGACCCGAGACGACTACAGTGGCCGATGCCTCGCGCGAGCGGAAGCCTTGGCTCGACACTACGGCCACAAATTCGAAGTATTCTACGTGGACGCCTCCGGCCCGCACCACGGTGGTTAGTACACGGCTGCGGTCGTCCACCAAAACACCGTTGTAAACGGACTCACATTCCGTGCACATAACATTACGCACGCGGAGGAGATCGCCATCGCACTAGCCGCCGCAGATCAGGACTCGAGGGTCATCATCACCGACTCAAGGGGTGCCTGTCGCAATATTGAACAGGGATACATTCCGTACCTTGCTTATAAAATTTTGCAGAACAGCAGCTACCTAGGTGCCCCCGCACACCGAACGATCATATGGGCTCCGGCTCACACGGGCCTCGATGGTAATGAGACGGCCGATGCCGCCGCCCGCGCGCTCACTCTCCGGGCACCATCCTCGTCCCCTACCGATCCGGAACTCGAACCCGATCCCACCTACACCTTTAAGGAGGTCACACAATTTTATCAATCTGGCCATAACGTCTATCCGAAACCCTGTAAGGGTCTCACGAAGGCGGAGGAGCGAATCCTCCTTCGCCTTTATACCAAAACTCTATTGTGCCCGGCAATCATAAAACACTCTGACCCCGCTTGCACGGGGAAGTGCCCGCATTGTGAGGAAAATTCTACTGACATTTTCCACACGGTGTGGGCATGCCAAAAAACCCCAAGCCTAACCCCACTACCCAACCCTTCGCGGGGGGACTGGGAGGCAGCCCTGCTCGGCTGCTGTGACCTGACGGCCCAACGGGCCTTGGTCGAGCGTGCCCGGGCCGCGGCCAACGCCAATAGGCTCCCGTAAGAGGGAGCCCACCTAGAGTTTGTACGGGGCGGCCCCTTAAGGACCATTCCCACCCTCCCTGTAAATAACATCTGTAAATAAATGTTTTTTAGCAGCAGCGCGGGTAACACCGACGAAACGCGAGCAAGAAGCCGAGCGCAAGCGTCTTCAACGCGCCAGCTGCTTCGGTTCGTCCACGCCCCACCAACGATCCGCTACGTACGGCGACTATCCAGGAGTCTGAGGGAGGCACGCCTGCTTCGCGCACCCAAGCACAAATCACGCAGCAGCCAGTCGGAGAGTAGCGGTACAACGCCATCTAGAATATCCTCACTCAACAGCAGTTGTTGTGCTTCCATGAGACAACTCCATCTATTATACTGTTCGAGAGATGCTGCCTTCCTTTTTTTCTCGTCTCTTCTTCTCTCGGTTACGCGTGAGGCTTGACGAGGTTAGGCTAAGAGGAGCTTCGCGCCTAACAGAAAAAAAACGCGTGTTAGGCTCGTCGCGGTCCCGTCGGTTGCTTAAGCCCCCATGTCGCAGCGCCCCCCTCAATACAACGGCCAGCGCATGCTCTAAAGGTCATCATTATGTGGACGTGCTCTCAGTCGCAGCGAGTGGGGAGTGACCACACATAAATTATTTTAGATGCAAAGTAGCTCTTTGACTCACGCGTGTAACACCGTACGTACGTGTGTCCACACGAACGTGCTGCAAGGCATTCCCCTCGCCACAGATGTTGGAGCGATGCAAAGTAGGTCAGGCTGCAGCTGCGCGCTGACGTCACACTCCCTCACACGTTTCTCTCGCAGGTGAACACTGACGTCATTCTCTCCCTTACCCGCTGCACGCTCGCTGCAGCGCTCACAGCTACCGGCTTCTCTGACCACCCACTACACACTTCTCTCTCACTTCATCCTCTCTACAGCCTGCAACGGTCGACCTCCCGTCGAGAGGAAAGACTCTTTCGGCTCGTTCATCTGCAGTGACACGTGCACAAACCGAACTCGCCTCCCGTGTCTTTGTTTTTCAAACAAACGTTTACTCGAGCAAACGCTACACCGAGTTTCGCTTCAAACCGTTCCTGCAGCACCTACGCAGACGCCCGCTTCAACCGGGTACATGCCGTGCGCACCGCTACTGTTTCGCGTTCCATCAGGGTTTCCCTCGGGGAGATGGTCCATAATTTTTCTTTTTTACACCGTGTTCCGAGCTCACGCCGACGCGTGTTGGCCTCGCCGCAATCGTGCCACTCAACGTTGGCCTCGACTCGACGCGAAGAGGCGCCGAGTGACATAGCATGGCCGCATGAATCATCACCCTTCCTTCACAGCGGATCAACTCGCTCGCTCTGTGCACTTTTCGGGGCGAGAGCTTGACGTGGGCTCTCACGACACACCAGGGGGCTCTGTCACTCGTTTGTGTGCCATTCATAAGCACCCTAGCTGGGAGCTTGCCGGCAAGACAGTCCCTGCAATGCCGCCTTCCAGCCTGTTCTCGCTGCATGTCTGCTATTCAAGAGGCCACCGAACCTAGTCTCGATACTGCTATACGCTCGCTTGGCGCCAGTTGCTGCTGCGGCAAACCATTTTACGATGCTTTGCTGTTTGTGCCGGTTAGCTCTCCGCTTATCTTTTGGGTACACGGTTGGACTCGAATCGCAAAACAAGTTCCCACGAGAAACTTTTTTACGAGGCCGCATCTCAGCAAAAGCAAAAACCGAGTGTGTTATTTTTTTTTTCACAAGGGAAACCAGCATAGACATGTTTGACGCACGTTTTGTCGAGACATACTTTTAAAAAAAAATAAATTCTTCATAGCAAGAAGTGAGCTTGTCAGAACCTTAAGAGAGCGCAGAAAACAAACCGTGAATGCAGCAAAGCTTTTGCTTCATGGTCGCAGACTGTGCAGGACAGAAAAAGACCAGTGACACGCTGACCTTGTAACCATGAAAACTTACGCCCACGTTAGATGAGGTTGTTAAGTTATAATCCCCAGGCGGTCGAAATACCCACAGCTCTAAATTACGACGTCCTTCATAATCATATCATGGTTGCGGAACGGTAAACACCAACATTTATTACAACAGCTGTTACGCTTGCCCTGCAGCACGAGTCCACATTTGAAATAGAAAACAATTGAGAAATAATATGTCTAAAATATAGATGGGCTATGATAGAGCAAATGCATCAACCAAATGAGGGCACCAGTGATTTGATATCTATTGGTTACAACCGCAGTGAAGCCATGAGACAATAAAAATAAAGAAGGCGTGCAGAAGCCAAACACTCATATAAAATAAATTATGGATAAAGAGAGGAAATGCAGACGCGAACAAAAAGCAACAAGCCACGGGTGAGGAGGGGGAGCGTACCAATTTTTTTATCGTTAGTCACGCTCATTTTGCTGACGTATTTATGTGACCGTAATACTTCATGAAAGTCACGGTGAACACCGGCATAAGACACCGGTCGCGGTAAGCGCATACCCGCGTACCCGGGCGTAGTATGCTGATACGTTCTGTACGTGTCTGACCACACATCACGTTTTCAAGCACACTTGACCTCTCATACCACTTTTGGTCTACACCAAGTTGAGGATGCGATCACGAGTGCATCCAGACCTAGGCGGCTAGATAGATAGATAGATAGATAGATAGATAGATAGATAGATAGATAGATAGATAGATAGATAGATAGATAGATAGATAGATAGATAGATAGATAGATAGATAGATAGATAGATAGATAGATAGATAGATAGATAGATAGATAGATAGATAGATAGATAGATAGATAGATAGATAGATAGATAGATAGATAGATAGATAGATAGATAGATAGATAGATAGATAGATAGATAGATAGATAGATAGATAGATAGATAGATAGATAGATAGATAGATAGATAGATAGATAGATAGATAGATAGATAGATAGATAGATAGATAGATAGATAGATAGATAGATAGATAGATAGATAGATAGATAGATAGATAGATAGATAGATAGATAGATAGATAGATAGATACGCTCAAGTTGTCTTTGGTTCCCTGATAAATGGTTCATATTTAATATGACTTCAAGATGTAAACTTTGTATTTTCCAGAACTTGTTTTGTGCCACTCAAACATGCGATGATGCACCAATCAAACCAACAAGCCATTCGTAAGAAACAAGAAAAAAAAGTCTAACATTTTCCACACAAGGAACGCGAGATGCCTTCGATCAATTCGCTGAAAGGAAAAACAACTGTCGTTTAATCTTCACTAAGCTGGCCCTCGGCTGTGATCGAAATCCGTTTAGGAATCCGCCCATTCTTTTCAAAAACCGGCTTCCCCTGTTCCGTGCCCCGCACGTTCTAGCCCTTGAGTAATGCCTCATGAACACCCTATAGTGATGCGGACCAAACCATGGCAAGCTAGTGGTAACTAGCGCCTACCAAAAGTCCGCAGCTGAGGCTCGTGTTGAATGAAGTTACTGCTTCCAATTTAGCGTGATTCATTGCACCACTTCATACGACTACAAAAAACCGCATCACATGGGAGGCTTTGCTGAAAAATACAAGCCGATTGAGGAATGATTATATAAGTGATTATTTGCTTTACTGCAGCGATTCAACGCGTCTGTTTAAAATGAAAGCGAGCTGAGCTAGTTCGTTAGTATACATAAAAAAATACAGGGCATGCAAATACAGACACCATACTTTATAAGTTTTCTTAAGGAACTGAGCAGTTACCCAGAAAAGGGCTCTTTGCTCCTCCAAAAGACAAAATTCACGCAACAGATTGCACACGGCCCATTTTTCGGAGTAACTGCAGGAATGTTCGCGCCCTGTGCAAACGACCCACCGGTGCCTACACAAGCCTGTTTCCTTTCAGATAGTGCCGTATCGTGGTGTGGTGTAGTGGTCAGTGCACGCGCATGCTGAGTGGTCGTGACTTTGAATGCCGTGTGTTTCGTGCAAATTTCCGGAATTTGTTTCTTAATGTCATGCTTGAACATCGATTGTACAGTACTATTCAGTGTTAAGTGAAACACTCCAATGAGCACCTATCATACTGAAGGCCCCATAACTGTCGGTAGACGTAGAAACATAGCTCGTTCACGACACTGGTCTATCAAAAAATGTCAGAACAGTCAAGCAGAAGTAGTCTGATGCAAATCTAAGCCACTATGCTTTTGCCAGAGAGCGAACACTTTCGTGTGCACATTGTGCACACAAAAGTGTTGCCTTTAACAAGGAACACCTCTGTACATCTAATCAAATGCCGGTGCGCACTTCGAAAGGCTGGTTAAGTAAAGCAAAAGGTCATTTTTTTTTTTGCTCAAAATAACTGTTGCTATTTTGAGGAGTAACAATGACAGCGCGGTTACTCGTGCACCGTTGCTCCCAAAATGGGTCAATGGGTGTGGCAAGTTAGTTTCTCCTCTAAAGCAACAACCTCAATACCCCTCTTCCTCCTTTTTTGTTAAAGTGTAGCAGAAAATCAAGACATCACAAACACGGACTTCTTTCTTGTGTAAGAGTTTGCACACCCTGCCTTTTAAATGCGAACCATTTCGTTGCGTACTGCAAGCGCTTGCAACTATCTATATATCTCTCAATCTATCTATCTAGCCGCCAACGTCTGGGTGCTCTCGTGATCACGCCCTAAAGTTGGGGTAAGCCAAAATTATTATGTGAGGGCAAGGGGGTTTGATGAATCTAACCCGATGTTCGTGACACATACCCATGGCTGGGTATGTGTCACTAGAATGCGGGTATGCTCCACTGGTGCTTGACAGTTTACATGTACCCAGGAATGGCGACAACACACATTAGTAGTATATATGCGAGAGCGTTAAGAAAAACTGACATCGAAAGCGTTTATTCGACGAACATCAGGTTCCCATCAGGAATCGAGCCCAAGCATTCTGCGTGGCAATCAAGTATTCTACCACAGAGCCTCGGTACGGCTCGGTACGGCTTTGGAAAAATGCACTATGCAGGTGCGAGGTTGGTCAAACGTCGATTGTGGGTGTAATTCTGGCTATCCTATTTCGTAAACATAACAAATGTACTCCTAATATATACAGCCGTCTCGTCGGTTTAACGTTAGGTGTAGTTAAGTGCCATCCACTGAAGTTAATTTATGTAGCCGTGTCTAGGGATATCATCCTCGTGAGCACAAGCGTTACATATCAGGTTACCACTTCTCGTGTTGCTGGTATACTCGTGTTGCTTTTGGCATCGCTGCGCAAGTGTAAACAATTGGTTATATAAAACATGTGCGACTGTTAAGCATATGTATGTGCGTACCTTTTTACATTTAATTATCATCCTTTCATAGCATATCGCACAATAACAAAAATTATAACGCGGTTTCCTTCCCTCGCATGCTTCGCATAATGTCGATTAAGAAGGTATGTGGGGTCTGGGGTCTGCCGATTATATATATATATATATATATATATATATATATATATATATATATATATATATATATATATATATATATATATATATGCGCCCCGCACATCGCAGCTCTCAGCCAGCGTTACGGCAACGATGGAGCTCTCAACCATATAAGTGAATGAAATAGCTTGCATCGGCATGTATCTAACTACAGTGGCGCTTTTACCAGGCCTATTAACAACTTAAGGCTGAAAGTTAAAGACTGTTCAAACTTTTGCTGTGCGCACGCAGAAGGAACATCACTCTCGGAGAACCAAAGAGTGAGAACCCTTGTCACTATTTCAATAACATATGGTCGTGTGCCCAGCTGTTCGGCTTAGTCAACCTCTATGGAGATAATTCATTTTTCTTCTTTAGGAAACCTGCTTTAAATGCCACTTCGTTCTCTGTGCTGGAGGATTTCTGCCTTCATGTTGAAAAATCTACAACAGAGTGCGAAGAAAATAAACGATGGTTGCATAAATTCTGGCTTCATGTTGAAAAACCTACAACCGAGCGTGATGCAAATAAGCAATGGTTGCATAAAAATGCTTTTGCGATGAGTTATATGGAGGGACAATCTTCTCGGAAGCGCGAATTGCATTAGTAATTCTCCTAAACACTTCTGAAGGGTATTTTTGTTTTTTTACATAGTGTTGCAGAGGATAATATTTGATGCGCGTGATTTTACGCAGCCAAGTGTTTTTCTATATGTGTAGTACGCAGTCACATGCGAGTTATTTCGTAAGCGAGGGAGCTAATCTCGCCCTGTAGATCTGGTGTGACATTATAGGCTGCGTGCGCTCGTCTATATAGGTGAGGTCGAGTCGGGCGTATTAGACCTACGTGCACGCGGGGGGTCCAGTCGCTGCAAATAACCTGCAGGCTACGTCTTTCAAAGTACTACTCTGGCACCTCATCACCGTGCTAATAGCCTCATTGCTTCGAACGCTTACTGCGACAATTGGCCAAATGTTGGGCGTCGGCAATAATGTTTGTCGGCAGAAGATGGCACAGCCACTGTTAAGTACGCGGACATCGTAAATACAAATGACGCCAACTGCGGCGTGCATGAAGAACGTGGAGCGCAGTTCATACGCACCGATTAATGGGTTTCATTTTACTCTGACATCGCACTCTCTTCACGCAAACACTCGCCAACAAAAAGGCAAGAACACGCAAAGCTGAAGAGGAAAAAAGCGGTGGGCGTTTTCGCCAAGGTGTTAAATCACCGCCCATAACAAGGAGGCCATATATTACTGTCAACATTACTCAGCAAAGACGGAACTCGCTTGCCATGCGGCGGCGTTTTAATAGCGTTTGGTGGCTCCAGGTGCGGCGCGATCTCCAGCCGATAGGGAGTGGAGCGGCGCGCGCCTCGTTAATTCTGTGCAGAGCCTTGGCGCTAAAGTATTCGATTGGTGTCTCCACAACCTCGTGTATATTAGGCCTAAACATTCTTCTCGTAGCACTAATTCACACCTGTCATCTTCTTTTTCTCGTTAATTCACGACATGGGTCTCGAACTCACCTCGACCAGCTAGCGGGCCACTGTCGCAAAATTTGGCCCCACGATGACCGGGACAGGGAAGGATATTGAAATAGGGGAGGGAGGGGGGGAGATTTGCATAGTCACCTAACGCTGTGATTTCGTATTCTCATATCTTATATAAGGAGAATTCTTGCAAAGCCATTTCATCACAATTTGAGAAACATATCGAAACCGATACCAAGGGCTCGTATTTGGATATTACTCATATCTGAAACATAGTGATTTTGTTCCAAGGTTATGCTTCAACAAATAGTAATCGCATGGGATGCTTCACGGAAAGGAATGATCGACAACATTGTCGTCTCTGTAGCCTACCCAGAGAGAGCGTTGTTTATCACAATGAGCGTGTGAGTAATACGAGTACCGTTTAACAATGGACTAAACATTTTATTCCTTGTCAAGCCACGAGCCGCGTCAGGAGTTTAAAAGCCGCAGCCGCATCCCTGGGCCGCGGGTTTCCTTGTAGCACACGTAAAGAACAGGAACAAATGAACGCACATATAGACAGACAGAGTGCTAGCATCATGCATAGTTTATTTTTGGAAATCAGGGGAAGATATGCTACCAACAATCGCACCCCTCTCAGGGTTGAGACTCCTGATCTGTTACGAGGGTGCTGAGGAGGTGTAAGTGCCCTGCGCATGGTATACAGTGAATTCGACATTTGCAATCTTTGTCAACCGCATCGTGGAAACCACCAGGCATCACACTGTTTGTAGCACGCTTCAAAGTAGGCAACAAAGAAAACAAGAATGTCACCCGCGGCGGAAATACAGTGGCAGCGGCCTTCTGTTTCTCAGAAAAGGGTCGACCTTTTAGATTCGTCACACCGCATTGGGGCAGTGTGGGAAGGCAAAGCAAGCCAGTCGATCCCGCGTTGAGTAGCTGCTTCGATAATGTTCTCTCTTACGGAGAAGTGGCATGTATTTGAATGTTTCAGCGAGTGGGGAAAGTAACAAAATTGGCTCAGGTTTAATTCTTGTAACCTTCGTAAATAAAAGTGAAAGGTGTGCTTTGCTTTGTATTGGAAATAGAGTACCCACAGTATATCAATGAACTTAGCCTTCACTGCATAAGGTTCTTGGGTGCTGACGAAAATCGCGGTCTGGAGGCCTGTGCAGCAGTTAGCAATCTAAAATGTTCTAATATAGCTTCCCTTTGCTGCAGTGTGTCTGCGGACAACTTTGCCTTTCCATGGGATTTCGCAGCCTGCCGTCTAGCTATATATGCTGGATTCATTTCATTTTATTTTAATATCTTAATAGGCCTCTTTTAGGATCTATTTTGCATGAAGACTGGATAGCATGTTTCTGAAACGGAAAGCGGGTGGTAAGACAAGGCACGTTTTTGCGCAGTGCTCAGAAAATCGGAATAATTGTTACGACAGCGGCACTATGAGGCCGGTCGTTCTAATCTCTGGTAGCTCGCGCTAAAACGCACGCACAGGCATCCCAGCCGGCGCATCAACCATGGCGAGTCTGAGCGACCAATCGCCGGCGATACAGCCGGCAAATTTTCGTCTATTCGCCTGGTGCGCAATCTGATGGCGACGCTGCGAACCACGCCTGTAAGACGTCAGAGTGGGGATTCACGCACTTTCGTCGTCTACGTAAGCCCGGCACCAAGTGTAAACCATGTCGTGGTAAAACCCAACATCAAAGCAACTTGTGTAGCGCGGCTACTGACGCTTGACGCTGTTCAAACAGCCCTAGATCGCTGCTTTTGGCGTTCCTTCTATAGAAGCACAGCGCCTTCTTTCTCAGAACTGTGACTGCTTGTCCCCACGGGGCTGCACAATGGTGAAGTACTGTTCTGTGCCTCATACCCCAGTCACATGGGCACCCGCGAACAGCGTTTAACTCCCTCGTCCTTACGACAAGGGAGATGCGGTCCGTGTCACACGGCCACCCTTACGAATATGAACGTAAACAAAGTATTTCTCGAAGGACATTCGATGATTACCCTTTGCAGCGGAACGATATACTCTCGTCCCCAGCAGTCTGCCGGTCAGGAAAAAAATTCGAGCATTAAATTGCCGAAGTGAGAACAATAATACGTTTTGGCTATATAAACGTTCTTCCGTTGCAGTACGCATTCATAACACGCACGCCAGAGTGCAGCTACTCTCTACACTATGCCTCGCGAGTTAGGCCGAGCGCCGCCATTTAAAAATATTTCATCTGTGCGTGGGGTCGTTGTCGTCGCCGTGTTTCCGTTTGCCCGTGAGAGGCCATTACTTACGAAATATCACACTACTTCTTCACGGCTTCCACTACGTCACTCATGGCTGAAGACACAGCACAGTGTACAGAAGACAAAATACTTGCTCATGAGGCAAGGAAACACGAGAACTTTTGTACACAGGCTACAAAAAAGCTAGTTGTCGAACAAGGCACAATTGTAAACAAACATAGCGTTAGCCACAAGGTGGCCAGCGTCGCTGCCAGCATCGCTACACTTAGCGAATGCATTCTCTTTTGAAATAATGTTTATGGTTTGTTCGCTTCGTACCTACTCAATAGTGTATTTTTGCAAAAATTGCCTAACGAAGATTCACAAAAGAACAACTTGAGATGAAATTAGAATACTTTATCGATAATGAAACAGCCCCGGCTGAGCCCCTCGCGTCAAGCTATAACAACCTTGTCATTTCCGTGTGGCACTGCTGCAACTCCACTCCGTCAAACTCCCTAGGGGAGATTTACGTTGACGAAGTTTAACAGGATGCGGTGGTGGTGGTGGTGTGACAGGGGTATCAGTGTACGCCCGTGGGAAGCTTTCACAAGTACTCTAGGGCTGTGATACAAGTGAGTTTGTCTAGTTGAGCAGGAACTCGGGTAACGCAAACATCATCTTTGATTTGGGGCCTGGGCATAGAGGTGAAAATTCTCACTCCAACCCCCCCTTTCCCTCTCCTGCTGGCGCCAACCCTGCACTGAGACGTTGTGTGACAGGTTCGCAAGTCCACTTGTTCGCATTAAACAACGTGCGCCGCATCGTACACCACCTCGCCCTCTATGAGATGCCACGATGTTTCGCAAGCTTTATCTTCATAGTTGTAAATGCTGTAAAATGACACGCTTTCTGAAATATCGCAAGTTACACCCGAACTAATTAGTATCGTACAGATGATAGGCGAGAACATTTCCCCAAAGTCTCACTTTCTCACCAGCAATGCGATGGGTGGCATCGGCGTGCTCGTCAGCCACCCGGGAGATTTCTTGGCCTTGTCGATGGGGCCGAAACCAAAACAAGTTTATAATTTAACTCGAAAACATTCGTTGCAGATGTTAGCTGACCCTCGCGATGCTATGCTTTCGACAAGGTTCTCGCCAGAAGCCGACGATTCGCGTACAGGAGCAGCGGCTGCTGCAACGCGGTTGAGAGTGGAGTCCCCATTCCGACGTCACATGTGAGATTGCGCCTGTTTAAGATCTCGAGTTGAATAGTCACGTGGCGCCGCAGCGGCGAGGCTCCGAGCGAGCGTAGCTGCAACGCATCGGCTGAGCGAATAACGCTGCATGACGTCACTCACACTTACACGACTCAAGGTCACTGCGACGGGATGAACGACCTCGCGAGACAAAGCTTGGAATGGCTTTCACTGTAAATAATATAAAATAGTGGACTGAATACAGAGCTAGCCTGCCAATACCACAGAACAATGGCCATAGTCATTTAGATGCAGAAGAAAAAAGGAAATAATTTACGGACCCCCTTTTCGTAAGACACAGCTATATGAAACCCAGAACGTACCCCGCCACGGTGGTCTAGTGGCTAAAGTACTCGGCTGCTGACCCGCAGGTCGCGGGATCAAATCCCGGCTGTGGCGGCTGCATTTCCGATGGAGGCGGAAATGTTGTAGGCCCGTGTGCTCAGATTTGGGTGCACGTTAAAGGTGGTCAAAATTTCCGGAGCCCTCCACTACGGCGTCTCTCATAATCATATAATGGTTTAGGGACGTTAAACCCCACAAATCAATCGAAACCCAGAAAGGCATCATCATCAGCCTATTTTACATTCTCTGCAGAACACCCTCTCACGATTATCTCCATTTTCTCAATCTTTGTCGAGCTGATTCTAATTTGTACTTTAAAACTTGTTGATTTCATCACCTCAACAAACTAATCAGCGTTTCTCTTCCCCTGATATCTTCTGCACAACTTTAGCAACTGACCGCCAACATGAAGTACTCGAAGTCAGTTTGTCGCTCATTAAATGAGACCTCACACAATAAAAATAGCTGTGCAAAAGCTAATGACGCTATGGTGGCCAACTAGCCAACTAGCCCAACAACATGTTTGATTAAAACACAAATAACATTTGCTTTTAATTAATGCTAAGGTTTGAGCGATTAAATCAATACAATACGTAGTCGCGAATCGCATGCAGTGTGCTCGTGTAGCCGAAGAGGGCTCTGTATAAGTCTCGTCCAAGTGACGGATCGGTAAAGGACGCATGTTAACCGGCGCGCCGCATACTGTGATTCTCGTAAGGTAGCACCATCAAATTGCCCATTCGGGTGAAGAGACAATGGTACAATGAATTGCGCAGAAATCAGCAGTTTGAGAGATTCGTCGACCTCCATCTCTTTATCTCACTTTGGTAGCGAGATCGTGCAGTGTGCCGCCGTCTTACACAAAAAGCTTTGCTCATTTTTTTACCATTGAATTTAGTCGGAAAGAACATCCTTCTTCTTGCTTTCCCAGCGAAGATAGCACCTCAAAAACATACGGAACTTTTTCATAAATGTTATCATCAGGCCGACTGCGCCCACTGCAGGACTAATGCCTCTCCCATTTTACACCAATCAACCCGGTGCTGTGCATGCCGCGGCCCCGCTTTACCCGCAATCTCATTCGCCCTCGTGGCTTTCGGTCTCCCGTTCATGCGGTTGTCTTCTCCTGGAATTCAGACTGTTACTCTTTATGACCCGCGGTTGTCTTGCCTACGCGCTACATGCCCTGCCCATGTCCATTTTCTTATAAATGTGAAGCATTTCTTAGCGAACATCAGCGACTTTGAGCGTATCTATCTATCTATCTATCTATCTATCTATCTATCTATCTATCTATCTATCTATCTATCTATCTATCTATCTATCTATCTATCTATCTATCTATCTATCTATCTATCTATCTATCTATCTATCTATCTATCTATCTATCTATCTATCTATCTATCTATCTATCTGTCTGTCTGTCTGTCTGTCTGTCTATCTATCTATCTATCTATCTATCGATCTATCTATCTATCTATCTATCTATCTATCTATCTATCTATCTATCTATCTATCTGTCTGTCTATCTATCATATTCCTTAAGTTAACGCCTATCATTTTCTTTTGGGTTGTTCACTACGTTGTCCTCAGTGGAATTTGATCTCTCATTGTAAGCCTTCAAGATTCTTCTTCTTCGTAAATAAGGAATTTTCCGACTATTCGAAAACCGGCTGAAACAAATGACCACATGAGATCCGTGCTTTTCTGTTCCGGCAGTGCTGTACTCAACTATAAACGATGCTACAGGCTTTGCGTTGCCTATAGAGCTCGCTGCGGTCACCCGCCACGTATCGGCCGGGCAGGCGGTACAGAGAGGCGCCCTCATTAGCACCTCGTGCCTCATCACCTGCCTTTGTGTTCCTCGCCGCAGCTAATGCTTATTTCCCAAGAAAGAAAGCTCGCTAAGCGGCTCGTTATTAATGGCGTTCGCGTACTGGCGAGGCCTCGGTTCACCTCCTGGGCTGCGAGGTCCCGAATGCTTTCCGAGTTCGCTCCACGCTCTGTTGCTCACGACGGCGTGACTCGGATCTTTATTTTGAGCTCCAGACTGGAAGAGAGAGCTGGTGTTCGGTAGCGCATCAAAGGAAACTCGTTAACCGAGGTGTCATGAGTGTGTGTCTGAGCGCAGAAGGCGGGGTGAGGGTCCCGCCTGCTTTGTGCGTGAGGCTACTTTAGGCCACTGCACTTAAATACGGGAAGAACAAGCAGGAACACACAACCAAATGGGCACGAATGCAAAAACATGGCGCTAACTTCCAACAACGCCTCTAGAATATTTTATACGATACGATCGAGCCCGCAAGACTATCGTCTAAACGCTGCGTTTGCTTCGGTCGACCTTTATGCCATTTCTTGGCTCTCTCTGCAGCATTAAACCAATGACGCCCAAAAGCTTCGTCTGTTTAGTGTTTCGACTGCCAGTCAGAGCCTAAATGAAGAGCGTCTACGCAGTGATTTCGGAGGCCGCAGTAAGAGGATCGTGTGTGCTCTCATTAACTGTCACATCTGCCCGCCTTAAGGAGAAGACATCTCTCGTATTTCGTTAAGGTCTTCTGTTGCACACTTCGGGTTACTTGTTGCTTTTGCAACTTGCCCCACATAATTCATTTCTAGACATCTCGTGTAAATCTTGTGATGTCTAGACGCCTGTTGCGTCAATTTGTTGTTTTATGTGGCGTTTTGTAGAAAGGCACGACAGAACAGGGACGTTAAGGTCAATGCTTCCAGTTAACATGTCGTGATGTAAAGAAAGATCTGGGCTTGCAAGAGGAAATGCACTAGCGAATATAATAATGACATGGCAAGTGCGAAAATGCGTGATTTTAAAGAACGCTGCATTTCGTCACAAAGCGAACGCAAAGACATAGTATGTGTTCTATCATCTCGCCACCATTGCAGGAGTCATACGTAGATGTGTGCCGACGTTCCTACGGAAAATGAGTATGCTTTCGGAGAAGCCGCTACCAACTGCAAGCGACACAGTGAACGTATGGACACAAAATTGGAACAAAAGAGAGGACTGCGCTAACAGAAAAAAAAATTAGGGCAGCCAGTGAGTCAGTCAACAAATTTTATTCCGGTCCCAAGAAACTGCAGAGTCGTAGTTGCGGGCTGCACCCACGTTGGGACCGGAGCCTTCTTTGTTTCCAGCTCTTTGCTTTCCTGTTCTCTTTTCCAGTTTTTTCTGTGTTTCATGTTTTATATATTTCTATTTTTCTTCCTATTTATTGCTTTACTTCTCTCTCTCTATTTCTCACTTGCTTGCTCTTTTCTAATCTTTACACGCTACGCCAATCGCACGCGACAGTACCTCAAACTTCTCCGCACTTATAACATCACTCGAATTACAAGAGGACGAAGACTTCTTTTTGGTACACGCTCAATACTCTACGGATGACTATGCTATATTATGGTGTCGCCTGCGTTACGCCAAGTGACCACGATAGCATCCTATCACAGCATACGACACATTACGACAGCCCAGCATCCAAAGTTGCTCCTCACTTTAAAAAAAATTTGAAATAAAATAAGACAATTAAGGGTGGATCAGGGAGTAAAAAATCGTAGCCAACACCCAAATTCTCATTAAATGGGAAAAATTCAACTGAATTAGTCATTTTATAGATAGAAAAAGCAATCCGTGCCCTATTAGAGGTATGATTGAACGGAGGGCTAGTGCCGCCGAGGAGAGGAGATGATACGGTGAAGTTGGTAAGTTTAAAATCAAGTTGGCTTGCAAATGGAAATTAAAAACTGTGTGTAGACGCCTTCATTTTAGAATTTACACAAGACGATGACGGTGGCAGCCATGTTCTAGCGCTCTCACGTCCCGTCCTGCGAGGGTAGATTCCATAGGCCATTTTGTGTAGCCTAATATTCCTTGCCAACGCTGTTTCGCGTCTGTGTATCTCTAAATACGCTGAAGTGGTGATAACTGCGTACTCGTGAGAAATCATATCATACATTTCTTTATTCCTTTAATATTACAATTCCGAGTCATATCCGCGGTCATTCAACGTGATCTTTATATTTGCCCTATACAGTATGACCACTAAGAGCTACACAGTCGTCCAAGCATGTGTTGTATGCGGTGTCTTTTATTTTCTTTGGTGCACTTTTGCTGGGCAGAAAATTACACGTTGAGACGAGCACTCCCACTGCCTAATAACCACTCGCCTCGCAGGGTTGTAACAAAGATGTTTCACCTTCAAACAGCACCGCGAAAATAGACGACAGCTCCCGAATGTTTCTTCTCGCAATAATACCTGCAACAAAAGTATTCTTGTGGCGTTAAGTAATAAATGAAATACGTGGGAGATTGTGCGAGGAGAGCGAGCAAATCGCAGCCCGTGCACTCACAGCTGGCGTTGTGAGACATCCGTGAAAGCAGACACGCCCCTAATAGCATCTTTTCTGATTGCTCTGACGCCCCGCGACTTTGGGTAGGTGCAGCCATGAATTAAACCCACACACCAATGCCACGGCGAGATTGCGGTAAGTTTCGCACACGCGCTTCAGCACGAAGCGGCACTGTAGGCATTCACGCATCCTATTCCAAACGGAACTGAGGATCTGTGCACATTTCAAGCACTTCTCATTGACAGCCGTTGTTTCTGCCTCAGAAAAACAACGCAGTGCAAGTATAATAATGATCACTGGCCTGTTATGCACCAAAATTATGATGTCATTACGAGGGACCCTGTACAGAGGAGGACTATGCGCCCACTGCGCTCTAACTCTCCACAGACAGGAACGCCTCTGGCGGCGGCGGGCGTGTCCGTGGAGTGATACATTGTTTCAAACGCCGCATCTGGTGCCAGCGCTCGCGCCGACCGCCTGCAAGTTATCCCGCAGTTTTGCCAAACGTTTCTTCTTTGGCGGTCAATCCATGGCGGAGCTGGCAGCAGCCAAGGAGGATTAAAGAAAAATTGCTGGAGTGGAAGCTCCCGCAATACCTTGCCAGCAGAAGTGAAGCCAGCTTTTGCCACTGCCAAGATGGCGGAAATATGCTCTTTTCTGATAGTGCCCACTTAAAGATCAAGTGTCTTTGATATATTATGTAAATGCTGCGTCAGTTCTATATTAAAGGATAGTTGTTCCCGACGAAATAACACACAGAAACGAGTATGGATGACCGAATCTTCAAAGAACTTTGCCTCCAATTAGAGGCTCACTAAGGAAAACTAGTAACTGTAAGACGCACATGGAGCACTATGTGGCCCAAAAAAGTTCCCACATTAAACTCGTTGGGCTGCGAGGGTAACGCTTCGTTTTTAATCGCTGAACGGTGATCCTTTATCATGCCCCTAGTAAAATGTCCGCGACAGCCACCATCTTGCAGAGGAACGGCTTCACTTCTGCGCAACCATCTCCACTCCAGCATTTTTTTTATCCTCCTTGGCAGCAGCAAGGTTTGTTGAGTTGTGGGGTGTCACAATATTAACAACACCTCGTATGGAACAACGTTTTACCGTTTCCGGAAGGCTCACTAGGGGGAGAGACACCAACGTTTCATACGACTTGTTCACTGTCTATTGTGAATGAAGTTGTTTCACTCCCCACCTTGCGCTGAATCGCTTCTGCGAAGAGATTGTCTTATTCTTGTTATTCCTAACGCAGGATTGATGGAATAGGCCGGGAGCCCTCAGAAAACAGCAGAAATTAGCAGTACGATATTCGCGTGCGCTGCTAAGGCCACCTAACAGGAGCATTTAGCCTACCGCCCACCTAATTTTCCATCACCTTACAAGGAGGCTGGAACAGCTCGCTCATGCGAACGCTACGAAAGATTCAATACCATAAGTGATTTGGGCACTCTTTAGGCTTAACAGCTATAACTCTTTCTTTCATTCTATATGCATTCGATTCACAGTGTATATCTTTAGGGCTCTGTTTTATGCCTATCGTGCTAGTATGATATTTTTGTCAGGTTTAAATAACGAAAAACGTCGTGCTAAAATCAGTTTTCTATTCCTCAATGTCATTTTGTATTGTTAGGGTTATGACCCACTTTCGTATGAAGCGCATGGGACTCTCGCTCGAATTGTTTTCGATTCCCTTTCGAATCGTTGCCGATGCATGACCACTGTCGCATGTGCTTGCACTCGCTGGCTATACCAGCTCTGTAGCCGCAGGTCACGTACTTGCAGCATGTGCTGCGCGAGCGCTTCAAAACTAATTAATGAACGCTTAATACAAATGCTTAGTTAGTCTCAACTTGATAGTCTTTGAAGGAGCGTTGATGCACGTTTAGAACACACATATACCTGTCACCGAACTCAAAATGCTTCCACCCGCAGAGACAAGCTCTTCAATGAATTGCACATGGTCCGCCCTGTACAAAATCTTGCGTTTATCAATGTATTTTTTCCTCAAAAAATTATCCAGCCTGAAAAGCAGCCTGCAGTTGCACACAAAAACACGAAGGCGACACCACACACGCATAAACAGCCGCACGTGTGGTCTAGGAGGGAGTTCTGTCCTCCTAGCGACGCGGAAACGGCCGCGTTGGCGCACCACCGCGTTCGGAGGGCAAGCGCAGTGGGCCCGTAAAGCTTCTATATCTAAGCGCTTCTATATCTAAATGCACGGGCCTCCAGCCTTTCGCCACCACTGCCGGCACTCGATCCCACGACCTTCGGGTGAGCTGTGAAGCGTCATAAACAGTATAGACCACCTCGGCGTCTCAGTGCAAAGATAGCGTGCGTGTGGAAATGCAGTTCTAAAATGCGCACTTAGAATGCAGAGCCATGCAATTATCGTGTCTAGAGTGTACAAGAGCCCTGAAAAGTATGGTTCACCTCCGCGAAGGAAACACTGATGGGATGTGAAGGAGCAGCGGTGCACACGGCGTTGACTTGGTTGAAACGGGCGTCGATGTGGGTGCTGGAAGGACGGTTGAGCTGCGGAGTTCCGGTGGGTGAGGCGGGTAACGGTAATCGTGCGTGACGTTCATCGTCGGAACCTTGCCCGATGCCAGCGACTCCTTGCAAATGGCGCAGACCGCGAAGTCGAACGGGTCCATGGCGAACCACTTCGGTCACCGCCTCCAGCTGCTTGCGGTTGCGGACGGAACCGACGTTGGAATGGTAGTTGTCGAACCACAGGTGGTCGCACGCGGCAACTGTGACCAAAGCTATGAAAGAACGGAACGAAAAAAATGTTTATTACAGAGGGAAAAAATGAAATAAGGTTTAGAAGCAGGTGATGGGGCCCTAGTCCAGGACTCCACCGGCCTCAGCAGCCCGCCGCAGCTGCTCCAGAAGCGCCACTTGGGAGTCATTCCCCTCGCTGGCGAGCAAGGTCTCCCACTGCTCCGTCATGATTTTTTTTTCGTCGGAATCTGAGGTGTAATAATTTTGGCTGGCCTTAACTCGCATTTCCATGTAACATGGGCAAGTGTTGGCTCCTGCACACCACGGGCAAGAACCGGCGTATGCGGTTGGGTAGACCGCATGTTTAAAACGCAGTTGCGGATATGTATTTGTCTGCAGGCGGCGCCACTCATGCGCTTCTTTTACACCTAGCCGAGAATGGGGCGGGGAGTATCCCCGTCGTTGTCGACACTGGTGTTCTAAGATATCACGAGGAGTCTGGGGAGCCTGTAGTAGCAGACGGGTATCTGGACGAGGGATAGTCGTTCGGTGAGTAATAGCTGGAGTTGCACTGTCCGTTCTATTCTTATCCCTTTCCGTCATATCTCCGGCACGCCATATGATGCAGTTTTCCTGATCTGGTCTGGCACCTAATAGGCGGGTGATGCACGAAGGTACATACATGGTCGCTAGTGAAATAACGCGAAGCTATTTGAAAGTCCGTGAGCAGTGAGGATATAGGATCGCTCTTAACGTTTTTGGTTTTGATGGTCAGTGCTACTCTCGTTGGAAGCGGGTGTCGGCCTGGGCGTTGCTTGTGGCGTCGCGGACGGCTCTCACCACGCATTACGCGTGGACGCCGTCGGTGACACGCCTCCAGAGCGGCCGGCGGAGCCCGTCGCTTGCGGGTGGACGCTTCGGCGGAGGAAGCGCGGTGCTTTCGAGACGTTGCCGATGGCGTTGCCGACGACGGAGACGTCGAGGATTCACCGGCGTTGGCCTTCCTCTGTCGGTGCTTCCGCTTGGCTTCATTGGCTCGCGTCTCGTCGGTGTTGCCGATGCGTTGTACACGCTTGCGCTCAGCATCCTAGGCTCGCGTCTCGTCGGTGTTACCCGCGCGCCGTCTTCATTCTCTAACGCCATCGGCGTGCTTGACTCGCACCTAGTCGGTGTCGCTGGTCATCAACTGTCGACGCTTGCGTTTGGCTTCCCTGGCTCACGCCTCGTCAGTGTTGCAGGCGTTGCGTCGCCATTCGCGAACGCAATCAGCTCTGCTAACCCTAGCAACACCGATGACGGCGGGGGCAGGCCAAATCGCTTTGGCGCATATTTCGGTGGGTTAAGGAGCTTCACTTTCCGGCGTCCTTCCCGTGGTCCTTGTATCGCAGATAAACGAGCCGCAAGAGTGTTCACTCGGTATATGCTCGAAAGTTGCGAGCGCTGGAGAACGTGAAGCGAGAGAGAGGTGACACGCGGCGAGCGCGGGGAAGGAAGACTGCGAGGGAAAGCGAGACCTACTTGACACCGCCTCAACACCGACGGTGAAGGGAGCGCGTTGCGGCGCTTTGGCACGGAGACACGGATTGACAGCGTTACACAGGCTAGTCAAAGAGCTTCTTCGCATCTAAAGAATATGTTTAGACATTTCTACTACGAAGAGGCCATCGCGGTGGCTCAGAGGCTGAAGTGCTTTACTCTTGCCCTTTATTGGCCACAAGATCGAGCGGAGTCGCCGCTTGGCGGCAACTGACCGAAAGCGCGAAGTGTAGATTGCTTCCGGCGTCGTATGCTGCTCCGCCGCGGTATTCTAGTGGCTAAGGCACTCGGCTGCTCACCCGCAGGTCGTGGGATAGAATCCCGGCTGCGGTGACTGCATTTTCGATGGAGGTGAAAATGCTGTACGCCCATGTGCTCAGATTTGGGTGCACGTTAAAGTAAACAGTGGTCGAAATTTTCAGAGCCCTCCTCTATGGCGTCTGTCATAATGAAATGATGGTTTTCGAACGTGAAACCCCAGATATTATTATGAAACCCCAGATATTATTATTAGAAGTCTTAGAAGCGTTTTACTTACTCTTTTTTCTCTTTCTTTCTATCCTGATGAGCAAAAAGTAAATATGTAGTTCAGTCGCGCTTCAGCAGTGCGTAGTAGACGAAACACGAGCTAAACACGTACAAGCAACACAGAATTAGCGTTATTTCGTGCGAAAGCACGCAGGCACCCAGGGCGAGCCTCCTTTTCTTATAAGATTGATTGATTGATTTGTGGGGTTTAACGTCCCAAAACCACCATATGATTATGAGAGACGCCGTAGTGGAGGGCTCCGGAAATTTTGACCACCTGGGGTTATTTGACGTGCACCCAAATCTGAGTACACGGGCCTACAACATTTCCGCCTCCATTCCGTTTCTTATAAGCTGAATGCGCTTCCCTCGCTAGTAATAGTAACGTTGCGTAGGTTTCCTGCATCGATTCAGGCCAGGGGAGCGTAGATATTACTAGTAAACTTCAGTCGATGCATTTTATTTGATGACAATCACCCAAAACCACACACAACGAAGCGTCGCTGCGTGTATTTTATACGCCCCGCCGGCCGCCTATGTAGACTTTCGCGGAGACGGCGCTGCCACCTGTAGCCTGATCTCGCTGCCAATAGACGCCGCTTCGATCCCGGCTACGACGGTGGCATCGCGATGGAGACGAAATGATGCATTAAGTGCTCGGTAAAGAACTCCATGCACCTGCAGATGGTCGTGAAAAAACCTGTCAGCACTACGGCGTCTCTCGTGGCTTGAATTGCTTTGGAATGTCAAACTGTATGAACCAGTTAACTAAGTGACTATATAGCTATCAACATCAAGAGATATAAGGGAGCATGCGTCAGCCATGAATTCCTATCCTTTGCATGATGTCGATACTATTTGTTAAGTCGTTACAGAGAGTTCCCAATTTATTGTGTCCACGTGTGATAGTTTCAATGTGCTTTCTTATGTGATTCCTAGAAGAGAAAAGAGAAAAGTGAGCCCGTAACTGTCTGCATCATAGTGTGACACCTCAACAGTAGCTCACGAGGGATGGTGGTAAGGAGGGATTAAAAGAATAAGTTTAAATGATATTGAGATAAAGAGAGGAGGAAGGAGAGAGCGTGGCGCAGGGACAGCGACACTCAGAAGGAAGGAGAAGATACGAAAGATTGACACGGTCGCAAGAGTCCGAGGGCGGCCCACCACCAACACCACCTAGAATTAGGAGTTCTAGGTGGTGTTGCCACCACTCGGCGAAAGCTCTTGTCGGCGTCAGGAGATGGCGTAGGGCGAGCCAGTCGGCCAGAGTTGCGCTGTCGTCCGAGATCGCGGGGGCACAACCGATCGGCACGATATCCAGAGAGCGAGTTCCCAATGAGCTCTTGATAGTTGGGTTTGGTGCTTTAGTGAGACGCTTTTATTTTCACCTATATTAGAAGAAGCTTCCTCTAGAATTTCACTTGCGAGACAGCACCGGCGTTGTTCATTTCCCTTTTATACATGGATCTCTCTGTTCTCACTCTTCAGAACTAGCATTAAGATGCTCAAGCAGCCAACAAATTTACTTTATACATTGAACCACATCAATGTTTGTTTCGTTCCAATGCCAAACATATATATACAAGCATATGACATTTGCCGAAGCGTCGGCTGAAGGAGAATGCAATAATGGTCGATGTTGTCGTGTTACTTGCGTTCCTAACTACCACAATCTACATTAGTTGCAAAGTGGCTCCGCCATATAGCTTGTTGACAGAGTGAAATAAATATTTGTAAAAGGTCAAAAGCATGCCGTATGCAAAGCATAGCAGTGATGCCTGTTGCACCCCTGAGATGTTGCGACACGGGCTGCTGCCATGACGAAAAGGCTCGAATCATTCCGTAAATTGGGAAGTTCATAAAACTCAGAGATGTTACATTTTAACATAGCGAAAAGCCGCCAGGCCATGGCTGTCGCCAACCACCACTCCTGCACATGTGAGGAATCCGTGAGAGAGGTACTGTTCCCACTTAGAGCCTCTCATGTCACCGCCCAGAAATCGGGAGCATCATGTCCCCGCCATACATTTAGGCCAGAACGAGGGTTACGTAAAGCAATTAGAGGGGCACAATATGCGGAGACGTGGAGAGCGATTGCCGTGACCATGCGAACAGGCGCAGCCAGAAAGCGTTAAGGAGTTGACTAGGACCATGAAGTCCCGAAAACAAGCGCCGCCACCCGGGGTAGCAGTTGGGTGGATGTAAAAAGAAGCCGAAAGCCAGCCGAAACGTAGTCCAAGTAGCCATGCCGTTGAATTTCATCGCAAAATTTGTATCAAAATAAAACAGAAGCGGTAGGACGAAAGCTTTTTAACCCATAGACAGTGCAGCCATAGCAAAGGAATAAGTTTTAATATATTTTGTGCGCCTTTATATAGGTCATGCAAAAAAGGCTTCTTGCCGGGTACAGAGCGATCTTGTACCATTCAAGCGATGAAGCCGTTGGAAAGATTGTTGAAACAGTTTGTTGTAAAATCAATCAACCTAATTTCATTAATAGAGTTAACCTGGCAGCAGCCTTATAGAGAATTTTGGTTGAATTCCGCTTCATATCAGCTGCGCATTTCCATTTTCGTCGAATGCACATGGTAACACGCACTGAAAATGGGGATAATATTGCGCCTATAGCATAGTCATACTGGTGGGCAGCATGAGCGGCCTGCCGGTCACGTGTTTGTGGGCATTCGCTCCTCCGTATACAAGGGACCAGCGAGTTGTGTTTGGTGCCTCGATGCACACCAGATCCGCCGCGCTGTCATTACGTGGTTATGGGCTCAGCTGCCGACACGAACGTCGGGGAGTCTTTTCCGACCGCGGCGGTGGCATTTCCATAGAGGAGAAGTGCTGAAGACCCGTCTACTGTGCGATGTCACTGCACGTTAAAGAACGCGAACAGGTCAAAATTGCTGAAGTCTTCCAATGCGGCGCCCCTCATGAACATATCGAAGTTTTGGAGCGTAAACTCACTTCCACACCCCCGGATATTATATAATTGTCATCATCAATATTATCGATGCTCAGTAGCCTGGGAAAGGGGGGACGGCAGTAAGACACAGGCTCGCACAGATATGTAAGGAAAGAAAAGCTTGAATACAGCGTGCTTGATTTGCAAGTATATACAAAGGAAAATGACTACCTAAAGGGATACTTGAGAGAAATAAGGACTTGGTTTACATTAATGAACTGTACTCTGAGGACTCTAATGCCACATGTTTCAGCTCCATTAACTCATTATTTACCGATAAAATGAAGTTTGTGTTTTACCTTTTAAATTCTGCGCCGTAATCTACGCATGTGAGGTCAAAATTTTCAAGATGTAGTTTTCGTATTTTCACGGCATTGTCACATTACCTGTATTAGGTTTTGTGAAATTTTATATACCAAGTCTATGGCACAATGTACTGCTTTTTTATCAATCACGAGCTACGTAGGGCTCAGTAGAAACCTTAAAAAAACGTGATCACAAGGTGTTTGGTGCTGGAATCTCGAGATGGTGTCTTGACTTGCATTTCCTTTTCGTGCGTTTTTTCCATTATACCAAGCGCAGTGTCGCGGTAAGAATGGTGTTTTCAGGATTGGGAAATTGTACTTTACTGTTAAGTGAATTATCATTTTGCTCTTAAGTCTGTCGTTAATGCGCCAGACAAGAAGTTCAAATATAGCCCAAAAGTAACCATGAAGCCACCTCAAAATTTCTCTCGCAATATGGGGTGTTAATGCACCCCGCCAAACCAGCGCAAACTGTCCATCACAGACAACCCTGACCGCCACTCATAGCACTATCCGATATTTTTATTTATCTGTTTATTTATTTATTTATCAATACAGCAGGCCAATATGCTGGCCCGTACAGGAGGTCGAAATACAATAATGGAATGACAAAGCATTCACAAAAGTCTAACAATGCAAGAAGAAAAACGAAAAGTGCCATGCATGGTGGCGGCGTGCAGCTTCCTCAAAATATAAAACTATAGGACCATGAGTAAGGCACCAAGGAGTTCTAATGTAACAGCATTAAAGCGCTTGCTCGTGGAAAAAGCCGCTTCTGCAAAATTAGAAGGCGATTACCGGTTCTTTACTCGGTTATTTCTGGAAAACCTACGTTAAATCGGGTTTTATGAAAACACTGAGCCCAATGGGTCTTTGTTGAGAAATTGAACTGTTTTCGTTCGATGAGAACCTTTGGAAATCGGGTTTTCTTAGATAACGCTTCAACTGTAGACAGGGTTATCAGCCGTTCCGGATTCTGCGAAACTGTCCAGACTTTTCATACAGCGTCCCGAGTCTCCCGCCGTCTTTCTCTGGACGCCTATTCATCACGGAATTGCTCCACGCCATCCAGATAGAAACGTTTATGTGATCCAACGCCAGCCCAACAATGTGCGCCACGCTACGTAGCATGAAGTTCACATGTGCACGAATTTCATGCACGAAGCAACATTTTTGTGTCTAGCGGTGACTGCGAGGCAGAGCTTCCGTGTGATGTGCGGCAACATTTACTAGCATTCTCCAGAAGAAGGAGGCATTGCGAGCAGCACGTGGCCAGCGTAATTACCACTTTAACAGGACGCAAAACAAGGAATTCGACTGGAAAATGCTGCAATGAAAAAAAAAACCTATTTATTGGCTCCCTAGGTTAGTGTGCGTCCCACCTCCCTCTCCTTCTTGTCCCATCTTCACTGAACAGCTGCTAGCCCTAACTGTAGACCACTCGTGTCTACTGGTCTTGTGTTGGTATTTGCCTGCCTTCTTCAATGAAACCACTGATGCAGGTGCAGCATGAATCATACCATTGCTCCGCTATTTTCTTCATGCTTCTTTCTTGGCGTTATCAATTGTCTCTTTCATTTGCTCTTAATTTATTTATTCTTTCCTGTTCTCCTGAACCTATATATAGTTTTGTGGAATGCACCGTCATCCTCCGAGGATATGAATGTCACGAAACTGACCATACAACTATACTTATGCATGCCCTTCCAATTTCGAAAATCGACGTTTGGCATCTGTGCATATTATGCCATCAACCGATTTATTTTTTATGTTCTTCATATATACACTACCCAATATCTTTTTTTAATTGTACGCAAATACTGCGCACCGGGCGACACGCAGTAGTCTTGCAATCTTGCAATTGCATAAATGTTGCAATGGATATTCAACAAGCCCAGGTTTACGCTGCTTCGCATATACAGTAACGTTTGGAATATTCAATTCAATCAAAGCTAGCTGTTGCATTTTTTTTCTGTTACATGGTTTCCCGTGTTTTTTGTAGCCTGTCGTTCGAGTGTCTCCCTGCAATAAGTGCATCGCCAAGCCAACATGAACCAACTATATTCCTTTCGTGGCATTACTGTATCATGCTGTGTAGCGTGCTGTGCAATATAGATTCAGCACACAATCACAGACGGCTCCTCGTAATGGGAAACATTTGCGGTGCGGCATACGCGGCCTCTTCCCTGAGCCTCGCGCCCGTTATCTTCTCTTCGCGTGCAGCTCGATCTGTTCGCCGGTGTCGCCCCGACGGCGCGCCGACTCGCCCTTGGGAGAGAGCGGAGCGCGGCCCACTTTTGTGCAGTGTCGCTTGCGTGCTTGGCTCTCTTCCCCGATGTGACCAGGGCGCACGCACTCTGCGGAACCCGAATGCCGGGTCATAAATCAAGAAGCCCACTCTCATTCTTGGGGCCCCCGCACGCCTCTTTCGCGCCCGTGGCGCGTTGCTTTGTCGGCTGCATGGCATAAATGGCTACACCGAACGGGGGAGTTGCACCGGTATACGTGCGCAGTGCAGCTCTCCTCTGTCGAAAGGGGAGGTCCACCACATTGTGCTAAAAGGCGCCCCCGTAATCATTTCTGCCCCCGCCTGAAACTAACATCCCATCTACCCCTAAACGGGGTTCCGGTTTCTCTAGAGGCTCAAGCGTGCGCCGCGTGATTCGCACATGACGCTATTACTGCTTCGATTTCCACCCACAATACTGTCGGGGGTAATAAAGAGTTCGCACTGGCCGCGTATCTCAACGTGGTCTTTTCAGCTGATGCTAGGTGTTTTCTTGAGAGCAGCGTCATGCCGCCACGGTCCGTCATAAAAACGGGTATGCGCCGCTAAAATTTGGGTGAATCCCACCCGTTGCCAGCGCTTTACTGAAAATGAAGAAGACAGCAGTTAGCCGACGATGCCAGTAAAGCACGGAACCGTAGGGAACTGGGCACGTAAGAAAGAAGAAAACTGCATGCTTCCCTATCAAGGAACACCCTTCCCTACATGTTTTTCCCCAACATGCACAAACAATCTCTGGGTTTCTGTATTGGTATGTGTGCACAAAGGGGAATGGAAATGAATAGTCTTGCGCGATCGTGTTACCGCACTACATCGTGTCTTTTTGTTTGTGAGTCTCGTTCGCAATGTCCCCAGAGACCAGAATACTACAACTATTCTCTAGTGGCACATTGGCACAGTATGAAAAATAGCGCCTCTAGTGAACATGCTCGTTTCATACCACTGATGATGTAAATGACCCTGCCTTTGATGTCTCGTGTGCCACGTACACTCAAAAATTAAGAGAGTGCCGGGCACTCTCTTTGGGAGGGTACTTTCTTGTCCCACGTTTCACTCTCTTTTCCAGTGTAAATCACCTCTTTTTCAGGCACAGTATAATAATTCACTCAGAAAGGGTCGAGGTACTCCACCTCAATAGAATAACACAGCGCTTCTCGAAGCTGACTAGCATGACCCCACCAACGGGAGTAGTACTACATCTCACGAAAAAGCAGCAGGACTCGGGCCTTAATTGGGCTTTTTAATTGTTTTCGACAGATTTCATCGTGCGCTGACCGTAAGGATTGCTGTATACTAGCATTGCGACAACAACAAAAAAACGAAAAGCTGTCTGGAAGATGCATGAACGCTTATTTTGTCAGGTCATAAGTAATTATGTTTGCGACTTGTCTGCATTTTTGTTTATAAGCACAGATTTGAGTATCTACGCACTTGTGACAACCGACCGGACTCTATAGTTCATGCGTTTAATGTGTTTGCTTTGTGATTCGTGAAATCAGAACGTTCATCTGGCACGTTTTACTTGTAGAAAAGAAGAATAAAGCAATTGATTATATGAAACGCATTTGCACTGACTCGCTAAGTGGTTAGTCGTTATTGTGTAAAAACCATCGTTCTTCTGAAGTGGGCATTGAACAATTTAGTTTGTTTTTTTTCACTCCCTTGGATATATTTTTAATCATTCTTGTTCATGTTCCATAAATATAGTCAATATTCTCCGCTGTAGACGTACCGTACGCTAGGCTCACGGCAACATCCTCCGTGAGGGACGGTCGTAGCGAGAAACATCAATATTTTAATGCGGTAGCGTTAATGAGCTCGTGTCGCAGAAAACCCGCCACCGACGTCGCTCTCATTGGTTGTGAGCGAAAAATCTTCTGTGCGTCTGTGACCGAAAAATCAAGTTACCAAGATAGCCGCGGGAGGCCGCTACTTCTCCACGCGTGCGCACGCGATCACACTGACAAAGCCGCGCATTCGAAAAACGTGCTCAAGGTCACGAGGGGCAGTATTTTCTTTGCCCTGCCACCCCTACCTGCTTACCTTCCAGCACTTCGGTCGGGACGAGAGAAGAGATAATGCAATTGCAGCATGCGACAAACCTTTGTAACTCCACCCCCCCCCCCCTGAACAGGTTCCTAAAATTTCACTAGAAGGCAATGAGCTCTTCTAGTGAATTCAATCAATGGTTCCTTGAAAAAAGCTTTTCAGGGCCCATTTAACGCATTTTGTTCGACAGGTGTCACGACGAAAACGAGCCCGTTCGGTGATAATAGCGCGCGCTGGTCCAATCTACTGTGTGCCTGTTTGCGCCCGTGCGTGTGTGTGCAACAAAACATATGAATAAGTATGTGCTTAGCGGTTGAAGGGTGCACTAGGGGCCGGATTTCGCTATCGCGTTCAACTCTTAAGGCGAAGCTTAAGGGTCCCCCGATTTTTTCATGAGCGTACAATGAGCGTTTGATCGTAACCGATTGAATGAGGTCATATTCGCTTACTTAGTTTCACAAACCAATAGCGAGAAACGCTGATATTAGGAGTTCCAAGTCCTGTGCACTGAAATTCACTGTGATTGCGCAATAAACACTGTTATTTTTGTTGATCGTCTCCAACGCGACAACTAGCAAATGCAGTACGTTTTACTGCATATTTGTGTGGTTATTAAATAGTGCAAATCACTCATATGATCAAGAGCAGGAGCATAACCGCGTTTTACTATCTCATGCCTGAAGAGTATTTGAGCATTCCACTCTTCCCTGAGAGAGGTAGAGTAGAAAGCAGTTTCACCTTCTCCTTTCATACAGAGTGAAGATGAACTTCCACTTTGTCTGATGCTCTGGTAGAGTAATAATTCATATGTGGGGTTTAACGTCCCAAAACAACTATACCGATTATGAGGGACGCCGTAGTGGAGGGCTTCGGAAATTTCGACCACCTGAGGCTCTTTAACGTGCACTCAAATCTGAGCGCACGGGCCTACAGCATTTTCGCCTCCGTTGGTTCTGCGAGGATAGAACAACACTTTGGGAAGAGTAGCCTGCCCCTTTTACTTCTGCGATACCCGCCGCAGTTTTTAGACCACGTAGCACGCTTACTACAGTCCTGAGAATAATCTGATCTTCCAATAATAAATCACAAGATCAAAAAATACATAATAGATGATTGAAGTTAAACTCTTAATCATGTCCTGCGTATAAAGTGTCATATATATATAGCCGGGAAAGCTTGACAAAAATGTCTAGTTTTCTGGCTATACTGTGTTACAGGTGAAAACTAGACTTTTTTGTTAAGTTTTTCCGGCTGGCGCTTCACAAGTATTATGACACCGAGTGTGGATGAACGGTGCATACAAAGGCGATAATTATTGACGTATACTTTGTCACATAAGAGCCGAGGCGAAGCTTCTATGAAGCTAGTTCAGAGTAAATCGCATCGCAACCGCGTTGTGTTCCCAGATGAGACCTATAAACAATGCTGCGTCGAACCTTGAAGCCTCGCAATGCTCCCGACGTCGCCCCCACTATATAGCGTGTCCTCGGCTGCTTTTCGCCTTGCTACCGAACATTTCTCATTTTTTTATGGCCCCCATTTTTACAACCCGCCTATGACGATTCGCGCACAGTCGCTATATGCTGCGACGTTTATTCCTGCAAGCCATGCACGCACGTAGAACAACTTTCTGCCCACATGTTTGCGCAGCATGGCGCGCTACAACACGCCTCAAGTCTGCCGCTGTACTCCGCGGCATCATGCATACGCACTCCAAGCTTCTCGCTTCGTGCGAGGTATATATGCTGCACGGTGCCGCTGGAAGCATTCGTGGCGCTGAGAGAAATAAACTCTGCTTCGTGCTCCATAAACAAGTCACAGGTGGCTCACCACGCACTGAGCGGCGACCGCCCTTTGATCCTCGAATGCCGACTGCAGGTTGTGCGCTGCCACGCGCGCGATGCACGGGCACAATCCTCTGAACTAAAGGGATCGGAATGCCGTTCACACGAGTTGACAAAGGACAAATGAAGGGAAGATCGCAGAAATATTTTGTGGTCGTGTAGGCGCAGTCTCGTGCACGGGACAACGTAAAACTCTGCGCGCATTGCACTTAATGAAGGGCGCCATGACACGCCACTTTCAAGCATAATCTGTCTTACGTGAGTTATTCCTCGAAGGAAATAACTTTAAGTTTAAGGACTTGTTTTCTTTGTTAGACACAACATTATTAAGAACTAACAGACAATGATGAGAGGGAAAGTATATATATAGGGGATGTTATTAAAAGTACAATTGTAGCGTAAATGCGAAAAAAAAAAAGGTGGATGAACATACAACTTGCCAAAGGCAAGGATCAAACCTGCGACATTTTAATAACGTGTCCAAGGCTCCACTGAGCTCTTCTTCCCACTTCATTGGGCACATATGCTAATTTAATTGAGGGAAACGGGATGTCATGACCTTCATTTTCGAAAAGGGCGCGCTTTTCAGACTCAGCGAAGTAACAACTGAGACGCTTATTCGCGTTTATCCGTACCTGTGAGTATTTCGTGCGTTATCTTGTGCGTGAGAAACGCGGGGATATTTTGATCTGCTTGCCATTCTGCACTTGACCTTCCAATTTGTCGGTATTGCGTTCATTGCTTCAGTTTTGCAGCAAAGCTTTGACATATTACCGTGTGGTATACACGTCAGGCTGCACTTGCCAGCAATGCACATATTTCCTCATGGCAACTTAAAACAAGCAAACGTTTGCTCAATTACGTTTTCTTCCTTTATGGCTTCTCTATAAGACGGCACAGTTTACGATGCCGACCTGGGCATACCTACATATGAGCTACTCCTGATGCCACCGGCCATATTATGCCTCAATTTTGTACTAAAATTGCACCCATGCCACTCGTATCTTTATGGAGATTCTTCTCCCCTGCGACTAACTTAATTTTTTGCCGTCCGGAGTTTCCCAGAAATATAAAACTTGCATTATCTTACTTAAAAGTGTAATATTTAGGAAAGAGATGAAACAGTCTGACAGAACTCTTTCTTCCAACATGCAATAAATCAATCGTTCTATAGTATATAAGCTCGCAACAAATTAAATATATTTGTGTTTTTGGGGTGCCAGAATCACAATATTAGTATGAAGCGAGTGTACATCGCATTCGATTTGACCGCCAGTGATTCTTTGACATGCATGCACCCAGAACTACGTAGAAAGGTATGTTTTTGCACTTCGTCTTTTTTAAATGCTGCCACCGTAGCCACGAAAAAAACCGCTTGATATGTGGGCTTTAACGCCCCAAAACCACCATATGATTGTGAGAGACGCCGTTGTGGAGGGCTTCGAAAATTTCTACCACCTGGGGTTCTTTAACGTGCACCCCAATTGGAGCACACGGGCCTACAGCATTTAGCCTCCACCAAAAAAAAAAAAAAGCACCAACGACCTTGGCCTTAGCCGCCAGGTGGTGCAAGAGCGTTGTTATTCCAATGCCTCTCTGCATTTCTCCATAGTTACATGCTCGCACGTCACCAAGTTTCCTGGCAGATTACAATATCAAAAACTGAAAGGTTGGTCGAATGCATGAGAAGTAAACTTTCGCAACACAACGCCATATCAAAAACGTCAATTTATTTACTACCTCAAAGAGAGAGAGATAGAGACTCAGTTCCCTGATCTCTGAAATCATTGTTATCTCCAACACCTCGAACATTTACAAATCCGAATATTTTATAAAGCACTCAGCCTCAACAGCACTGCACTAAAACTTACACAGTAGCTTTTCGTTTCCTGATGGCGCACAGTCTATTCTGTTCATGTCTCACTTTTTTCAGCCTTCCTCGCACTCTTTTTAGCCTTCCATTCCGCCTTACATTCATTTAGAGCTTGCTCGACCTGCATCGCTACCTTAGCTTTTTCTTCGCTCTTGAGGACCTCCGCAAACTTCTTTTCGAGTTCTTCGTCGGTTATCTTGCCTTCCGTTTGCATCACGACCTCTTTAGCTGTGATTACAAGTTTCTTCAGATCATCATCCGTTAGACGGTCTTGGTTGACGTCCTTGGCCTTCTGACAATGAATATTTTCCCACGAGATGAACCTTGCCGTGAGGCAGCGTGAAAGGGCCATGATGAATTTCACAGCCACCTGCTTGTCCTTGATGTCCTCCGAGGCCTGCAGCTTCCCGCTGAGGAAGTCTTTGTGCCTCATCTCTTTCAGGGCTTCTTTATTTCTTTCCCTATGCATCCGATGCATGTCCCGCTTTGCTTGCTCCATGATTTCCAAGGCTTTTGTCTTGTCCTCTTCGCCCACTGCACTGCTGTCAACAGCCTCCTTGATGCACACTTCCATGTCCTCCTTTCGAGGCTCCATGCACACTGGCGAAGTGCGCTACAAGCAGCAGCAGCAGCACTTTTGCCGATGGGACCATGCGTGCAGGCATTGCAGCCGTCACGGACGAAAACAGTCGACGAGAAGTAACTCAAGCTGTGGGCGATGGACCCAGCAATCCAAATCAGTGCTCCGATCGCTCCGGCCGAGCGCTTTTGTACTCTCCTGCTCAAGGTTTCCTCACGAGGGCACCGTTGTCCGATCCCACTAAGCTGTGCACACAATAACACAACGTGTGCGTGTGCTGCTACATTCAATTGACGCCTCTGCGGGGGCGCGAAAATACAGCTGGGCAACCTCGCTACTTTCCTGCTCACAGTTTTCAGTAGATGTGGACAGTGAGAGAAAACAAAAAGAAATTATTTCCTTCTGTGACAGCTTTCAGGTTTTCAGCGGCTATATTAAATCGAATGTGGTGTTTTTTTTGTTTTTTTTTCGTTCCATTCAACTTTTTGTTGGCTATCATCACCTGGCATTATTATGAGGTGAATTCGGTAAATGTTTCACTGTGACTTGAGTACACTTACGCCTTTTCAAAGATTACAGTAAAAATCATAAATAAAGGCTTTCTGTTATAGTACTTTAATGGCTGCTCGAACACCCTGCCACGAAATTATGCTAACGAGGAAACAAAAGCTCTTTGTACGAATTTTAAGAAACACATCATCATAACTAAAGACTTGAGCATGTTTTCGGTTTTGAGTTCTCAATCGTGGTATATATGCCATTTTGTTTACTCAACACCATGTCTTATGCATTAAGTGCCAAGGCAATCGTTGAGTTCTGTAGGCTAAGGGCCGGGATTTCAGAGCCAGTGGCCAGAATATGGTCTTTGGAGATGACGCAAGGTGTGATCATCATCATCATCATCATCATCAGCCTGACTACGTCCACTGCAGGACAAAGGCCTCTCCCATGTTCCGCCAGTTAACTCGGTCCTGTGCTTGCTGCTGCCAATTTATACCCGCAAACTTCTTAATCTCATCTGCCCACCAAACCTTCTGTCTCCCCCTAACCCGCTTGCCTTCTCTGGGAATCCAGTTAGTTACCCTTAACGACCAGCAGTTATCCTGTCTACGCGCTACATGCCCAGCCCATTCCATTTCTTCTTCTTGATTTCAGCTATGATATCCTTAACCCCCGTTTGTTCCCTAATCCACTCTGCTCTCTTCTTGTCTCTTATGTTTACACCTACCATTTTTCTTTCCATTGCTCGCTGCGTCGTCCTCAATTTAAGCTCAACCCTCTTTGTAAGTCTCCAGGTTTCTGTTCCGTAGCTAAGTACCGGCGAGATACAGCTGTTATATACCTTTCTCTTGAGGGATAGTGGCAATTTACCTGTCATAATTTGAGAGTGCTTGCTAAATGTGCTCCACCCCATTCCTATTCTTCTAGTTACTTCAATCTCGCGGTTCGGCTCCGCGGTTATGACCTGCCCTAAGTAGGCATAGTCTTTTACAAATTGAAGTGCACTATTACCTATCTCGAAGCGCTGCTCTTTTCCGAGGTTGTTGTACATTACTTTCGTTTTCTGCAGATTCATTTTAAGACCCACCTTTCTGCTCTCCTTGTCTAACTCCGTAATCATGAGTTGCAATTCGTCCCCTGAGTTACTCAGCAATGCAATGTCATCGGTGAAGCACATGTTACCAAGGTACTCTCCATTAACTCTTATCCCTAGCTGTTCCCATCCTAGGCTTCTGAAAACCTCCTGTAAGCACGCGGTAAATAGCATTGGGGAGATTGTGTCCCCCTGCCTTACACCCTTCTTGATTGGTATTCTGTTGCTTTCTTTATGAAGCACTATGGTAGTAGTTGATCCCCTGTAGATTTCTTCCAGGATGTTTATATATACTTCATCTACGCCCTGATTCCGCAGTGTCTGTATGACGGCTGATATTTCTACTGAATCAAACGCCTTCTCGTAATCTATGAAGGCTATGTATAGTGGTTGGTTATATTCTGAGCATTTCTCTATTACCTGGTTGATAGTATGAATGTGGTCGATTGTTGAGTAGCCTGTTCGAAATCCTGGTTGTTCCTTTGGTTGATTGAATTCTATTGTTTTCTTTACTCTGTTAGCAATTACCTTTGTAAATAGCTTGGATACTACAGAGAGCAAGCTAATCGGCCTGTAATTCTTCAAGTCCTTGTCATCTCCTTTCTTATGTATTAAGATGATGTTAGCGTTCTTCCAAGACTCTGGTACTCTTCCCATCAGGAGACACCTCGTAAACAGGGTGGCTAGTTTTTCTAACACAATCTGTCCTTCATCTTTCAGCAGATCTGATGTTACCTGATCCTCACCAGCAGCTTTGCCTCTTTGCATGCTCTCCAAAGCTTTTCTGACTTCTTCTATCATTACTGGTGGGGTGCCATCTGGGTTACTGCTAGTTCTTATAGTATTAAAGTCGTGGTTGTCCCTGCTACTGTACAGATTTCTGTAAAACTCCTCCGCTATTTCAACTATCCTATCCATATTGGTAGTTATTTTGCCCTCTTTGTCCCTTAGTGCATACATCCGATTTTTGCCTATCCAAAGTTTCCTCTTCACTGCTTTGACGCTTCCTCCGTTTTTCAAAGCGTGTTCAATTCTCTCCATGTTATACCTTCTTACATCGGATACCTTACGCCTATTAATCAACTTCGAAAGCTGTGCCAGTTCTATTTTGTCTGTTGTATTTGAGACTTTCGTGATTTGGCGCTTCTTAATGAGATTCTTCGTTTCCTGGGAAAGCTTGCCAGTGTCCTGTCTAACTACACTGCCTCCAACTTCCACTGCACACTCCGTAATGATACTCGTCAGATTATTATTCATTGTATCTATGCTAAGGTTGGTTTCCTCACTAAGAGCCGAGTACCTGTTCTGAAGCGAGACTCTGAATTCCTTTACTTTCGTTCTCAGTGCTAGCTCATTGATTGGCTTCTTGCGTATTAGTTTATGTCGTTCCTTTCTCAAGTCTAGGCAAATTCGAGACCGTACCATTCTATGGTCACTGCATCGTACCTTGCAAACCACTTCCACATCCTGCACGATGCCTGGATGTGCACTCATTATAAAGTCTATTTCGTTCTTATTTTCGCCATTAGGGCTCCTCCATGTCCACTTGCGGTTTCCTCGTTTTCGGTAGAAGGTATTTAAAATCCGTAAATTATTGCGTTCTGCGAATTCTACTAGTAGCTCTCCTCTGGCGTTTCTAGTACCGATGCCATAATCTCCTACTGCCTGGTCTCCAGCCTGCTTCTTCCCTACCTTTGCATTAAAGTCTCCCATCAGTATTGTATACTGTGTTTTTACCTTACTCATTGCCGATTTCACATCTTCATAGAAGCTTTCAACTGAAGCGTCATCATGGCTGGATGTAGGCGCGTAGGCCTGTACCACCTTCATCTTGTATCTCTTATTCAGTTTAATTACGATACCTACCACCCTTTCAATAATGCTATAGTATTCCTCTATGTTGCCAGCTATGTTTCTGTGAATTAGGAACCCCACTCCCAGTTCTCTTCTGTCAGCCAAGCCCCGATAGCAAAGGACGTGTCCATTCTGTAGCACCGTATAGGCCTCATCTGTCCTCCTAACCTCACTGAGCCCTATTATATCCCATTTAACACCCTCTAGCTCCTCGAATAGTACAGCTATTAGAATAGTACAGGGAATAGTAGAATAGTACAGGGAATAGTAGAATAGTACAGGGAACTGTGCATTTTGAAAGACGGGTGGGGAAGAAGACGATGAAAGGCACATCCGAAGAAGAGAAAATAGGAACACAACCGTAATCTTTGTGCGGTGCCCGGTGTTTGGCCGTGTGGCGAATTCGTCGCCGGTCTTTTCAGGCGGGCCGCCGGCTCGCCTTCGCATCCTTTGCTGCTTTTGACCGGGGTGGGGAATATTTATTGTATACCTCTTCTGGTGTCTCTCCCTGCGTGCTGGTCGCGGATCCCTGTGCCTGTTGCGTATAGTTTCGTCATTCGTATTCCAGGTAGATGCCAGCGATGTATGCTGGGATTTTAGTGTTGAACGAACAGGCGGTGCCAGTGAGGCTCTATAGTTTAAGTTCCGGACTTCGCCTCGTTCGCTGCGGTTGTCTCGCCCCGGGCTCTCTCTCTCTTTTTTTGTGTGTGCTACGCCCACGTTACTCCACAGGGCTTGTTGGCTGATTCAGTCGCAGCTTTTAACGTTACCTTGGCAAACAGGGGTCTTGCGTATCTGAAATTTGCCGTTCCAAAAACATTCCCACATCTATTGAAATGTGGTCTACCCTATAAGCGAAACAGGCCTTGCTTTTTTTTTTTTGTGAAAGTTCAAGCTGAATTGATCGGAACGCAATAAGGGGGAGTTACAAAGGAAAAAAAATGTTCATTTGACAAAATTTTCCCGCCTTTATGCTATACGTTTACAGTATGGGGCGAATTATTTATTCGTTATAGCGAATATTGTAGCGGCTGTCACACTGTTGGTTTCGTTATAGAAACAAGAAATGTCACTCATACGGAGCGGGAGCAACCAAATCCGGTATTTGGTTCGCCATAGCCAACAATTCGTTATACCCGCGTTAGTCTCGACGAGCCTTGAACGTGCTCTAAACCGCGACATTTTTCCGCTCCATTACTTGAGTTGTTAACAACTTTTGAATGGTTGCCGTTGTTCTTATTACGCCATCGCATTATAGCTTTACGACAGCCGCCATTTTTTTTCCTTTGGTTTGTTTCAGATAACGCAGCGCTTTCAGTGAAGTGCATTTAGTAGCGGGTATGTGTGCTGTATGTTTTCGAATAGCTCTCGCCCACAGCACAAAGTGAATATATGTGTACCTAATTTATAATGTAGTATTATATATGAGTGAGCTGCTTATTTTCGGTTATTAGCTCATTATTTTTGTAAACAACTATTGTAACAAGCACCTGTGTACATTAAAAAAAACCTCGTCTGTTTTAGCACTATGCAATGATAGTGCTAAATCAGCAGCGATGGCGTAGTGATTAGAGCATCCGCCTCGCATGCAAAAGGTCCGTGGTTCAAATCCCGGTGCCGCGCAGTTCCCAACCGGATAAAAAAAATCCGCATGGTGATGGAACTGCATTAACAGGCCTGGGGTGCGGCCTCACCGGTAACCACCGCCGGGAAGGCACTCCCTCACCAGAGAAGGATTGGCCACCCTGGTGCAGCATCTGGCCGCTACCTCCCACATGCAAACGTCAAAGTGTGATACACAATATTAATGAGAACTAACAGAAAATACTGCCGAGCGAAGTACAGACAATGTTATTAGTAATAATTGACGTATTACTAAAATTAGTTAATAATTAGTTATTAGTAATATCTCTTATTAGTAACTTGACTACGCCCACTGCAGGGCAAAGGCCTCTTTCATGGTCGGCCAATCAACCCCTGTCTTGTGCTTTTTGTTGCCACGTTATACCTGCGAACTTTTTTTCATTTCATCCGCCGATCTAACTCTGTCTCCCCTTCGTGCGTTTGCCTTCTCTGGGAATCCAGTCAGTACCTTAATGACCAGTGGTTATCCTGCCTACGTGCTACGTGCCCAGCCCATGTCTATTTCTTTTTTGATTTCAACTATGACATCCCTAACTCCGGTTTGTTCCCTGACCAACTCTGCTAAATATAATGCAAATGTTAGGAAATAAAAATGGACAAAACGATAATTTCCCGGGGACAGGGACTGAACCATCGACCTTCGAATAGCACGTCTGGTGTTTTAACAACTGACGTACCACGGCGGCTATCTGGAATGGTCAAATAAAATTTTCATAGATTAGCCTTTAACCGTACGTTGATTCAGTCTTTCATCGAATAATTTCTTTCGATGTGATGTTTTTGATTAACGAATTAATCGACATTGTTCATGGGTCTTTCAAAGAAGATATCTCAATCTTTTAGTAGCGTTGTTCGTGTTTGATCTCGACTGATTCCTTTCCGACGCGGTAAATACAACGGGTGCGCATTTCCGCCTTCCTGAAAATTCGCACACTTACCGAATGGACACAAAAGGCCATTGTATTTGGGTGATGTCATAGACAGAAGAATCTGTGATCATCATACATAGACGGCTCGGCAGCAGTTCTTATTTCCTTGAAGCCTGCCTACACTCGAGCGCACCGAAATCGCAAGCGTTTGCGACGACTGGACGTTAGAAAAGGCGCACCAGAATCAGGCAGTATGGCTTAGGGTAAGAAAACTCTGCGAATGGGAAAGCAAAGATGAGGAGGAGAAGGAAGTAAATAAAAGGCTCGCACCCGTAAAGAAACAGATGTCCCTATATAGCAAAAATAGACCTTATACCTTGAGTGTGAAGCTAAAGGCTGACAGGACATGCGGCACATGTCCTGTCAGCCTGTGAATCTGCGACCTTGGAATAACGCGTCCGCAGCTCTACCAACTGAACTACCACATTGGCTATCCCCCAGTCCACTTATGGGGTGTATACGTGCATTAAGGAGGTGAAGCGTTACTCTGCGCGGCCAGTAGCCATCACGGCTAGTGTGGAACTCTTTTAGATGCGGAGCATCTAATACTCGAGGCTTGTAGTGCGGCGCCGTCCGCAAGCTTCCTCCTCCTTCTTCCACCATCTGTGCATCCCTTCCTCCTCTACACACCGCGCGCGCTTCACTCCTCCACCATCTGTGCACCCTTCCTCCTCTACACACCGCGTGCGCTTCTCCTCTTCACGAAAATTCGCTAGCTGTATAATGTAGCGCGCATGCGCCGTCACGCTTCGAGAACATCGGCAGCTGACGCGCGCGCATGCGCCGTCGCGCTTCGAGAACATCGGCAGCTGACGCGCGCGCATGCGCCGTTGCGCTTCTCCCCCTTCTCGAACATTCGACAGCTGACAGTGCATGCGCCGTCGCGCTGTATATATACTCAAGGTCGGTGCTCGCTCGCTCAGTTGCCGCTCGTCGGTTGGTTTGTACGGCGCGTCGACGTCCTAGGTCGCAATGATCGACGTCCCTTCGACCAGCGCCGGCCAAAGTGTTGGCGGAACCGCAACCAAGTCGTCGTCCGAAGACAAGGCAGCGCGGAGAAGAGCTCGCGACGCCGAACGTAAACGTCGGCGTCGAGCGGAAGATGCTCAACTTAGAGAACGTGAAGCGCTGAGAGACGTCAGCGTCGAGCAGCAGCACCGGATTCGGCCGCTTTGAAACGTAAGCGTCGACAAGAGGACCCGGACTTTCGAAAACGGGAAGCCGAGTGCAAGCGTCGGCGACGAGAGGCCGATCCCGATGCTGCCCGCGAGCGCTCATTTAACACCCCTCCTACAACCACGTTAACCAATTTAGCCAGCGACCCAAGTAAGTCGCAATTTAACACCCCATTTCACAACCACGTTAACCAATTTAGCCATCGACCCAAGTAAGTCGCACTTTAACACCCCGTTAACCAATTATATGCTCCGCATCCTCCTCAGTGTTCCCCCGAGGGAAGCTGCGGGCAATTTTTTTTTACTGTTGGCGTCACGTAGCACGTGATCGTATTACGGGTTGGCAGCTGTGCGGTGTGCTCTCTGCCACCGGCAAGTTATCTTTTCGTCCGCTTTTCCTTTTCCCCGTTTGCTTTACATTTACCAGTACTAACATCCGGTATACTTTCTTTGGCAGTGGTGTCTGTCAGTTCTCAGTGATATTGCGTCTAACAAAGAAAAATATGCGCCCTTAAAACGTCCATTTCTTTCCTTCATACATAGCGAGTGTCTCGTTTTGGCAAACTTCATGCTTTCAGGTGGGCAGCTGTAATGAGATAACGTGCTACGTGACGCCAACAGGCAGAAAAAATCACAGCGTATCCAAGAAGTTAATGATAATCAGTTGAAGGGCTCCGGGGGCTTACTTGGGTAACCATGAATCCCCTGTAGATTACCAGCTCGAACGTGAAAGTAGGTGAAAACACATGTTCACACTATATACAGTGTTGTTTCATTGGCCGTATTGAGGCGCTGACTTCCCTTCAATAAGATCAGTGAGAAGAACAGCCAGAGATTCTTGAATGGGATGTAACGTGAAAAAGTTGTAACCCGAACTGAATATGTAACCTAGAAATAATGTAGTTATAAATACGAGAGAAATGTAACACTTTATTCTTTTTTCTCCCTGTTTTAAACAAACAAAAGTATTATGGAAGAAATTGAACTCGCTTATTGGATGTAACAAGGGAAAAGAATCGGTGACGGAAATTTCACATGCAGGGGAAACAGTCAGTGGTGATCGCATGGTAAATATGTTTAACGACGACTTTGTGTAGCGCGACTTCGACACCAGACCGCGGGTATTTTCAAGTCTAGATCCAGATAATGTGAAGACACTTTTAAAAAGCGACAACAGAACATCAAGTTCAACCAGTTTTCTTGGGTCTTAAGAACAGTCGCAGTTGTGATGTGGATGGTCTGCAGATAAGACCTGTCAAATACGTAATAGCTAATATTATTTAGTGCGGTCATATACAATTACCTTTTGTATTTAAACAGTTGTTTCGCATCCAAAATGCAGAATGATCGTGAAGTGGCGGTATATAAAAAGAAAATAAAACCATCTTTCGTCATTACAGACCAGCGTCAATATTGGCAATTTTTTCAAATGTCTTGATTAAATATTATATAAACGACTACATAGTTTTAAATGGAAATGTTTTTTTACAGTCGAGCTGTGTCAGGTGTTCAGCGTTGTCCGCGGCGTACGCGGCGCCCCTCTCAGTCTCCACTCTCACTCCCTCTACCATAGCAAGAGCTGCGGGCACGCGCACTTATGCTCGCCCCTAGGAACTGAATTTAGTCGGTGTTGGCTTCGCCAATCCTTCTCTCGCCGTTCTATCTCTCTCCTCCCTGCGCCACACTTTCCCGTCCGCTCACGCATCACTATCGACCGTTCGTTGTCTGGGCGCCTCTCAATAACTTCCGGAAATGTGTGCTCGAGACGCCGGTGTGCAACGCCAACGCCGAGCCGAGAACACGGTTTCTTTTGTTCACTTCATAGTATTCCTTAACCATGTACGCTAGCTACTAGAGCAGGAAACGCATACCACGTTTCTTGCGACAAAAAAAAAAATGCCACGTGCAGCGAACGGTGCTATTGGCTGCACGGTGTAAGAAAAATAAAGAAAACTGATTTCTTCTAACGCTGGATTACCACGTGCGAAACGCTGTTACAGACACTACGCAATGGATTCGCATTTTCTACTGATTCCCTTCGGTAGGTGGGGGCATTTTTTGTATAAAGTACGTCTTAACAGAATGTCCAGATTAATTGTCAAATAGGGAATGTCGCTATGAATACCGCTGAACAGAACTTGCTCTTCTCCGCAAGAAGGATTGCATATTGGAGAAAGTTGACGAAAAACATCTGTCATTGGTATTTTTAATTCTCTGATTTTTAATTGGTATATAAATGATATAGTCTACATTTCTACGGATGCCAAATTTATAATTTACACTAACAACACCAGCATATTTATGTCGTCTCCATCAGATGACTACCCATTTCACAAAGCAAACCTCGTGTTAGAAGAATTAAGCACATGGGCAGCCAATAATAAGTTAAAAATAAATACAAAAAAGACAAAGGCTGTGGTTTTTAATTTTTTTGTGTAGTATGTTTCTGCGTAAGGCAATTTTATTTATCGTGGATCACAAATATGGCTGGTTAAATCTATTAAGGTAGGTACTTAGGTGTGCATTTTTTCAAAATCAATGCAGGGGGATAATCCCCTAAATGCACTACTACAAAAGTTTGGTTCGATTACAGGTATTGGGAGTAAATATCGTTATGTGATCCCGAAACCAGTACACCTGCTGATTTATATAGCCATTTTTGCCTCGTATTTAAACTACTTCCATTTGGTTTGGGGGACTACTACACAATGAATCCCTTGCGGCTATTACTAATGCGAAATGGATATTTGAGAAAAATCGCAGAAGCACGAACTGTGCATCCTTCAGAAGAAATGCTTAGAATGTTTGAAACAATAAACCACAACACATATACGTGTACAGATTGGTCCGTAAATACCGAATGCTCACGATCACCGGGATTCTCTTTTCATGGAATTAGTAAAGTTGTATCTTAAAGAAGCGTCATTTAACACACGACAAACCGAGGCATGCAATATTCCGCATTGTCAGACAAGTTATGGTCGTCAAATGGCTCGTAATGAGCCTCCGCGTTTAATAAATGATCAAAACAATAAGCGCATTGATACTCGCTAGGTAAAATCGTCTGATTTGAATGATTCGTTTTTAACTTAGGCTTTTTGCGTAAAATATATTGATTTTATATAAATGCAAGATAAAGATGCCACTGTCTTTAAAAGCCAACTCGGGTAATTTTTTTAAGTCAACGGATGTCAGTGAAATTCGCTGGGGCGTTTCTTTGCACAGTTTTGTAATTTATGCCAAATTACAGGCTTGAGAGATGCTCTCATTGTTTGCAATTGAATTTTAAAGATTGCTTCGAGACGGCTCACCTCGCTTGCCAGAAGTACTGGCAACACTGTCTGTGTGTCGTCACGTTTGGCATGTCAACGGAAGTGACGCTGCCGATGGCATCACTAACTTTGACCGCTGCAGCATTTACTGTGCTGGCCACAAGGCGACGGCGGCGGCGTTCGGCGGTGTTCTTCCTTCCTCCGCGGTGTTTGGTTGGTGCTTCGCTGGTATGGCACGCGATATTCTGCTCCTTGTGCATAGGTGCGCGATGGGTGGTACTTGGTGTTGCTTTGCATGCTGCACAAACCGCTCACACAAGACGCAGAGTGTTTGCTATCACGGCTTTCCACGTGACAGGGCCCTTTGTGCGAAGTGGATCAGTGCGATCAGGCTGGTTACCGAGCAGAGCGCCATGCGTGGGTTCCGGTCATTTCTCGCCGGAATCCTATCAGGACAGCGTTCCCTTAATGGAAGTTTATGGTTTGTAGTTCCTTTAGTAATCCCAGCACAGCAGCAACCAGTCGGCAACAGACATTCTCTACGGTGCGCGCTGGTCTGCAGTCGCCACAAGTGCACCTGGGTAGCAACGTCGTGCTAATTCATGTAGTTACAAAACAGTAAATAATCATCTACAGGTAAGACAACATTCGTCGCGATATTGCAACACCAGTTGCTTGGCTTGTTCAGTTCGTGGTGGTGGGTCAAACAAAAAACTCACAGCATATCCAAGGAGTGAATCATTATGAGCGTGGTCAAGCATCCGTCAGTCCGTCCGTGCGTGCGTGGGTGTGTCCGTTTATGCGTTCTTCGTCCATGCGTCCGTCCATCCGCCCATATATCTGTCCGTCCACCTAGTGAACACTCCAAGTACTGCCAAGACAGACAGACAGACAGACAGACAGACAGACAGACAGACAGACAGACAGACAGACAGACAGACGACAGACAGACAGACAGACAGACAGACAGACAGACAGACAGACAGACAGACAGACAGACGGACGGACGGACGGACGACGGACGAACGGACGGACGGACGGACGGACGGACAGACAGACAGACAGACAGACAGACAGACAGACAGACAGACAGACAGACAGACAGACAGACAGACAGACAGACAGACAGACAGACAGACAGACAGATGAACTTTATTTGCGTCCTGGGAAGGAGGTTCTTAAGAACCCACCGTGGGCTGCACCTTTGATGGGGTCGGTAACCACAGGTTCCCAATCGCTTCACAGGCTCTCTGCACCGCCCGGAGTTGTTTCGCACGGTGTGGACTTGCGATACATTCTAAAAAGCCTGTCTCGTTTACGTGATGCCTCCTTGTTGAAACGCACAAGCGGGGGCACCGCCACATCAAATGAGGGAAGGTGGCGAGCTGATTGCATGCCGAGCAGTTAGGGAAAATGTCCGTATACAGTGCCATAGCGGCCGGCGACGGAAAGGAGCTAGTTGGGAGGAGTCGCATAGCTATCTGCTGTCTCCTTATTAGCTCTCTGTGTGGATCTGGGAAGAATTTCCTACCCAATCGGTGGCGTGAACTGAAGTCATGAAATATGGTTACCGGGTTTCTATCGGCGCCATCACCGCTCCCCTTCCCTTCGGTATGAGGAAGCTCGTTAGCCTGGGGAGGAGAATGAGACTTCGCGACCGAGCGTGAGTCATTTCGTTGGGGTTGGTGATGCCGGAGACGGAGGCGCCCATGGGGGCGGGGAACCACGTCAACTCGTGAGGAAATATTGTGCCACTAATGAGAATTTTGTAAGCAGCCAAATAGATTTGGTTGGCGTCAAACGATCTGACGGCTGTTGTAAAATCAGAAAAAAATAGGGAATGGATCTCTCGTCGTCAGCGCTATAGAGATAGTGACCTGTTGAGCTACCCCGATGGACTTGGTCCTCAGCGAGGCTGCACTAACGGTGCGGCCGCTAATGTCTACCACTGCGGCCACAACGCTATTCGGTCGTGACTGAGATACGTCTACGAACAGCACGTTTTCGCTTCTACTATTTAAATAGGAGAGGAGGCTTTTAGCCCTCACTCTTCTTCTGCCCATATTATGTATCGGATGCATGTTTCGTGGTAGTGGATGAACCATTATTGTCGACCTTACATGTCTAGAAGAGGAACTGCTCTCTCTTTAGTCAGAGGAGAGCTGGTACTTGCTCTGGATAGAATTGCCTTGCCGGCTCCAGTGCACGAAATTATGGAAATCTGGGCAGTGCGCTACACTTTGATTAATTCGTCGAGCTTGTTACGAACACCCAATGCTTCGAGTTTCATGATACTTGTTCGAGAAGGGTGGCCCAAAACCTTTTTGACAGTCTGTCGAATGGAAACTTCTAGTTTGGCCTTTTCAGCAGTAGTCAAAGCGTGCATAGAGGCAGCGTAGTTGATATGATTTAAAAAGAAGGCGTGAAATAGCCGGAGAAGGTTGTCCTCCTTCATGCCTCCTCGTCTACTTGAGATTCTTTGAATAAGCCTAACGGTGGCAGCAGTGTGCTGGTGCAGCTTCTGTATAGTATATAGCTGCATTCCTGCAGCTCTCAGAGATGAACATGCCTAGTATGTGCATAGTGTCTTTGCTTGGCATTCCCGTGCCGCTCTTTGTGAACAGGTGTATGTCAATCTCCGGGTTTGGTACCCATCTATTAGGGCGTCGCCCCCATGCGAATGGATCGGTAAACAAGGAGCCCGGACTTGTCTGATAGCGCGAGTTTCATACGAGCAGTGTGTTTCTCGACCGTGCGTACAGCTTCTTGGAGCGTATACTCTCGGTGTGGCCCACCGAGCCACCCCGGCACAAAAAGGGTGATGTCATTGGCATGGGTGGCGGAGCCGATGTCATTGTTGTTATAAAGATCTTTAGCTAGAGCCGTCATTCCTATGTTTAAAGAAAGGGGCGAGATCACTACCCCTTGAGGAGTGCCCGTGTTTCCCAGACGAAACTTGCCCGATTAGTCTCCCCTAGCTTTATGGTGGCGGTTCTATCCAAAAAGAACTGCCTTACAACATTTAAGAAATGCCTACCGAGACCCAGCTCGCAGATGGCTTCGAGGATGTGATCATGGAGTATGGTATCGAACGCCTTTTTGAGATCCAGAGCCGGAATTACTCGGGTATCTCTGATAGAGGCGTCAATGATCTGTGATTTGATGAGAAGCATGGCGTCTTGCGTTGAAAGATGTGGGTGAAAGCCAACGATGTTAGATGACAAGAGGTCCATGATGAAACAATCGCTACAAATACACACACTCAGAGAGGACACATACATGCGCTTCAGTGTGTATTTCTGAATGTGTGTATTTGTAGCACTTCTTCCATCATGAACCTTTACCAACACGCCCAACTGGCAGTCATCCTAAATGGGAAGAGGTCATTGTGCTCTATGTACTTAGGGACCCTATTGTTTATGAGATGTTCGAAAATTTTGCCGACACACGATGAGACAAGTGGGGACACTCTACCACGACCGCAGCCGTGGCCTCGTGGTAGAGTGTCCGCTTCGGATGTGGGAGGTCGTGGGTTCGAACCCACGTGCCGCCGGATACCCACCGGTTTCCCCAAATGGGCACAGGCGTCCCCCGGCCTGACACTGGGCTTTCGCAGGGGTAAGCCGCCTCGGAAGGGAAGCCTACGCCATTCAAATCCCGTCGAAACATGTGGGCATGAAGTGATCCCTGATAAGGTAGGTAAAGGTCTAAGAAAAAGTACACGATGTGAGCGAGATTGGTCTAAGGTTTTTTATTGTGTATTTTTACTAGGTTTGGGTATCCGTGTGACCATGGCGTGCTTCCACTCATGTACATATGAGCCATTTTTTCAATTTTTGTTGAAAAAATCGGTCAAGGTGGTACTTAGCGGGCGGTGAATTTCTGCTAGATCTTGCATGATCAAATCTTCGATACGATGAGAGAGTGCCTGGTGAGCAAGTCTCTCTATCGCCAATCTCTGAGCGACTCGAGTGTCAGTAGGTTTCAGAAGATGTTTATATGACCCCTAAACCCCCTCCAATATTTTCCCAAACATTTCAAGTAAACAAGCACATCGCGTGCAGAAATCCGAAGTGATCAAAGATGCCACACGCCGCAGTGCTACAGGTAGCGGGCGCGCCGCAATTTCGAAAAAAACAATAGCTTCTCCTTTCCAGTCCCCGCCGTTCCCGCCACTGACATGTGTGACATCACCAGTGAAACTCAATGACGTTACCATTTTCGATGGTTGCGATTGGCCGAACGACAACCGACGGCTTCCGGTCACTCTGCAAAGAGCTGTACGAGCGCTCCTTGCTGTTCTTTGTCGGGTTGGCGCTTGCGAATCAACATCTGCGACCAGTAACGCAACACAGGGTTCATACCGGCACGATTCGTAGAGGCACGGGCCAGCACGACAGCAATAGCGGTTAGTCAACGATCAGTGCACCCGGATGACACACGGAACAGTTGACGGCAAGCTGGGTCGTCGGAGTGGCGGATCCCGGCAACCGGAAGTAGAAGCTGTCTTGAACAGCGCGTCAGTGGTGACGTATGCCACGCGAGGTGAGGAGGGGCCCTCAGCTGACTGGGTGAGGAAAAACCAAGCAGTTTTGGAAGAGGGTAGCGTAGGAAAAAATTGCCCGCAGCTTCCCTCGGGGGAACACTGAGGAGGATGCGGAGCATATAATTGGTTAACGGGGTGTTAAAGTGCGACTTACTTGGGTCGATGGCTAAATTGGTTAACGTGGTTGTGAAATGGGGTGTTAAATTGCGACTTACTGGGGTCGATGGCTAAATTGGTTAACGTGGTTGTAGGAGGGGGTGTTAAATGAGTGAACACGTACACACGTATGCGAAAGGGCGGCGCTGGTCGAAGGGACGTCGATCATTGTGTTTGTGGATTCGTTGGAATTCATTTCACCGCGACCTTGGACATCGACGCGCCGTACAAACCAACCGACGAGCGGCAACTGAGCGAGCGAGCGCCGACCTTGAGTATATATACAGCACGACGGCGCATGCACTGTCAGCTGTTGAATGTTCTCGAAGCGCGACGCCACATGCGCGTCCACTGGAGAATCAGGAGAATTGTAGATGTCGAACGCGGTGTGTAGAGGAGGAAGGGTGCACAGATGGTGGAGGAGTGAAGCGCGCGCGGTGTGTAGAGGAGGAAGGGATGCACAGATGGTGGAAGAGTGGGCGACGGCGCATGCGCGCGCGTCAGCTGTCGAATGTTCGAGAAGCGGTGCGGACGGCGCACTACAAGGCGCGAGTATAAGATGCTCCGCATCTAAAAGGGAAAGAAGTGATCGTCGTGTTTCGATCATCAGATGGGTGTAACTCCGCTATTACGGCACCGTTTCAAAAAATTCTCTCGGCTACGTGTTCGTTTTAAACTGGAGTACAATTTCCTCACCTCAACTAAATTTCGACCACTGGGTGGTTTAAGGGCCCTTTAAGCAAATTCCACTTGCCGCCTACCTTCATCTGACCTTCGACCTTGTCACACGTTTCGATCCTGTGTTTTTTTTTTTTTTCAACACTTCAGAGTATGACGCAATTTCAACATTGATCTTGGCAATGCGTTTTCTTAGTGATCGGTTCAGTTTGTTCTTTAGCCGGCGTTTTTTTGAGAAACATTTTTGCTTCAAAAAGGTGCGCTAAGAGGCTGTCCAAGGATGGAAATTTCTCTTCTGTTACTATCTCCTAAGTGGAGGCAGAGACATCCGAAAAGAGGGTTTCTATCCACTCTGCATAGTCCCCGGGAATGGCTTTGCCATTTCTTCTGGAACGGAAGAGGCCCCAATCAACGATGCGCTGTATTCTGGAGCTTTTGCATTGAACATACCTTGTCATCTCTATAATGAGATGGTCAGAACCCAGATCTTCCCCTATGTTTCGCCATGACGACTCGCCGCCATTGGCGACCAGAGAGAGATCTGGGGTCAAGGGTCTCGTTACCGAATTTCCTAAGCGGGGAAGCCGGTGTCCGTTAGTAGCATGAGATTGAAGTCCTGTATATTGAAGCCCCTTTGGGTGAGTCTCTAACGTAGCCCCAAGCGGAGTGAGGCGCATTAAAGTCGCTGGCTACTATAAGGGGTATGCCGGCGTCGCTAGCCATCATTACTGCTTTACCTATGAGGCCGTAGAAGCGCTCGTCTCGTCGTTCTGGCGAACTGCATGCGTTGAGGATTAGCAATCATCTGGGCATGTGCTTTCTCGGTAAGAGTTCTGTGCAGACATATTCAGCATTAGCGCGCTTATCTATGTCGTCGTGATCAATGACTGTGATGCCCTTTTTGACGAAAGTAACGACGCCTCTGCTACCGTTCTTTTCGCGTTCAAAGGACTCGTATCCAATAAACGGTATGCTGGACGTGAGCGCCTCTTGTAACGAAATTGCTTGTGGTTTTGATGCACACGGTAAAAGGTATCGAGCTAACACTGCTTTCATCTTTTTTAAATCCGTAGCAGTTTCACTGCCAGACAAGAAAGTCGGTGTTGGATATCGCAGCCATCATTAGCATTTAGATTTAGCAGAAGGCTGAGCCTTCGCATTGCTCTGAGGGCACAGTATCTGCTTTTGTACAAGCTCCGCCACAACGGCAGGGTCTGATATTAACTGCGATAATTCTGTCGGGAGCGCCAGAGACTCCGATAGACCCGTCCTACGTTCAAGATCCCTTAGACGAGAATCAATAAAATGATTCTGTACCTTCACAATTACTATGTCTTTGGTGATTTCTTGAAGCGTCAAAGAAATCTTCTTCAATGATTATTTGATTCGGTTAAGACTTTCAGTTACGTCGACCTCCGGAGCATCACCTACAGCTCGGCGCTTCCAACCATTAGCACCATTTTGGCCCCCATGTGGTTTCACTGCTGAAACGGAGGTTTTAATCATTGGTGATTCTTTTTTGACCTTCGCTAAGTCTGAGCTGAGTATCGCGTTCTCGTTCCTGACTTTGTTGAGCTCCTGCGACTCCTTAGCGATGATGGTGCCCCCGCTTACCTGAGTAGTGATTCCAGCTTGTGCTCTGTAAGGTTCTTCACTCTTCTCTTTGGAGGCCCATATTGTGGTGACGGAAAGCGCGGATCCACGTCCTATGGTGAAAGGCTGTGGCCAGCCACTTGAAGACAGCCCAGGCGGCCCAGCCTGGAGCGTGAGTAAATCCCGCAGGCCCACGTCGAAAGCACGTTTCATTTCTTTTCCTTTCGCCTCTGTCGAATAACAAAAGGTGTCTGGTACTTTTGTTTGCAGCCTTTGCTTCCGGTAGAGAGGCTTTTGCCGCAGAGTTTGCACCTCACTTGGCACGAGTGTCCTTGCTTCGGGTCTTTGGCCCCACAATTGTGGCAAACGTTGATACGCCCCCACGATGACCAACAGGGGTGCATTTGCTGCACACATCGATCTGTTTTTGTAGAGATAGCACCGGACTATTGCCTGGCCAACTCTGATGTAGCTTGAAACGTGTCCTCCATCCAAAAGAATGACGACTGAGCCGGTATCCTTGATGCGTTTGACCCCGCGAACCGTGGGCCTTCCCTGATGTACGATGAGCCTTCTTAGCTCGGCGTCGCTGATGTCACGCTCGACGTTGCGGATCACTCCCTTGCCGTAGTTGCTTTAGCAGCGTACACCACTACTTCGTGCTCTTTTCCATTGACGCGAACGTTCTTGAGAGCCAAGATTTCGTGATCGTTATCTTCATTTTTGGTGCACACCAAAACGCTGTCACTGCACAACGTTGGGGCAGACGAAATCGGTCTTGAACGGCGGTGATCCGGACCGCCGTGAAGATGGTGGTGTAGATGCCGTAGCAACTGGTTTTGCGTAAATTCAGACCATCTCTGGGTATGATGATAATCTTCCGATGCGTAGAAGGTAGGTCTGGCATAAGCGAGGCCACAATCACTCTCTTCTTTAAGGCAGCCGCCCGGTGGCTGCTTTGGACGCCAACCTTGCTGGTGTCTTGAAAGCGTCCTGAAGCATCGGGTCTAGACAAGCCGCTCTCTGCTGCTTGCCTCTTCTTGGCTGGTTTAGATTGAACCATTTGCCATTTAGCTCCTTCCATTGCTTCCATTTCATCTTCTTTGCCCCCTTCGAGGGGGTTGCAGACGCTCGGCATTGATTGAAGTGCCCTGTCATTGCAAGCGTAGCCATGCCGACGCCCCTCGGAGCGACCGGCGTTCCTAGCTAGGTCAGACTAGGCTTCAGTGGCGCAAAGTTGAAAAAGCTAAAAAATGTTGAAACCTCACTTGTAGACGACAACCCGCACTTCGTTGTGATCTGGTGGACGAAACGCACTCGATGAAACAAAAATCTGGATGAAAGTTCGCACATCAAAGATCACACAAGTGCAAAAGGCCGTAGCGAGGCGGAGGCACGTCTGCACAGCTCAGCGTCCCTATCATATTCGAGAGTGAGAGAGAGAGGGTAAACTTCATTATTTTCCAGCAGATTGCTGGGCTGGGCTCCCACCTAGGCGCTAACGGAGAGACTGTGTCTCCCGGCAGCTTCCTTGGCCTGCTGGATCACCCAAAAGTTCTTGATAACAGCGCAGTCCGCCAACGCGCCCGAAGGTCTTCATTGAAAGCCGTGACCCCAGAATTTATGACTAATGCTGGCCATTCCCATTGGGTATGGTCAAGAGTGGCTCTGGTGGTACAGTACTGGCATAGATTAGAACTATACACGTGGGGATATGTGGTGCATGATGACGGGGTTCATGTATGTGCGTGTTTGTAGCTGCCACCATTGAACGGACGGGGCCCGACTTAGCTTGGGTTGAGGCGGAGGGTACTCCCGCCTTTGCAGTCGATAGTGTTGAGTTATGTCATTAAATTTAGTGAGCCGATCATCCCACTCCCACACCGGCGCAGAAAATTCTGTTTGGGTGGCCGCTTCGTCTGACGCGACTTGGCACGTAAGACCTCGAGCCACGTTGTGCACCACTTCATTCGGACTGTCCTCTTGGTCACCTAGTGGTGTGTGGGCAGGGAACCAAAGGATGTGCACGTATTTGTCCGCCTCGTGAATTTTCACTGTACTAAGAATCCGCAATGCCTCGGGGGAAATTCTGCCGCTGGCGTAGTTTCGAACGGCTGTCTGCGAGTCGCTGATTACACTGGAGGTGTTTGTGTAGGCTGTGGTCATTGCGATAGCCACTTCTTCTGCCATTTCCACGTTCCGTATGATGATACTCCGATACTCTTTGAAAAAATCACGCTGGTGGCCGTGGGGCAGCGTGACAGTCTACGGAACTTGCGAACAAGGCTTCTCAAGAAAATTTGTAATATCGCAATAATGTTGCGTGGTGGGTGTTTAGAAAAAGTGAGTGCAAGCGCACATTTCCATCGGGCGTCATAATATTAAGATTATCATCATGACTTCGACGTTTAAAGAGAGCCACCTATTACAGAGGCACATACGTTAACGCATATCCCCTTAAAACTACGTACGTAGCAAGTTCAAAAACGTTTCACGCGCATAATTACCGGTTGTTTAGATCATGTCATATGCCAAAGCTTTTCTGACACAAACCACTTTCATTGATTACATACATTGCAGTGATCCACAATATAAAGATATCGAGTAACATCATACAATAAAAATTTGGGAACCCTTAAGCTTCGTATCTAAGAATTAAACGCGATAGTGGAAATTCGGAGGAAGCTTTTTTATATCGCTGTAATCTGGTAAACAGGTAGCGCGCTTTAGAGTATACTAGATCATGTACCTGAAATGTTTTCGAACTTGCTATATATGCAACCAGTATGCGTTATTTTAAGGGAATGCGCGCAATAAGATGTGTGCATTTTGTAATGGGTAGTCGGCTTTACACCACAAAGCCGCTATGACAATCACATGTTCTGACGCCCGACGGCAACGCGTGCTTGCATCACGCAAAATTGGTGTGATATTACTTGTATTGTGAAGCTTTCACACAGCCCCGCCGCGGTCGTCTAGTGACTAAGTTACTCGGCTGCTGACCTGCATGTCGCGAGACCGACCCCCGGCTGCATGCGGCGGCTGCATTTGCGATGGAGGTAGAAAAAGTTGTAGGCCCGTGTGCTCAGATTTGGGTGCACGTTAAAGAAACCCAGGTGGTCTAAATTTCCGGAGCCCTCCACTACGGCCTCTCTCATAATCATATGGTGGTTTTGGAACGTTAAACCCCACATATTAATCAATGAAGCTTGCACACATGGTGATTCATGTGTTTATATACAGCATGAAAGCTATTTTCACTGCATTTCCAAGCAGAAGCGTGACTGTGTAGTAGAGCGCCATGCATGCTTGCTACGCAAACGGTTTGGGTTCTATTTTTACTCTGGCCCGAAATTTTTCATTATTTGTTTTATTGCATCTTTCTCGATTTTTTGCTGTCACGGACAAGATGATGATTTTTCGCTTATAGAACCAACAATGCCCCCACCGACACCGACGCCGGAATTTCTGCGAAACGAGCTCCTTGATGTGATTGCGTTAAAGTTACGCACTAAGGGGTTGAAGTACGCACTATATAGGGACAGAATACCGCTATCACGTTCAAATCTTAAAGGCGAAGCTCAAGAGTCCCCTGATTTTTCTTCTTTTTGAAGGTTACGTTCGATCAGTTATCACTGATCAGAACCAGATATCCTCATCATAGGTGTCATTTAGTGATAAAAATGCGCCGATCAGCAGGCCTATGCGGGGCATTTCCACAGCGAATGTGTTCATGGTATCACAACAGCTCCTTTTGGAGCCGTAGTTGTACGCCGCCGCTATAAGTAACCGCTGTCTCTCGGAATAAAAAAAAATATATCTAATAGAACAGTATGTCGACCCGGGCCTTCTGCGTGGTGGCCAAGTATTGTATGCTGCAGAGCCACGCTGGTGCTTAAGAATCATATACAAACGGACCTTATGCAGGCTTCATGTCGGTCGCGTAATCGCGTTAGCATGTGTATTACGGCGTTTCATTAGAGGAAAACAATAACCAGTTGTCACATAATGTGAATTGCGTAAGAAGTGGGTCATTGATTGCAAAGGCCCTATTTATTCATCACCATCAGCCATTGCATCAACAACGTGCACGTAATGCCTTATACAAGGGCAGCGGGGGCCTTGCTTCTCCGCAGTCACAAAAAATAGTGGCGTTGTGGGTGTTCCATGCAAGTGTACCAGCTTCAAGAGTGTTTACAAGAGGTTATGGAAATTCCACTGCATACAGGTTCCACCCACGCCTAGCGTTTCAACGGCGAGGCTGATTAGAAAACCGTTCCTTGTTCACCCGGAGCATCATCGTCATCAACGAGTGTGTGCCACGGAAGGCGGCAGTTCGCCCGACGAAGGGGCATGTGCCGCCGAAATTCGTGCGGCCTGTCTGAAAGCTGTCGCCATCATAAACGGCAAACAGGGTCAGCACTTTAACCAAAAAGGAAGGCAACATTCAGCCCGACATCTGCGCAAGCATCTGCACTGCGGTGAACAATATTTGCTTGTGGTCCGCATCGTGTGAAATCGATATATACAGTATATATGAGCCTTCTTCTACTTGGCGCTGAAATCGAACGATTTGCAGTGTCTAAAACATTGTTAGAATTAAGACAAGTGGCTGTGCTCCTTGCTGCACATGACATCACATCGCCAGCGGTGGTCGGGGTTTACAGCCGGTGACTTCAACGACTTGTTTTGTCCAGAAAAACAGGCCCACTTTTCGTAACTGTGTAGGCATAATACACCATCTGCTTTTGCTGGAAAACCACAAATTGTTGGGTGTCGTGGCCCATTTAATGTCGGCTGCCCTCGAAATTTTCCTCGCAGTGTGTACTACTTTCCCGAAAGTGAATGAACCCGCGTTGATGTATGCGGCCTCGCAGAGCCACTGTTGCGTAGCCAATGGGTCTGCGAAGCCAAAACATATCCCAAATGAATGGTGCAGTGAGCGCGAGGCGGGGTCCACGGAGGCCGATCAATTAATTGCCGGGAGGTCACCATTCGAGACGAAATGATGGCGCAGGCCTCCTTTGATTCGGCGCAGGTGTGCTGGCGCGGAGGTAGGTGGCCGTATGGGTGCTACGCCTGGGCCGCCCCCTTTCGAGCGGACGATATTACATCCTGGAGCTTCCGGCCTGGTTGAGAAACGGTGGCAGCTCGCCGTATGCGGCCACGTGCGTCCACCAGCGGCTGTTCGACAGGCATTCGTTCAAACGCCAGATCGAGAGGCCCGCGTGAATTACTCGCCACATCGAACGGGCTCTCTACAGGTGCGAGAGACAGGTACGGCGCCGGTGCAGCCGGATCCTCGTGGGGCCTTCGCTTCTGTGCGCCTCGAGTAGCCGCGATGGGCGTGGATGTACTGTTTTCAGCTCGCCTCATCGTATTCGTTACGACGCTGCAGAATGAGCAGTCTGGAATTTCATGGATTCATTCGGCTCTACTCATTTTGTGTCGTTCAGCCTGACCAAGCCTCCTGATAATAGCTCTGCAGGGTGCCGTGTTGACCATTGGTGCGCAAAAGAATGACATTGAAATAGCTAGAATGACTGCGTTTTCCTTACGCCGCATTAGAAAAACTCACTGTCAAAACGGCGTGAATTGTGTTGCAACATACAAACGTCTCTTTGTGTGCGTGTGCATGTGTGTGTGCGTGTGTGTGTGTGTGTGTGTGTGTGTACTATTTTATGTAATTGTGTACAGGCCGTGCTTCAGGCATCAGAGCACTGCGCTTTGTCTTATCGTGACATTTTTATTATCTGGTTTGTGGATCTAAATATCGTCGTTCCTTTTTGCCATCTTAATTCTCATATTCCCCGTTACTGCTTCTCGAGAAACTAAACACCAGCGCCGACGATGGGGTCGCTGCCTTTCACGTTTCCAGTATTAATTACAAGAAGTGAAAGTGCCTCAGCATTTGTTGCGTAGAACGTCTGTATACTATTGTGCTTTTTGTTGCTTTACGGGGGAAGAGGAAGAGTGCCAAGGGCGGGTCGTCCGGGTAGAAGCACGCTTAACGCGTGGAACCATTCCAAAATCTCATTCTAATGTTCAAAAAAATTGTTTCTGATTTTTTTTTTACTTTTTGCTTATGAAAGTTTTGTGAAATCTCTCACATTATTAAGGCCGATGATGAGGCCTCACCGGTGCTCGTACATAAAGGTTTTGTTTTGCTGGTGCGATGTCTCTCGAAAGCATTTAGGTCAGGCGTCTCATCCGGCTTACGAACACATTTCTATGTTGTACTTACAATGAGCGGGTATTGACCGCACTTACATTTACTTCACTTTCTTTGCAGGGAAGAATGAATTGAGGGGGCAGACCTTCGATCTTCGTTGGTCGTGGATCTCGCTGGCCCATGAACGGTACATCGTCAACGAGACCGACTCACACTTGGTGGTGGTACTCCACAGGAGAGGCTACCTGGGGGAAACGGCATTCGTTGGTGCGTGTAAACTGTTTTCCTTCCACTCACAACTGTTACGATTCGAAGCTTGCAGTTAGCTGTGTGTGTGCAAAATGCGTATTAAAGTAATTCCTTCAGTAGAAACCAACGGAATCGAGAACAAATAGAGAAGGAAAGGTGGGAAGGTTAACCAGAACAAGATGACTGGTTTGCTACCATATACATGGGAACAGGAAAAAAACATAGCACTTAACACAGCACACAGTCGGTCACGTCCATCATTCTGGCGCGGTGCACACATCACTGTCACAGCCGCTTGTCCATGTCCGCGTTTCTTAAAAACCTCAGTACTTCCTTCGTCGCCTTCAGCCTTGATGTCGACGACATGTAACAATATTTTTAACTGCCATTTGTCTGGGTGCGCAAGAACGGACGCCACTTACTGTTTACGAACGTTATATACCGGACAGTTAACCAGTATTTCTGTTGTGCTATTGCGGTGTTACTGAAGGTATGAAAAGATCGTAACCAAACGGGTCAGCATTTTTTTTAATGCACGCCTTCATCGTGTCATGCGCATAAGCCGTAATGAAGATGCAACAAATCTAACTCACATGGTCGCCTAAGACGACTCGAAGGTGAATACCATTCGGTGTAGCTATCAGCGCCCAATTGAAGTTTGAGATGGTCACGTGAGTACACCTTTTTCATGCTGGGCCTGATTATGGCGATACGTAGGAAGCATAGCTCATTGCAAAACGTTAAGATCTTTCAATCATCCACTTGCTACGCAATTCACTCGACAGTTGACACCAGTTGGGAACGTGTACGGTTATCTCCCGCAGGTGCATCTATTAAGGGGCCAATGCTTTTTTTTTACAACCTCCAAATAAGCTCGGCTATTCGAAGAGTAGACCGCAGCGATCACGTTTTCTGAATATTACAGCGCTGCGCGCCGCGCAGAACCTGTCGCTCGCTGAATTCCGTGCCGACTGGTTGTGCCCTCGCGATCTCCGACGATAGTGCAGCTCTGGCCGACTGGGTTGGTCCTACGCCATCTCCTGACGCCGACAAGAGCTCTCGTCGAGTGGTGCCCCGTCCTCGGACTCCTGCGACCGTGTTCATCTTTCCTATCTTCTCTTTACTTCCGTCGCTCGCTGTCGTGTGCCTCGCTCTCTCCTTCTCTCTCTCTCTCTCTCTCTCTCTCTCTCTCTCTCTATATATATATATATATATATATATATATATATATATATATATATATATATATATATATATATATATATATATATATATATATATATATATAAACCTTTTAATCCTATTCTTTTAATTTCCCCTTACCCCCATCCCTTGTGAGCTACTGTTGAGGGGTCACACCTGATGCAGACAGTTACGGGGCTGTCTTTTGTCTTCTTTTCCCTTTAGGAACCACATAAGAACCACATAATCGCAGAGCCTCTATTTTGAAAAACAATTCCCGCGCTTCTTCCCTACGCCTTACCAATGCTCCTTCCACGCGCAGTCTCGAAAAGTCGCCGATCAGCGACTTGACGTAGCCCGCAGCTCGTCGATTGGTCTAAACCAGGTCTCAAAAAAAAAAGTAAAATCAGCGTCAGTTTTTGTTCCCACCCTCAGCTACGAAACTGCCCCCTCCCCTTCCTCGTTTTTTTTTTTTTTCTTGTCACTGCGGTCACACAGCTTTGGCTTCACAGTACTCGCGCGTATACATTCTTTGCTCAACTGCAGCTCAACATACCGCCCCCGCGCACGCGTTTTACCCTCGACATGAGCAACATGGGGGAAAAGCGTTGCTGCGTGGGCGGTGTCACGACTACGGACTACGCCTCCCCTCCATGTGAGGAAAGAGGGTTGGGGCCGCGCGAAAATTTGAAACCAGCTAAAACGTATGTTCTAGCCTCCGTAACTTCCTTAATATAGCATGTATTCACCAAATTCTTGCGGCAGCATGTTCACGAAGTAAAAGTGCACATGTTTCTATTTATAATAAGTTTTGAACCTGGAGGTTCTTTACCGCCCCTTTACCGGACTTCTGTAGCTTACCCGACATGAGGACATTATTGATTGATATGTGTAGCTTAACGTCCCTAAACTACCATAACATTATGAGAGACGACGTAGTGGAGGGCTCCGGAAATTTCGACTACGTGGGTTTCTTTAACGTGCGCCCAAAACTAAGAACATGGGCGTACAGCATTTTCGCCTCCATCGAAAATTCAGCCGCCGTAGGCAGGATTTTATCCCGCGACCTGCGGGTCAGTAGTCGAGTACCTTAGCCACTAAACCACCGCGGCGGGGCATGAGGACAGTATGAAACCTTTCTTCCGAAAGCACTTTCAAGGCACTGCATGGTACTGCGGTATAATGATTGTCTGCAACGCAGAATACGTGGAATCTGTTCCGGATGGAACTCGTTTTTTTTATCTGGTCTTCGAAAAAACATGTTTTGTTTTAGGCTTTTATTTGGTCAGTGTAGTTGGTTCCTTTACCAGGTGTCCATTAAGGTAACACTGGCTTTTTGGGCGCCGTGATTCTCGTCTGATGGAAGCTCGAGGCTTTCGCCTTGAGAACGAGCAGCAAAGCTTCGATTAGGGCTAGTTGGTGCGGCATTCTAATGCTGTTGCGCTGAGTGGAATGCACGAAGGACTAACGAAAATGGGATGCCCCGCCGCGGTGGTCTAGTGGCTAAGGTGCTCGGCTGCTGACCTGCAGGTCGCGGGATGAATTCCCGGCTGTGGTGGCTACATTCTTGATGGAGGCGAAAATGCTGTATGTCCGTGTGCTTAGATTTGAGTGCACGGGCCCAGGTGGTCTAACCCTAGGTGGTCTAAATTCCAGCATTCCTCCACTACGGCGTCTCTCATAATCAAAAGGTGGTCATTAAACCCCACATATCAACTAATGAAATTGGGGACGGTTTCTACTATCAGTCTATGCCTCCGACGTCATATGATTCCCCCTCCTCCGAAAGAATGCGTGAGCTACAAACTATAAAACATGAACAAGCGGAGCCTCATAATAAGAAAAAAATATGTTAGAAAATGCTGTAGTTCCACCTCACAAGGCAGTTCCATAATCTTGCGCCAAAAAGTTTTACAGGAAATGGCAGTCCGGTGATATCTAGGCGAGCACAGCAAAGCCGTGATTAGCATCGTGTAGCAGGGAGGTGGCAAGGGGAAATAATTGTGAGGAAGAAAGGGAAGAGGGAGAATGAGTGCGAAGCGAAAGAAGGAGAAACACAGAAATGAAAATAATGGGAACAAAATGGAAAACATAGAAGGCGAGAAAATCACTGCACAGAAAGAGAGAAATGAAAAAAAAGGCGTAAAAAAAGGAAAAAAAAAAGAGGGAACGGGACGAGAAACGGAAAAAAGATGCACAAAGAAACCAATGAACCTAGAGAGAAATACATAAACAAGAGACTGAAAATTCACAGCATATCCTGTGTGTGAATGATGAGGAGTTGGGTGATGCATCCATCCATTCATCCATCCATTCATCCATCCATCCATCCATCCATTCATCTGTCTGTCTGTCTGTCTGTCTGTCTGTCTGTCTGTCTGTCTGTCTGTCTGTCTGTCTGTCTGTCTGTCTGTCTGTCTGTCTGTCTGTCTGTCTGTCTGTCTGTCTGTCTGTCTGTCAACCACACGAAAACCACTAACGCCACCTAGTGATATTATTTGCAAGGACTATACACATAACGCCATCTATGGAGCAATTCATAAACTAGAGGTGGCTACATACTACTTACTACGACTATTACTACTACAGAGGCGGGAGCTACCCACACCCTAAGAAGCATCGCCCCTAAAATGGAAAGATGCCCTTGTATAAGAGGGAAAGGAAACAGGTAAGAGGGTAAAAAGCGTAGTCAAGCCCTGAGCAGCTAGGCGCCCATGAGCTGTGCCATGACCGAGCCTCATGCGAATTTGGGCGAGCGATTTCGCTGGCGATTTTTCACCGCCGGTATTTGTGGCGCCGATTGGCCTTTGGTTCAGATTTACCTTCTTAATTTAGTGCACTCTCCCCACCGACAAGCAGAGGAATAAACTACTATGGATTTCGAAGGAAACGAAATGTCAGCCTTTCGTCGTTCTTTTTCTGTTGATACAAGTTGGTGTGATATAATTGGAAGAAGAACACCTACAAATAAAATGAATACGAAAAAAAATGCCGCCCGACTCCTCCCATGGGGGGAACTCGAGTAGATGCGTCGCAGAGTGGTGGAGGTATCGCGTGAATGCTGCGTAATCGGGTATGGTTCGGGAATGCTTAATTGTCATTTCGTCTTTATTATTCTTGTTTGCTGAATGAAGGAGAAGTGTTGCCTTCAGTGAGTGGTGGGACGCTGATGTGCGATCCAGTGCCTGTACATATACGGGGTGGCCAGTGAACGTTTGTGTAGCTCGAGCAGACGGTTTTTGCTAGCAGACGCTGTTTGAGTCTGCCTTGCGAGGCAAGAGGGGAGGAGCAAACAGTTGGCACAAGACACAAGCATGCGGCACGATACACGAAGCTGCGAGCATGCGCAGTGAGCGTGTGGGCATCGCCGCCGACGCCCGACACGTGACACCGTGCGGCTAACAAATGATCTGCATTTAAATACGTTTGAGGCCCCCTATCGGGAGCCTTGTTCACCGTGTTCAACAGCATCCCGCCATGGCAGCCTAAATGTCTTTTTCGTATTCCTCTTCATGGTGGGTGCCATTCTTTCAATTATTTCATATTGCTTCCCTAGCAGACGGACTTGCGTAAGAACCTCGATATCATTAAGCTGATGTGTTGTTGTTTTTTTCTCACTTCATCGCAGGAATCTCGGCGCGAAACCTGAGTGCCCGCCAAGGCCTTGACTTCAGCGCGTCCTATGCACGCCAAGTGCAGTTCAGCCCGGGCCAGACCGAGGCCGAGTGGCGACTGCGTCTGCTGGACGACGCGTCCTTCGAGCGCCACGAGGAGTTCCTCGTCGTGCTGGGACAGGCACTGAAGGCCGCCACCGAGTACTCCAGGACAAGGCCTTGGTTTCCCTGCACGATGCAGAGGATGGTGCGCACCGATTAAAAAAAAAGTCACCCTAATTTCTGCATCCCCTTCACCTGCAAGCAATATGACGTGATTATTATATTCTAGGAGGGCGTCCAATCCTTTTCAGTTTATGCATAGCGTATAAGTTCTCCAGGAAATAGGCAATACCTGCACATAATTCCATTTCGCTTAAGCACGCACGTTGACCGTACCATTAATAACGGCATATAGATATATATTCTAGCGGGAGACAGTTGTCGACTCTTTTCAGGCGAGAGAAAAGTGGCACTGTCAGCTCGCTTATTTTTTTTTCTTCTGACGCATCTAAGTCTAGATTAGTGTATGTGGGGTTCAGCCTACTTCTTTTCTCTTGCATGATTGTCGCTCTCGTGAATAGTGAACCCATAGACGTGCGCACGGGGAGAGAAGGGGGGAAGGGTAGGCGCAATGTCTGCTTTATCTATCGACTTAATAGGGAAGGGGCACTGCTACAAGCATTCTCCCCCCCCTCCCCCATCCCCTTCTGAAGTCCCTGGAACCCTGAGCAGGCCTATGAGTGGATCATCGCAAAACTGTACAAATGGGCACATGAACGAACACTTATGCGATTAGTCGTAGTTCTTGAACAAAAACAAATATTCGTGCAACCGAGATTTTCATGCACTATTGAAAAGTTTACCAACACGTTGCAGACACTAGACAGTTGCAAATTGTTCCCTAAAGGCACTGGGGAGACACGACACCGATTTTGGTCGGCTGACTGTCTTAGAGAGTGTGTTATGTCTTGTCGTCGCCCTATGACTGCCACGCCATCAATATGTTTATATTCTAAAAAAATATGCTACACAGACAGAAAAGTGCGGCAAAAATATAGGCAAGAGTACCTGCTAAAGGGGCCCTGCGACACTCTTCCAAGTAATTATCGAATGGCTTCAATAAACGAGTTCTTTGCCTACCAAATCGATCGCCATACGAATTCTTTAAATCTGTTGAGTACCAGTGGAGTTGCGTTGATTTGCCATGCGCTTTAAGCCGTGAAATCTATGCAAGGAGAGCCATGACAATACCTCTTTTGGTCGGAGTTCTTTGTTTTCGGTTCTACGCACTTTTAGAGATGGTTACTACGCATAACCAGCATGACGAGCAACTTGGAAACTCAACAAAAATCAAAACTTTCAAAGCTGATATGTTGCATTTCGCCGTACACCACCTACGAAGTATTCATAACGCTGAAACATTGTCTTTAGCGATGCTTTTTTTTTCCCTTTCATTACAGAACCGACAATGTCTTTTGCCGAAACTAACGTAACTGTGTATGAGGACAGCGGGGAGGTGCTGCTCACAATACACAGGCACGGCGACGTTAGCACGGACACCAGCGTACTCTGCGTCACACATCCAGGTAAGCAGTAAAAGAATGCGTTCTTAAAACCGTGAGACAAAAAAGAGAGAAAGAAGCATGCGATGGCATAAATGGTTTACACGATGCATGTAAGGCTCGCTCCAACAAGGTTCTATACTTTACGCTTTAGTGATTGTGGTGAGTTGCCGTTTGTAAGTTGAGTCATACTTTGCTAAAATGATATTGCTTTAGCACAGCTCCGTTTTGAGCGTGAAGATGCTATTCATTAAAGAAGGGGAAAAAAACAGACGACAGTGCGAGCACTAACTTCCAACTCTTGTTTATCGCGTACCCTTACAACACAGTATACAGCTCATTTCACGTGACGCCACACACATGAAATGGTTGGTATATAGTTATTAGAATAGATTGCGTCTCCCTTCATATCTAGTATCAGCAAAATGCTGGCGTTTTTTTTTTAACTTGCCGGAACGCTTGAAGATTTAAGATATAATGTGTTTAAAACGCCATCCTTGACCGAATCGGGTGTTAAGAAGTTTTTGGGCACATTGTATTCTGTTTCACAGCAGAGAAATTCGTATTTCAGTTGTGCAGTTCGGAGTAGATGCCCTCTACCTGCCACGCTTACTGTGTCTATTAAGTTTTTAATGGTGTTTTTCTGCATATTTTTATACATTATGGTCCTTCCCGTACGCAGTATTGTTTAGCTGCCTTGATACTGCCGTTTTTTTTGTTTACTGCTGTCTTTTTGATGTTTTATATGTTACTGTTGATCAGTTTTGAAGGGATCAGCAAGGAAACAGAAGAGTGTTACCGCTTCACCTTGTTTCACCCTGACAGGTACGGCCTCGGGCACTCAGCCATCGCCACTGGAATCCTACTCGGACTACGTGGCCAGACCGATGAGTCCAGGCAGCCTCGTGCGCTTCCGTACCGACGAAGCGGTGAAGACGTGCCGCGTGGCCATCATCGACGACTCTCTCTACGAAGAGGCCGAAAACTTCACCGTGAGCTTGATTTCGCCCCAGAATGGACGGGTCGGAAAGAACGGCTCTGCGGTCATCACCGTCGCTCCAGACCCCCGAGATGGTTTGTCTGTTTGTGCGTGTTTGTGCGCGTGCGTGTGTGTGTATGTGTGTGTGTCTGTGTGCGTTTGTGTAAGTGACGGTGCACGCGTGTGTTTAGAGCTTTCTATTAGGTGTGGACTACCTTGGGCCAGGCTGTCGTATGCTGTCGTCGTCGCTTGGCGTAACGCAGGCAAAGCCATATATGAAATGGCCAGCTGTTGATAACTCAGGGCACGTTCGCGCCAAAAAGACGTGTTCTTCCTCTTGTTCTACAAACTTACCGATGATATAACGTACGGACATCCCTACTATATGGCTGGAGAAGCATGGCAACATAGACCACGTATAAAAACGTAAGGGAAACCAGACGAGAAATACTAAAAGAGAGAAGGAAAAGGAAGGATAGGAAGTAACATAGAAAGAAGGAAAAAATACAGGACCGGAAAAGAGAACAGGAAAAAGATGAAGGAGGAAAAGAAAGAGTTGAAAGCCGAAGAGAAAACAAGGGCTCCGCACTCTCCTCGGGTTCGGCACCATTTTAGGGCAAAGCTGTCTCAATTTTTCTGTTCGACTCAAAAGCTACAAAGGAAAATCGATGCAGCTCTGCTTTATGGCGCGTCATATCTCCTATAGTAAAGCATGCATACTTTCAGGTGGAAGCATCCATGTAGGATGCAAAGCGCCCACATATGAGCGACAAAACGTTCCTTTTGAACCAAATTCAATACACGCTTTCGCAAGCTGGCGAAACGAGACATTGCTCCGCCGGTGGCATAGCCAGGATGATGATGACAGTGATAAGGATGATAAAGATGGTGATTACGACTGATTAACGGGCGCGAGGACATGTTCTTCGCGTGCAGTCTTTGCGAACCTGCTCTTCCTCGTGGCTCCAAAGTGATGAATAATCGTAAGGGTTTTAGAAGCTCAACATGCATACTATTTTTGAAAGGAAGCAAAGAATATTGAAGATGTTATACATCTGCACATTTGCTAAATATACCATCGACGAGCTATCGTCGACAAATCATTAGGGGAGTCACGGCTCCCACGACTCTCCGAACACAATATATGATTATCGCCAAACAAAAGTTAACGTGCGCCTTTAAAGAGAGTTGTGTATGTGGCAAATCGGCATTCGTCAAAGAAAGTAATGTTTGTTTTGCGCACTCGCATCGGAAACCATATTTTTACCTAGTAAGTCTTCAACCGCTTCCCTGTGGCCAGCTTGACACTTACCCGCACTTCATTGTATGATTTGCGGAAACAGGTGCGTCTGAGAAACTCAGCTTGGATCATTAAAAGTGCGCGGTGTCTACCGAGATTCGTGAGCCTTGGATATTGTCGCTTTTTGCTTCAAGAAGTGGCAATATACATGCCAAGTTATCGAAGTAAGTAACTTACTGCGTACTAAATGTGGGACTTAGTGGGGGCGTAATAACACATAACTGAGCTAGTTTGGAATTATTCATGTTAAACGAGTCAGCGTGCAAACACGGACACAAGAGAGACACCACACACGCTATATAATAACAACTGAACAATGGCGGAAAAACAGATTTCTTGAGAAGTTTCCTCTTGCCCTGAATTTACTAATTCATCCAATGTTTATCATCGAATGCGTACTGGGTGTTTCAACACATCGAACCACGTACTCGTATTACATGCGCGGTTTGGCCAACGTCGCTTCTGGACGTGGCACGCAAGTACGTGCAGGAATCCGCCCTGTGTTGTTTTCCTACCCCATACCAACAGACGCTACTGATTAAGATGTGTGCACACTGTATACTTTCGAATTCATGTGGTGGTCGCAATGTTCCTATTTTCTGTCCCGTTTCTCTCCAACGTAGCCCCGTACTTCTACTTCGAGAAGCCAAACTACGAGGTGGACGAGAGTGCGGGAAGCTTCGAGGTGACCGTGCTTCGAGATGGCTCAGACCTTAGGATTACTTCGTCAGTGATGGTGCGCTCGAAGCAGATGTCTCCACCGAGTGCGCAAGGTGAGAATTCCGCACTCGTGATCAAACGCGACAGATCATGAAGCCAAACAAGATTTAGGGGACGTTCCTACAGCGGTTTTGTAGTTATTGTGATATGGACGTGAAGAAACCTCGGAGTTGCATGAGGGCATGCCACGGCTACAAGAGGCACGGACTAGACTTCATGCGCATATATACGCGATAAAGAAGACAGGAAGGACGACTGTCGCCGCTGCGCAATCTGTTAAATCATGCAGCCGTGTATTCGAAGACTGCAGGTTCCATCGGTGCTGGAGGCAGTTTGTGTTTTCAGACACTTTGATTTCTTCACATCTAAATCACAATAACTACCGTGCAGTTAAACTACTACAAAAGTCCCCTACCTCTTCCTGGGCTCCATTGTATGCTATAGGTTTCATTGATTTTGTGTCAAGTAATGAAGCGAGCTCTTGAATTTTCTCGTTCGGCAATTTCTTTCATGACATTAAAAGTGCACATTTCAGCTATTCGAGCTCGTTACCTTCATTTATACACGTAAGGAAGCCAGTGCTGCGGAATTTAAGAGTAGCCTGCTATCATGCGCTTTGAAAGTCGAATTGTCCTCAGAATATAACGAAAGAGAACCAGCAGTGGTAGCAGCAGCGTTATCGTCGTAAGGGTGCTGCAAATTCAAGCATGCCTGAAGAATTGCGCAGTTGTACCTTCAGTACACGTTGTACCACCTCGTCGCTCTTGAAGCAAAATGATGAGATTTCTCTCAAGTGTGCCAGTGAACCGACCTGTTCCCCTTCGGCAGCCGGCAGCGACTACATCGCCGTGGGGAAGCTGGTGCGGTTCCCTAGCGGCTCAACGTCGCAGACAGTGGAGGTGGTGCTTCTCGACGACTACGGCCAGCCCGACCTAGAGTTCATCGAGACCTTCCAGCTAGTGCTGCGCTCGCCCGTCAACGCGACGGTCGGCACACCGGGAACCGCCGTCGTCTCCATCAATGACACGCTGTCCGACGGTAAGAGTGTGCTGCTATGCCAGGGTGCTAGTCACTTTAACACCTTTTATAAATCGCCATCGCATAACAGCTTACGAAAAATTGGTAAAGCTTATTTAATGAAAGAAAAAGATGACATCAGTAATACACTCTTGGGATAATGCACAAGGCGACAGTTATGTATATGCGAAACGTAAAGCGAAGCTGCAGACTTTGTATTATGGCTTGTCATCATTTCATGTTGCTTGCTTTTGTTACTTGCTGTCTAATACGTAATTTTCCGCCATCAGGCCCACCCATACGTCTTACTCAGGAGAGTTGCAAGAATAACAAGATTATGAGGGTGAAAAGAAGAATTAGAATGTATATAGCTATGCAATAGTAGTTATATATGCAGGTATAATATACAGCAAGAAAGAATACTCATGGATGTATGAAGTTGAAATTGAAACTGTAGGGGGTAACTATACCGGTACACTTTTTTCCATTCTTATTATAAAGATTGACTGTAGCAGTCATATCACTGTATATAAAAAAAACAGAAATATTGATGGCTGTGAGGCCAATACTCTGCATACCTGTTTAAAGGGCCAGTTGGTTCTACACTCTAACCTAAGCTGTTTTTTTTCTTTCCCATCGAGATGCATACACAGATTGAGTGAGCCCCTTTGTAATTTCAATAAAAGTCCCTTACATGGTGTATATGAAAATACAGTTCATTTGCCATTCTTATTTGACCACGTTGAACACTCAGGATAGCACGTGGCAAGCGAATGTGTAGGCAGGATAGTATGTGGTCTCGCGTAGAAGAAACAGCAAAGACGCACAAATGGGAACGCCAGAGTCGCGTGGGCAATAAGAGTACAAAGCAACATTTCACCAGCCCAAAGAAGCATTTTGCACCATAATATTTACGCTACCCTGGGTTAACTCCCGGTTGCTTTTGTAGATGCTTGTGTTAGCATGACCAGCAGTCAATTAAACTTGTAAAACTTGTAAAACTCTCAGGGCAACTTGAAGGCCTGCTGCACACTTGGCCGATGCATTAAGTTATGCAGCCATCAGCGAGCAGCAGATTTCCTGCAAGGTGCAAGAAGCTGCTGTGTGAAAAGATTACCGAACATATCAGTCGATTGCACTGTAGGTGCCCTTTTTCCCCTTCACGCCGTCTAGCACTACCTGAGAAAGTGGCCCACCTTGGTAACTGCTGACATCACAATTTTCGAAGACATTTGACGTCATTGCAGACGTAGGTCGTGTAGGTTTTCGTTCCACTTCATTTGCCCGCCATGTTTTGCTCAAGGAGCCGCATGTAACGAGACGTTTAAAGCTTTCACTTGATTCTGTGTGGTGATTGCGTCTGAATTTATGACAAAGAGTTGGTAGCGTTTCGCAGCACGTCTATTTCGACGTGGAAAACAGCAACATCTTTCATGGCGATGGTGCAGTGCCGAAGATGTTCTTCCTAGAAGAAGAGTACGTGGTGGACGAAGAGGCCGGCTCCCTCTCGGTGCCCGTGGTTCGCACGGGCGACACCAGTCAGCAGTCGTCAGTGCGCTGTTACACGCGCCAGGGGTCGGCGACGGTCGACCTGGACTTCGAGGAAAGGCCCAACACCGACCAGTCCCTCATCGTCTTTGACTCCGGTGAGCAGGGTTTTACTTGTTTGCGTTTGAATTGAGTTCATTTACGACAACGCTGTGAGGATGGTCAGGCAGAAAAGCTGCATTGAAGAGCTAACCTGGCCGCCTCATTCACTGAGCAGCTTCACAATGGTCAAACAAATGCATACGGTATACATAATGCATGAACTGAGTGAAAGGGTGGACAACCACAGTCGAAATAGTTCTACGCATTATCACAACGCACGGGTTATTTTAACTATTGTGCATTGTCACATAACGCTGCGCAACTGTTCGTGAAAAGGGCAAAAAGGACTACCATGGTAAAATCACTCACAATTCCATGCCTACACCTTGGCTGTTTGCACAGTCACGGAATTACGTAACACTAGGTTAATGTTCAGTAAACTACAAGGGAAAGCTAGTAACGCTGACGTACACAAAGGCCGACGCATGAGGGGGCACGCGGAATGCCCCTCCTTCACAAGAGGGGCCCCATTTCAGCCCCATATTTTCATTTAGTCTGTCGGAGCTTTTACGTCATTTTTAATGCGCAGGATCGTGGCTGTTTAATAGGAAAATAACAATGTGCATAAGCTACACGAAAACAAAGAAGACGCTGTCTCTCGTCTGTGTCTCATGTCCGGAACACGCAGACTAGGTGCACATTTGTGTCAAGCTGTAGCAGGGGCCGTCATGCCAGGGCAAGGAGAACGATAGCAGCGACTGCGCGAACTGATCGACAAGTAAGAAAGTTGAAAGGAGCAGATCGGTGCCGCCTTTCGCAAACCTAGTTGATTGACTGTGGGTTTAACGTCCCGAAACCACCATATGATTATTAGAGACGCCGTAGTGGAGGGCTCCGGAAATTTCGATCACCTGGAGTTCTTTACGTGCACCCGAATCTGAGCGCACTGGGCCTACAGCATTTCCGCCTCCATCTGAAATGCAGCCGTCCACAGCCAAGTTTGGATCCCGCGGACCGCGGTTCAGCAGCACAGTACCTTAGCCACTATGATACCACGGCGGAGCTTTCGCATAAACCTAAAGTAAGGGAGGATTCAACAGGAACAATAAAGCATTGCCGCCCGTAGCACAATCTGACACATAGAAAGCATCGGAATGTTAAGCCGGCTGTTTCGTGCACGGGCGAGGCTTGCAGCCTCGACGAAATAAAACCATGGTCGTGGATAAGGCTGGTACATGTTTTAACTCGATGTCCGTACTGCACTAATCGGAAGTAAGTGTTGAGAGCTGGGGTTGTTGGTTGTAAATCTTCGAAAAAGCGCGAAAACTCACAAGACACACGCGAAGCGTATCAGATTGCGTAGTTAAGTGAAATCTGCGTGAGCACCTCGTCAGTCGCCTCATTGCACAAAGAGCTGGAGTATATACGTAAACGGTTTACGTAATCTGAATTAGTTCACTTTTTGGTGGCCTATCTGTGCGATGTCCCGTGGCGCGGAACTATGGGCGTGGTTATTTTAGGTATACGTTGGCGGCCCATTGTTTTCACAATAAAAAGTTGTTGACTGACGGCGCTATGTTTGCAGCGTCTTCTGTTTTTATTTTTACTTTTTGCAGTCTCTTTCGCAAACGTAATATTGTTTTTCATATTCCTGCTGCATTTCTCTTGGCGTGGAGTCCTATATAGTCTGCACTGCTGGCAACACTTATACATCAGTCTATTTGTATTTTTCCAAGCGGAATTGTGTAAGTGCGTGTGAATGAACTGATACGACACTCTGACCAGGCGAGCGTCGCAAGATGTGCGTGCTCCACATCAGAGACGACCATGTAAACGAGGGACTTGAAGAGCTGCGCCTAGTGCTTGGCTCTCAGCGCAGTGACACAGCAGGCATGGCGATGCTTGGAGAGCCCAACGTCGCCAAGATACGCATCCGAGACGAGTCCGACCGTGAGTTCACTTTCTGCTGTATCCTGGGATTCTTGAGTGTGACCGTGCCATATACAAACGGCGGGAACATGCTATACAGTAATCATCTGTCCAGAAGGGCAGTTAGTCGCGCTAGTTGGTCTCCCGTTTTTAATAGAAACTGCGCGAATGGAGCATAGCACAAGCGAAGAAAACAGACAGGGCAAGATTCAACCAACCAACTGAAGGTTTTATTGGTTTTATTGCCTTTAACAAAATGTAAACGAAAAATTGGCAGGGAAACAATGGCGCGTGAAATTTCAAGCCTTCGTCGGGCAGACGTTCAATCAAATATTACAAATCGTGCGATTTAATCGCGTAAACGCACTTGTCCCATGAGAAATAATTCTTTGCTTAGCGTTACCGGGTTTTCCTTTATATTGCGTTGAAGCAATAAACCTGTAGTTGTTATTCAGCGCTCGTCCTGTGCGCTTCTTCGCTTGTGCTATACGTCTCCGTTCACACTCTTTTTCACTAAATAACCACGCGGAAGACAGTGCTTGCAGCTTGCCTTATAATCAAGAAGTAATAGTTAACATTCTGTATATTTCCCCAAATAGTGCGTGCGGGTCTATCAAGCTTGAAATTCCGATTTTCTTGCGCACAGCGGCGTGTCTTGTGGAATAACTTACAGACAAGTTGAGTATTTAATGAAACACACATACGGGAAAACAAGGATGGACGCTGGTCCTTGTTCTTGCCCTATGCGTATGTTTTATTAAGCGCTGTCTATTCTCATGGATCCGTACCAACGAGCTTCACCTCAGCACCTATGCAGATATGTTCAATGAAATTGAAGAGCCGAGGCAGCGGTTTCCGCCCAGATACTGCTAAGCTTCAAGAACAAACATACTACACGAACACACACAAATGTGTCCGTGCTCCATACCTCTAGTAATTACTACAAAAGATTATCACTGTTCCTGGAATAGTTGGCGTTATCAATGAGCGCATAAGTTTCGAAAGTAGGTGACAAAGGAGGCTCGATAATGAGTGAGCATGAGTGTGTGTGTGTGTGTGTGTGTGTGTGTGTGTGTGTGTGTGTGTGTGTGTGTGTGTGTGTGTGTGTGTGCGTTCGTGTGTGAGCGTGTTTGTTTACGTGTGTGTGTGTGTGCGTGTGTGTGTGTGTGTTGTCTGTGTGTGTGCGTGTGTGTGTAGTGTGCGTGTGTGTGTGGGCGTGTGCGTGTGCGAGTGCGAGTGCATGCGTGTGCGTGTGTGTGTGTGTGTGTGTTGTGTGTGTGCATGTGAGTGTGTTATGTGTTATGTGTGTGTGTGCGTGTGTGTGTTATGTGTGTGTGCGTGTGTGTGTGTGTGCGTGTGTGCGTGTGTGCGTGTGCGTGCGCGTGTGCGTGCGCGTGTGCGTGCGCGTGTGCGTGTGCGTGTGCGCGTGCGCGTGCGTGTGTTGTGTGTGTGCGTGCGCGTGCGTGTGTGTATGTGTGTATGTGTTGTGTGTTAGCGTGTGCGTGTGTGTTGTGTGTGTGCGTGTGTTATGTGTGTGTGCGTGTGTGTGTTATGTGTGTGTGCGTGTGTGTGTGTGCGTGTGTGCGTGTGCGTGTGTGTGTGTCGTCATGAATGCTGAAACCACGTGACATTTGTTGGAGGGAGAGTAGGATGAATATGCAAAAAAATATGTCGCATATTTTGTCAGCTAAGTAAATCGTATATAACGTTGTGGTGGCTGCGCAATAAGCGCCAGTCCACAATTCATAACATATTTTCTAATCTAGGTTTACTCGCTGAGCATGCGTTCACTGAGCATCATGTTTGCACATTGATGTTCCGTGTAGGGAATTTTCCCTTTTTCGGGGAATTTTCCACTGTCATTTTGACACAAAGGGAAAAAGAAAATCTTCGTGGTATTGCAGGGATTTTACCGAATGGTTAAATTCTCCTACGACGACCGATAATTAGCGGTCACAGTGCGCCTTCATCTGCTGTAATCACTTATGGCCTATGTACCACGCAAGACTAGCCTTTTACATTTGTGTAAATAATTTCTAATATTAACGTGGAGCGATGTTTAGTACACTATTGATGTTAAACGTGACGCCCACAATGTGCAGTCTACTAACAGTATTGGAAATAATAAAGTCATTCTTTGGTTGTGCGGCGATGGAGGGGCTACTCATGATATCAAAAGTCGTCAGTACCTGAGGTACGTGTAATTATAATAATGTGTACGTGAATGGGGCGTAAATTAGTACTGTTATTCAGCGAATTATGCTGGGAATCTCGTCAACGTTTGCAGGGCAACATTTCCGAAATAGAGAATTCTTCGGCCTAGTACGGAAAATCAATGTGTTTGCATTGAATTTCAGCCACATTCGATAGAAACTGTCTTGTTCTTTCAATTCAGCCCAATCAAGATTGGTAAAGCGAGCCATAGTTCAATCATACTTCATTCCGTTGAACTGCAGAAAACGTGAGCCATGCGGGCAGGTGTCTAAACGAAAGGCTCAAAGAGCAACATAAAAACGGAACTCGTCTGATGCTCGCTCCCTTGGCTGCAATCCGCACATGCCCGGATACACGCGAAGTAATTGAACCTCGGCAAAGTGGCAAGGCGGGCTTGTCACCGGTTAGCACTGCTTTTATTTTACTAACCAAAAAAGAACGACCGCTATTATCTTTGGTAGGAAGTTAACTTTTGTTCTCGAAGTGGATGGCGCGGTGGAATATACGTGATTTCGGAGGATTTAAGTGCGTTGTTTCAGTGTTTTACTTGTTTATTGGTTTGTTCTTTTCGGTGATATCGCTTCATATCGTAGGGTTTCCCATAAATATGCAAACCAAATCAAAATCAACTGTTCCCTATAGTCCGCATACCGTCTCGTGTTGTTTTTCTCACGTAATTATGCATCATCAACTAGCCTGTTAACAATAGTTGCGGAAGGATTAGAGGCTGCGCGGGACATTTAATGCTTATCTATAGGCTCTGACGAATGCCTTCTTTTCTGAAACAGGATTTTCGTGTAACGAGTTTTCTTCGCACCTTCACTCCCCACCAGAGCCCGTGATTCAGTTCCGGCAGACGCGGACGACCGTGAAAGAACCCCGAAACCCGGACGATGTTGTGAGTCTTGCCATATCCGTGGTGCGGCTTGGTGACTGCAGCACCACGTCGGTGGTGCGGGTCTACAGCCGAGACGGATCGGCCACAGCGGGTGCGGACTACCAGCCGCTGTCGCAGGGTGCGTATACTGGCAAGCCTTGGCGCAATAGAGTGATTTATGCGTGAGACTGCGGTGGGCCTGCTCAGCTCGTAAGCCCGCGCAGCGGCTCTTCTTAATTGGCCCTTCCTTTCAGCTCGTGGCTGTAATATTCTGTCGAAGCATGTCCACCAATGCCCGCATTAAAACTTCACACACATGCCGCTGCTGGTGTGTTTTATTAAGATAAAAAAAAAGAATCAAGCTTCTTAGTCATTCATGATCAATGACAAATCAGTCAGTTCCACCACAAATGAAGGCTCTACCGACTGTGAACAATTGAGTCGCACGTTTCTCTTGTGTTACTTCTTGGATTGTCTGCTCTAATCTACTCCTACATGTTCTTTTCGTGTGATCATGCGATATTTTTTTCTATCCTTACTGTTCTTTTATCACGTTCATCTGGTTTGTTCAGCGGTGATCTATTTCGCACGGCAGGTGTAGAGCATGCATGTGGTCCAGATATATTTATGTTAAGCAAGCATAGGTGTGCAGTGCAGTCTGGACAATGCGAATATATTTGAATCGTATGAATGCGTTATACCCGCGTTGCAAAACAAAAGTGGACAGACTACAAGTTTTTTTTCTTCAATTAGGCTTCGCTGAATGTCCTAGTAGCAGCATAAAACCCCGTTATTTTCATATCGTGGGAGCATACTTCTGCAGCCCAGTTGAAAAGTTTTACAAAACTTGGAGATATAGTGGAGTGCCAAGCAACTGACGAGGGGCTGCTTTATACACTAGCCCTTTGTGTCATGCTGTCCAGTACAGTGGACAAATTTCTGCAATTTTTGGAGCAGCTGTGGTACCTCACAGACACGCGTTGACATATTGGTAGCTAAGGTGAACTAAAAGGATTTTATTCACCGCATTAGATTGTGGCATGGTCCCACATTTTTTTTTGCACTCTTTCTTCAAGATGGCAGACTTGTACTTAGGTGGATCAGTCAAGTTGTTGTTGACTTTTTTTTATAGCAGTGATGAACTCCTGATTTGGTTTTTTTTATTAAATGCACGTGATAGAAGAGGCATTTGTAGTCACGAGCTGTGAATATTGCGTCTTAGTGAAGAGAAAATAATTTTTCACAACCAATTTTGCAATATGTTTCTATAGTGGACACCATGCAAGATGGGAACGCACCTGTGGGGCCTCCAATACGCGCATGGGCCTATTGGTATACAACTAAAGTGGAAAAAGAAAGTTTTGATTCACCTCACTGGGTAGCGCCTTGGTCCCACGCTTTTTTCTGCACTTTTGTTCAATCAGGTAGACTCCAGCTTTGGCGAGTACTTCAAGCTCCTCACTTTTTTTTTTTCTTATAAGAGCAGTGAAATCGTGATTTGGTATGTTTTGTTGAATGAACGCTAAAAGAAGGTCTTGTAGCAATGAGCTGTAAATACTAAGGCTTAGTGAAATGAAAGCAATTTTTCAACAAATTAAACCACCCAGCCCCCCCCCCCCCCCCGCCCCTTAGCCTTCCTCTACTCGACAAAAAAATTTCTCGCTACTCTCGTGTTGGAACAGCTAATTTTGTGTGTTCATTTTTGTGAGCAAGACTGCTTGACAGCTTAAAAAAAACTTTTTGCAACTTTCACTAATTGAAGCTCTTGTGCATGTTGTTCATTCAATGTATTGTACATTCTGTTTCTTATGAAATAAAAGTTTGACTTCGAGAAAAATTTTTTTTGTGCCGTTTCTGAAGGCAAAATAACAGATAACCAAATGTAGGTGCCGCTTACATGCACAGGTTCTCGCAATGCAACAAAGGCCTACATTTATTGATACATGCAGTTGAGCATGCATGAGCAAATGTAATCAGCGTCACAAATGCTGGGGCGCGGTGCATTTGTATGTTTATGTTTTCATGAATATTGCAATGAAAAAAGAATTGATGTATGGCCCAGTGAACAATACACTCGCTTTCTCAGCATGGGATTCCGACTGCCAAGAAAATTTATTTAGTTTCATTTATTTACTTACGCTGGCAAATCACCATATATTCGACAGAGGGACGGATGGATGATTTTCTCGTTGAGTCATCAGAGAAACGCATTGATAAACAGCTTTGCGTTCATCATTCATTCACGCCAAGGATGTTCTTGGTACTTAAAGCCATGTACACATTTTCATTCGGGTGCATAAAAATACTATTGCATGACAAGCGTGTCATGTAACAACATGACTACATGCCACGCTCATGACGCGCTGGCGGCCGTTTAGCTAGCTTCACTTACACCAATTTTTTTTTATTACGGGACGTGAAATAATGACGGAGGGTATGATACTGGTGCAAACATGATGAACATGAGATGCGTGTCATGTAACAACATCACATGCTACGCTCATGATGCGCTCGCAGCCGTTTCACTAGCTTCACATGTACCAAACTTGGTATTACACGAAACGAACGGGCAACACAGGTAAATGACACATCCAAACACGATAATCACGACATGCGTGTCATGTAACAACATGACTACATGCCACACTAGTGATGCGCTAGCGGCCGTTTCGCTAGCTTCACATATGTCAAATTTGGTATCACGTGACGTCAATGGATGATAAATCTACCTGACTGGTCCAAACATAATGATCATGAGATGCGTGTCATGTGAGAGCATGACTACATGCCACAGTCAAGGCGCCAATACATTTCGACGTGACATGTTGCACTTGCTCGCCGGTGTTCACTTTGTGGCGTCACGCCGGCGTTGCCACGGCTGGCACCTATCCTGCCATATACTCGCAGGCGCGCGCCGCGCTGCATTGCTTTGACGCATGCGCGTTTCAGCGCGTCTGGCGTCCCTCCGTCACGGAAAGAGGGAGACGCAGTGTTGTATGGGTAACGCATCGGCGTGACGACATAATGCATTTCGGTTCGTCGGCTGGTTGCGCCGGTCGAGCCTGGCGTCAGACTAAAGAGTGCTCGCGTTTTACTAACGTAGCGTCGCTGTGCCAAGCGTACGCGCGCGTCAATGCTACATTGGAGTATATTGGGCCCTTCATGATCCACTCGCGGCCGTTTTTCTAGCTCCACATATACCAAATTTGGTGTTACGTGACGTAAAAAAATGATAAAAGCAATGACTGGTGCAAACATGATAATACTGACACGCATGTCATGTAAGAACATGATAGCATACCACGCTCATAGAGTGCTCGCGGCCGTTGCGCAAGCTTCACATTTACTAAATTTGGTATCACGTGACGTGAATAGATGACGAAGGTAAACGACACATCCAAACATGATAATTATGACACGAAAGTCATACATGGCATAATTTATCTTCAACTCGTAACGTTTTGCTGATTTTGAAGTGACATATGAACATTTCTCATTCGTGCTTCGTATATCATCGATTCCCACTGTACGTGCGATCTGCCAACTTTTTTTCCGAGCAATGGAAGGCGCGGAAGAAAACAATATACTGAGATAAACAATGACCAGAGCTAGATAATCCATTCATGCCTCGCACAATGCAAGGTCCTCCCAAAAACGGTGGCGTCGGAGGTGCCATCATTTTTCTCGAGCAGGCAGTGCGTCTCCCCGAGCCGTCCGTCTCGATAAAGCACGCACTGTTTCCATTCCGGTCCGAAAATGCCCCACGTGGACTGAGCTGACGAGGAGGGGCGGCAGTTGGTGGAATGTAGTAACACCCGCTCTTCGCGAGCTTGCGTGATGGATCGGCGCGATGACGGAAGAAGGGCCGACGCTCCCAGTCGAGGAAAGTAAGCTCTCGCCTTGCGACAGCGCCGAGTCCCGGCGAACCAGGTATTCTCTAGAAGGATTGACGGTCGGGTGAGTTGGTGAATCATTATGAAAATTTGTGCGGGAAAAACATGGGAGAAGTCGAAGGAAACTACAGGAGAAGCGCATACGGACAAGTCAACTTTTATTTAAGGAAACATATATGTAGGAGGTAGACCCATATGCTCACTGCGAACAAAACCAAAAAAAAAAATCACAGCACATCCACGGAGTGAATCATGATGAGTCGGGTGAACGTCTGTCCATCCGCGTGTCCATGCATCCGTGCGTCCGTGTTGACGGATGGACGTACGGACAGACGGATGGACGGACCGACGGTGGCATGGACGGACGCGCAGACGGACGGAAGCATGCATGGCCGGATGGACGGACTCCCGCACAGACGGATGGAAGCATGTACGGACGGATGCACAGATGAACAGAAACACAGACCGACAGACAGACTGACGGATGGAAGCACGGATAGGGGAATGGAGAAACTGACGAACGGAAGCAAGTACGGAGATACGGACGGCGGGCGCATGGACAGACGAACGGAAGCACGAACGAATGGACGGATGGACGAATGAACGCACGTATGGACGGACGGTTGGACAGACAGCATTCACGGGTAGACAGACAGACGGACGCATGGGCGGACTTACGGGCGTACGGACAGAAGCACGGACGCATGGGCGAACGTATGGACGCGCGAGCGGTTGGACACACGGACGGGTGAAAGGATGCTTCACCCCACTCATCATCGTTTACTCCATGGGTATGCTGGGAAAGCCACTTACGCCATCTGTTTATATTATTCCCAAGGACATATACACACAACTTCATCTATCGAGGAAGTCGTAAACTAGAGGTGGCTATATACTACTTACGAAGGAGGAAACAGCCCACTACCTAAGGAGCGTCGCCCCTAAATACTGTCTCTTGCGTTTAAAAAGACAGAGAAAAGGTGTCTAGGGCACACCCAAGGTTTTTGTTTTTGTTGGCAATAAACATGTAGTTCTGCTTTGTAGATAAATCAGTTTTCCCTATAAGATATTAAAATTTAACTTAGTTTGCGATTGCCCTGTATTTTTGTTCATCCTGTGCTACATTTTTTTTCGTGCTATTTTTTATCATATTTCTTTAGAACGAGGGCGGGTGCTTTGCGGTTAACAAAACTTTGGACTTAAGTCTCCTTTGTCCTCGGTGACGGTGACTCATATGGCCTCTGCGTTTTTTTTTCTTTTCCTCTTTTTTTTCTTTTGTTGCACGCCATGTTGCAGTTCCATATGGGCGTTGTTGTTGATGTGCTTTCTTCTTTCAAATAGCAGCCAAGATAAAAGTGCATCTATGATAGTCGAAATCCAATACACGGTGGTATAAAAGAGTAAGTGTTCACTTAAATGAAAATCTTTGCATGTTGTGCCTATAGTGATCCGGAAGAGTTGAATTTTGTTGTGGAAAGCTATACGATTAAGGCCTTCCCTGGAACGTTGCTTTTGGGTGGCATGAACACGACGGCTTGAAGTGTTTTTTTTTTCTTCTATAGCGTTCATCAGCATGTAAAAAGGCCCACTAGATGTCGCGTTCAATGACCACTGAAGGGAATGTTTGGCATTAAATTTTCACAGTGGAAGCTTTTCTCACTGTGTGTAAAATACACCGTACTTTCTTAGAGAGGCCGTTTGTTCCACCACCTTGAGATACCTCAACGAAACATTACAGTGAGACCACGAGGTCTTTTTTTATTTGTTTTGTACTGTTGGCACAACGCATTCATATGGTTAAGGTATATGAACAATATTTTTCATTTTTTTCTGATCATACAAATGTTAAACGAATTTTTTTCTGCCCGTTAGGAACGCGCCTGCGCGTGGTGTGGCGGCTCATAGTCGCTACATTGCATTTCGTGAGAATGCCTAATCCAACCACGAAATTTTGGCGCCTTTTTAGGTCAGTACAATATCTCTAATAATTTCGAGCAATAGGAGCTCTGACGCGGAGGTGCATCTTGTGCTCCAGGGTCACGTGAAACCGGGGGAGCGTCTTTTTCCTCTCCTCGAGCTCTCCTGCTCAACCAATACTAAAACCAGCTCTCAAAGCAACAATATCGGCTGGTTGCATTTTTATTTCTTTCCTCTCTATTCTCTCCGCGTTGCAGAACTGACATTCCACCCCCTCCTGAACGAGACCGTTTTCACGGTTCAGATTCTCTACGATGAAGCCAAGGAGCACAAGGAGGCCTTTACGCTCCACCTCAAGGGAGACGCCAAGCGCATAGCCAACGTGAAGGTAACGTGGCGTGCACTGTTGCTATATGGCATAATTCACTTTTCGGTAGCGCACGAAGGAACAAAACATGGAGGAAGATGGCGGGACGAGCGCTCAGCTCACCAGCTTTCAGTCCTGCTGCATTGTATGACAATGTTCGCGCAGTATGGCGCCGAAATTCCACATAGACTGTTAGTGAATAAAGACTGTCCCGCTCGTTTCTTTCATCGTCTGTATCATCGTACTTCACGTAATGCTAGAAGCACTGGCGAGAATATATTTATTTTTTATTGATTTTATTTGTTTCACAATACATGATTGCCGTGGTGTAGAAGACGAAAGGCGACATTATGAGTCACCTGACTAGGCATCTAGCACCACACCATACATTATTCGCACAGAGCGATTGCATTGGAAAAAAAAAAGAAACATAGGAAGACAATCACCTTGGGGAGGACTGGGAGAAAGCTTATACAAAATAAAGATTACAACAAGGCTTCGACACTGCATTAGATTTCATACACGTATCATTGCAAGGCACATAAAAGAAGAGAAAAGGAGGGTAAATAGTGGTGCGAACACCAAGCTTTCCTGAGAGATCATAAACACAGGCTTTCGTACATATATAGTCACAAGAGTGTATACATATATAAAACTTTATGCATACGCATATAGTAGAATTATGTAACTAAGCGCACTCATAGATGTATGTGCTCTAAGTGCATCTTCGAATTATTTTTTGATGGATGGTATTGAATAAGCCTGGACTATCACGGATAGTACTTGGGGTTGACTGCTGAGTAGATTGGGGATTTGCCATTTTAAGAGTTGATGACCATAGGTAGTTCTAGTTCTTGGTTTTAAAAAAAATATGCTTTAATCGAATTTGCTATATTTAATATACTTTTAAACCTAATTCGCAAAAGCTCTAGACAGATAATTCATAACGGGGCGTGAATGGATGACAAAGGTATGATACTGGTGCAACCATAACAACCGTAAAATGCGTGTCAGGTAACAACATGACTACATGCTGTGCTCATGATGCACTCGGGGCCGTTTCGCTAGCTTCACATGTACCAAACTCAGTATTACGCGACGCGAATGGATGACGAAGGTATGTGACTGGTGCAAACATAATAATCATGAGACGCGTATCTTGAGAGAACATCACTACATGCCACAGTGAAGGCGCCAATACATTTCGACCTGACACGGTGCGCGTGCTCGCCGGCGTTCATTTAGTCGCGTCATGCTGAAGTCATTCCATCGTTTGCGTCATGCCGACGTCATTTCGTCGCGTCATGCCGACGCCAGGCGACAGTCCTGCCACATACTCGCAGGCGCCCGCCACGCTGCGTTGCTTTGACGCATGCTCGTTTTAGCCCGTCCGGCGTGCCTCCGTCACGAAAAGAGGGAGACGCAGTGTTGTCTGGGTAATGCATCGACGTGAAATGCAGCATGTCGCATTTCGCGCTGGTTGCCATCGGGCAGCGCCGACGGACGCTAGTCGAGCCTGGCGTCAGACTATCTCGCGTTTTGCTAATGTAGCGTTGCTACGTTATATATTGGGCCTTTAATGATGCGCTCGCGGCCGTTTTTCTAGCTCCACATATACCAAAGTTGGTGTTATGTGAAGTCAATAGATGACGAAATATATTACTGGTGCAAACATGATAATCCTGACACGTGTGTCATATAAGAACATGACAATATACCAAGCGCATAGCGTGCTAGCAGCCGTTTCGCAAGCTCTACATATACTAAATTTGGTTTCACGTGACGTGAATAGGTGACGCAGGTAAACGACACATCCAAAGATGCTAATCATGACAAGGAAGTCATTACAGCATCATTTACCTCCGCCTCGTAACTTTGTGCTGATTTTAAAGTGACATATCCACATTTCTCATTCATGCTTCGCATATCATCGATTTCCCGCTGTACGTGTGATCTACCAATTTTTTATTTCTTTTCTCTCTATTCTCTCCGCGTTGCAGAATTGACATTCCACCCCCTCCTGAACGAGACCATTTTCACGGTTCAGATTTTCTACGATGAAGCCAAGGAGCACAAGGAGGCCTTTACGCTCCACCTCAAGGGAGACCGCTATAGCTGCTGCAAATTATTGACGCAGCATTGCATCAACTCTACTGAATAGCATATAAACTCCGGCTAGAGGGCAACTGGACTCAACACACAGGACAAAAAACAGATGAGGACAGGCGCAAACTACCAACTGGATTTATTCAAGGAAGATTCACACTTTTATACATGAACACCCTGCGCAGGAGCACTGCCACAAGAACCAAGAAAATTCAAACAAGGTGAGAAAGAAACAAAAATTCAGCCTTGTGCACCACAGCGGAGGTTTCACTCATGCGCTTGTCATCCACTTTTTTAATAAAAAAGTTTTTAGCTTTTTGCCAGTCGTTTTATTTATACTTCTTCCTAGGATTTCAGCACAGCCAAATTGTGGTTCACAATGCGGGCGAATCAAGCAGTGGTCAACAAGGTGACTTCTCCTCTCATTATTAAGATTGCTCTCGTGTTTCCCGAGTCGGTCATCGAGGCAGCGCCCTATCTATCCGATGTAAGCTTGGCCACAGGACAGAGGAATCTCGTTCACGGTGTCGTTGGCACACATTACGAAACGTTTTTCGAGGTTATTTACGCCGCTCTTTTTTTTTTTTTTGCTTGACACATGTAGTGCTCCAGCTCACCTGAGCGAGCTTCTTCGGGGCCGAATAAACCAACGGCACGTTGAACCGACTAGCCACTTTTTTTCAGGCTGTGTGTGAGCGTGTGCATGTACGAGACCACAGCTGGCCTTTGTCATTCCACCACGGACTTGGCGAGATCTTTTGAGTCGCCGTACTTCATCTTCTTGAGAAGCGTCTTGACAACAGACACGATGACCGACCCATGGAAGCGAGCTCCTTGTATCGGTCCTTGCAATACAAAGTCTACAGACACATACCACCGGGGAAGAATAAGCAAAAGGAAGGATAGTCTTGACGTTCTTTCCTTTCGTCTATGGTAAACTCGAGTAAACTTGTGCTCTTTTTTTAGGGAGGGGAGGGGGGGCTTCTACACAAAAGTCATACCACTTTTAACGGCCGTGTAGTGTGACAATTATTTTCTCCTGGCAACTCTGGTTCGCAGGACTCCAAGATGATCGTGTACATCGAGGACGTGCGCTTCCTGCCGGCGGTGACGTTCCCCTCTGAGCCGGTGGTGGTGTCCCTGCGAGACTACGACGACGCTGACGCAGCGTCGCCACAGCCAATCCACGGATATCCGCTCAGCTGCATATCGGTGCGCATTCCTTGAGCGTCGCGTTGGAGCAAGCCTTTCGGTGAAACTTCAGTTGTCGTAAAACATGAAAAGCTTATGTTCGCCTGAATATGGGCTAGCTCTAAATAATCTTTTTTCGTTCTTTTCTTAGTTCATTGTTCCCGGAATTCGGACAAGTTTCTAAATGTACAAGTATACATGTGGAGTGACCTAAATTGTCATGCAATTGCGTTTGGTGTACTGTAAATACAAAACTGCAACTTCTTAAAACATCTATAAAACAAAGTACCAAACTTTAAACTCATGTTCAACATTGATCACATCGAAGGAAAATAAACATTGTGTAGGTGGCAAAATTATAATGCACTAGCTAACCTGAGCCCACCGCAAGCACATGAAGTTATGCGGTAAATATGCATGGTGCTCATAGAGTGAAACATAGCATTAAAGCTTTGAACACAAGTGGTGCGTGCAACTTCTCGCAATAACCGTGCCATATGCCACAGCGAGTATGGCCAGTAAAGGTGATGCTCGCTCTCGTGAATGAGACAATATTACACCTGTCTTATGCAAACTGGAAACAGTGCAAATGTAAGCGAGTTCACTACTTGGCCTTTAAGGCAGCGAGCAGTGTACTTACTTTCCCAGATTCACAGCGTGTATGATTGTGCAGAAACTGCGTCATGGGAAATTCGCAACGTTAAGCACTGTTTGAAATGAAAACGAGTTCTCTACATAAGACTGTTCGCCCTTTGTGGCCACAGCAGGCCCGTAGCCGGGTGTTCTTTTTTCGATGGAGTGGGGCGGGGGCCTTAAAAACTTTCAATAATACCTACTTTTATTATTTGACCACGGTAAAACACCCCCCCCCCCCTTCATCCGAATTTTGGAGGGGTGTTTCACTTTGCCCCACCGCGCTGGTTTAGTACATGGCTAAGGTACTCGGCTGCTGACCGGCAGGTCACGGCATCGAATCTCGGCTGCGGCGGCTGGATTTTTGATGGAGGCGAAAATGCTGTAGGCCAGCGTGCTTAAATTTCGGTGCACATTAAAGAACTACTCCCAGTGGTCGAAATTTCCGGAGCCCTCCACTGCGGCATGTCATATGCGTATTGTGGTTTTGTGGTTTTGGTACAGTAAACCCCACATATCTATGTAAGAAAAAATATAGACAGCCCAAACGCCGACTAATAACGGAAGAGGCGCAATACGACGAAAAAAGTAATATAGGTAAACTTTCTCCGCATGCTCACGAAATAGGCGAACGTATCAATTCGGCATGTGTGGCAGTCTATGAGAAAGATGACTGTTAATGGCGTTTCATTTTATATTGTTTTTAAGTTAATAAATGGTTGGCTCACACATGCGCTAGTACTATTATCAATATACTATGCCTCAACCCCTAGTCACGTTTTTTTTGTCATTCTTATATCGATACAAAACTGCGCATTCATCAAATTTTGACGTGCAGTTACACATTAGACAAGCTACAGTGTGCCCGCGTCTGCAGGCGCCGTCTAATATAATGACTGCTTTAAGGTGTACGTGCGTCCAACAGCGCAGTGCAAGCACGCGTACGCAGCCTTCTGAGCAGCTAAACTTACAGACAACGCCCTTCAGTGGCTGCGACTTGTATGGATCTCTTAGCCGTGACTTGACTTCGCCCATGAAGGTGACCCAGCATGGCTTGGGAACTCCCGCTTCAGTTTCTGTGTCTAGCCTCAACATCAACGCAACACTCCATGACTGACTCGAATCCCGCGAATGCTCACTTGCAGATTGCCATTTTCTTGTGCCCCGAAACCTCTTGGGTGCCAAGTTCTAAGGCTGCTCAAATGAATACGTGCCAAGAAAAGGAACGCGTGGTCAAGGACGGTAGCTTATGTGGCGGTATGATAAATTCAGGCATAATAAGCTGGAATCAGATAGTGCGAAATAGGGGCGATTGCAGATAGTTGAATGGAGCCTTCGTCGGGCATTGAACATAAAATTAGATTGCTTAAGCTAAAGGTCTTGTTAAAATAAATGATAGCATTGCGAAAGATTTGTGTGCGTTTTCCTTTCACCTTAACAATATTTCATTCACTGTAATTCCACCCTTGCTGTGGTCCCTATACTTCATAACTTGCATGAATGAATGAATGAATGAATGAATGAATGAATGAATGAATGAATGAATGAATGAATGAATGAATGAATGGACGAACGAATGGAAGCAATAGCTACAAGGCAGTGGCACCAAATATTTTTCCACCTTTTCTACTATACCGAGCTATGAGCATGCAGTTGGTATTGTAACGGTGTTGTTTACCAATAAAGTGTAAGTCCTTTTTTTTATTTTTGGGGCCCCTTCATATCCCCCGGTGACATCAGCGCATTGTGCGATCCGCAAGTGGGTAACTGCATGGCTCATCGCGGCAGGTGGTGAGTATATCTCGAATAAGTCATTTCGGTTTTTAATTTCAACAGTCGTGCAACCCCAAACATCCGGACTACGTGCGCACGGGGCCTATTTGCGCCAAGGAAGGCATCAATGACAGCTTCACGGAGTTCCACTGGAAAGTGGCCGCACCGGACGACTCGTCCGTCCTGCTGCGAGATATCCGGTCAAAGACCTTCTTCGCTCCCATCAAATCGATCACGCTGGACAGCGTCTATTTTTCGGCGGGTAAGTTCACACAACAATGTATCCGGGAAGTACCGTATACCACAGTACCCAGGAGCAAACTGAATGTGTATTTTCGCCGAATTCTTGCATATTGATTGTCCCCATCACGTGAGCCTATCAAGCTGGCACGAAAAACGGGACTGACCACTTATTACATTGGCCTGAATACTTGAACATTCATTGAGAACGTGTTTCTCGAACTACGCGCTAATTTATATACTGCTTCAACACGTCGCCATTGCAGTAGATATGGCACTAACACATCTATACTGCAATCGGGACATTGGGTTGCGTGAATGTGCGATTTTTTTTTTTTTTTTGCCAGCTGCAGCACTTTATAAGCCTTCTCTCTTTTTGCCTGTTTATTCACGTGCAGTGCGCAATGACGTCAAATTGTTTTAGACGATGCAGACAGAAGCGCAGTATACAGTACGAAGGCCCGACCATTCGTACGCGTTGTAGCGTGTCAGTGCATGGCGTCTCTCCATTTAGGGAGAGGGTGTCTGCTAAAGGGAGTCGTCTCCGTGGGGAGGGCGCCTGCACTCAACAAGCCTGCTCGCTGGACGATTCTTGGCTTTGTTATTCACACAGGAAGCCGAGTGCAGTGTGCCACGCGTGCCGTCAACACCGATGGCGACGTGGGCCTCGAGGTCTACAGCACACCGGTCACTGTGGCCTTGGACGCCGGCCTGTGTAGGCCGCCCGAGGACAACTACGTAGGCGCTGAGCCTTTCACTGCCAGGCTGAGATACACGGGTAAGTTTTGAGATTCCTCATATGTAACGGTTTCCGAGATCATTTTTTCCGGATGTGTGACAGCTTCTTAGATTCACGCTTCACGAGTGACAAATTTGGCCTTCTACAGGCATCACTATATACGTACGTATGCCTTCGTGTTTTACGTACGGAGCACTTTAGCGGCCGGGGCTCTCGTACGGTGTCGCGTGCATATCTTGATCGTGTGCTGTCGTCGTCGCTTGGCGTCACGCATGCAGCACCACGTGTATAGCATAGCCATGTCTAGCATCGTGAGCCCCGAGCGGAAGTCACTTCTTCTTTGAGTGCCTTGACTTCAAGGGCCCGGGCTGTCGTGTGCTGCAAGATTACGCATGCAAGATTACGCATGAAACAGAAGAACTAAGGCAAACTAGTGATAAGAAGGAGATAAAAAGTACAAAAAAATAATGCAGGAACCAAAAGGGCGACAAAATGAGGAGCAGATAAACGAAAGACGCTTCGCACTTCTTTCAGTTGCCTTGATATTTTGTTTTTGCAAATTGCCTTTTAGTGACGCATTAGCAATAAGAAAAGAATCTTGTATCAGATATAGTTTGTGATACGCTTTTGGCCACCTGCTGTACCTGTTCTGCAACAAAATACCTTGCTGAATGTGTGATTGAGCGTGAGGTACCGACAGCACAGCAGTGCGCGCAGTACCGTTTGGATACGTTACATTGACGGTTACGTTGCGGCAGCGGCAGGTGAACGACAGCCTTTGCTGGCTACAGAGAAATTGAAATTGTTTATTTGCCGTTTTTAGGAAGTACAGGTAGGGTAATGGTGGAAATAAAGATGTCCTCGGACAGTTTGACTAGCCTGTATACAGTTAACCCTTTCCTTTTAAATGGCAGTGAGGCTATAATACATTTATACACTTATAGGTCGTACGTGGTTACGCAATATATATATATATATATATATATATATATATATATATATATATATATATATATATATATATATGTGTGTGTGTGTGTGTGTGTGTGTGTGTGTGTGTGTGTGTGTGTGTGTGTGTGTGTGTGTGTGTGTGTGTGAAAACAAGAAAAAGTGCGCATGCATTTAAAATGCGTTGTTGAAAGTATCACGGACGCTTGTCCTTTCAACACGTCCAGATCCTCCTCATTGACATTTTGATACCTAGGAAAGTACTTTAAGAGTTAGGAACCTAATTATGGGTGATTGATTTATTCTCAATAACTAAAAAAACTAGGAGCGCTTACTATGGTATACTGGGAACAATGTGCACTAGGTCTGCTTCGTGCAACGCCGTTTCCTCCTCTTTTTTTAAATCATGTTGCGGGATAGCTGAGAATCCCTGTATATACGACATCGACGCATCACCGGTGCTCCCATCTGAACACGCTATCGTGCAGGCACGTCCGATCTGCGGACGCCGAATCGGATTCAGATAACGGTTCTGGTTCCACACCGGGATGGCCTGCTGCCTGCCATCTCGACGAGGCCCCTGTCCAACTTCGAGTTCGCCCTCAGCCCGAATAGCCTGCGCACGGGGCTACACCGGTGCTCGAACCTGGTGGACGCCCCGGAAGCGTTCACTCCTCTGGGGTTCGTCACCAACGCGACGACGCTCGATGGGCGTCTAGCGGCGGCCGAAGCGGCTGAGCCGTACCAGTACAGCGCCCAGATGCGAGGACAGTCGACGCTCAGGTGAGCAGCGATTCGGCACAACGTCGAACTCAAATGCGCACATAGCGCGTCTCGAGGTACATCAGTTGTAATGTGACTCAACATCTCGTGTCAGAGCAGGAGATAGACTGAGGAACTCGAGCACGCCTTTACACCTGCGTCCGTGTGCTTCAAATATAAAGTGCGTGAAAAAAAAATCGCAGATCTGTGGAAATCTAGTTCAAGTGAATTGGTCAGTTATGAACTGGTCAGTTATTTATTATTATTATTATTATTATTATTATTATTGTAGTGGAGCATACGCACTAACGTGTATGCGCCTTCCAAAGAGAAGGAAAAACCCCGTGCTCTGATTGCACGAGAACCTGGGCCGCCTTTTGCCAGACTTGTCGTACGGCCATTTTTCGTTGCGACATCGTTGCGACTTCTCCGGTTCAATAAACGTCATCACATTTGGTGGAGGCTGCTGAGATCCCCAAGCAGACCTGGAGCTCCGCTCTCGCAAGTTGCCCGAGAGACCACTGCAAAACATGACTGACGCAGTCGCCAACCAGCCCATCCCAGCCCAGCCAGCACCACCGGCTGTCCCGTCTACCTGCCCCGGCGCTACTCGCCAACGGGACCCACCAATCTTCAGCGGCAGTGGCAAGCAAGACGTCGAGGACTGGCTCTCCTTGTACGAACGCGTAAGCGCCAGTAACAAGTGGGACAACGACTCTAAGCTCGCCTACGTTATATTTTACTTGGCAGACGTAGCTAAACTTTGGTTTACGAACCGCGAAACCGCCATCGCCAACTGGTCTTCCTTTAAGACACTCGTCACTGAAGCGTTCGGCCGACCAGAGGTCCGCAAGCTCCGCGCTGACCAGCGCCTGCGCCACCGAGCCCAGCAGCCTGGTGAGACGTTTATTAGTTACATAGAGGACGTGCTCGACCTCTGCAAGCGTGTGAATCCATCTATGTCCGAAGAAGAAAAAATTCGGCAGATTCTCAAGGGCATCGAGGATGGCGCATTCCAGATGTTGCTAGCGAAAATCCCGAACACGGTGGCAATCCTCGTAAGCCTCTGCCAGAGCTTTGATGAATTGCGCCGTCAGCGTTCCATCGCCCGACAGAGTGTCCTACCGCCGGATTCGATCTCGGCCGTCACACTCACAAATGCCAACGTTTGCAAAGAAAGTCTGTCCAACCAGATCAAAGACTTCATCAGGGAGGAAGTCGCCCGACAGCTCTCCCTGCTGCCGCATAGCGACGCGCCCACCGCAAGCCTGCCTACGACACTGCAGCAGGCCATACGCACGGAAATTTGTGATGTCCTCCCTACAGTGCAGGCCCCTTACCCGTGCACTTCAGTAGCGCCTAATCTCTCAGCTGTCGGCTACGCACCACCTGCACCACCTTCACCTCTCAGCTACGCAGCTGTGGTCGTGCGGCCCCCACCGCATCCAGTCGCCTTATCAGCTCCACCTCCTCCGGCCTCGCCTCCAGTTTACAGGCCCTCACCTCGCTTTTTCCATCGATCTAATGAGTGGCGCACTCAAGACAATCGTCCTATCTGCTTCGCCTGTGGCATCGCTGGCCACATTGCACGCTTCTGCCGCCGTCGCCCCACACCTGCAAACGCATACTTCGGAACTCCTACCTACGCGCCGCAGCAGGCCACCGCATCTGCATATGAACAGAGGCACTCAGACTCGGATCGCCGCCCATCGACTGCTCGTTTCCCATCCCCTCGTCGCCGGTCGCCATCGCCTATGCGTCGTCGACCACCTCCTGAGGAGGGAAACTAATCAGTGCAGTTCCGGAGGCAAGAACTGCAACTTGTGCGCAATTCCCAAGGCCTCCGTTTTCGCCGAAAAATGTTGTTGATGTCGATGTTGAGGGAGTCGCCACATTAGCGTTAATTGATACCGGGGCCGCCGTTTCTGTGATGGACGTCAAATTTTGTCGGAAACTGAAGAAAGTGACCACATCTCTCTGTGGCATGGTGCTGTCCACGGCTAGCGCGCAACGCATTCATCCCTCGGCTCTGTGTACGGCGCGCGTCGTCATCCAAGATGTTTTGTACGTCGTACAGTTTTTTGTTCTGCCATCTTGCTCTCATGACCTTATCCTCGGTTGGGATTTCTTATCAGGTCATGAAGCTATCATCGATTGTTCCCGTGCCGAAGTGTCCCTTGTGCCAACATATGAATTTCCACCACCCGACCGGTCTCCTCGGCTCTGCAAACTCATCGCTGACGACGACATCACCTTGCCCCCGGAAGCTTCGGTCCCTGTAAGCCTTTCATGTGTGGCGCAACCTGACGCCACGGTGGTGTTTACGCCATCTCCTGTTTTTACTGAACGCAAGGGCATCGTTCTCCCATTTGCCGTTCTTACAATTGCATCTGGTTTAACCGTAATGCTGGTTACCAACCACTGCAACTACCCCATCAGCTTACTTCGTGGTGAAACGTTGGGATATGTGCAACCTGTCGACCATATCGATGATATTATTCTTCCCGACGAAACGCCATGTCACATTGCCGCAATAACTCATGCGTCTGAGCCATCAAGTTTGTCAGCCTTCGACAATGCTATTGACGCAGACCTTCCCCTCTCGCATCGCCGCCAACTTGTTGCTCTCCTTAACAAGTTTCGCTCTTCTTTCGACTTTCAAGAACCTGCTTTGGGCCGCACCACGACTATCACTCATACTATTGACACCGGCTCACATTTGCCTCTGCGACAGCGTCCTTACCGCGTTTCCGCCGAAGAGCGCCGCGTCATTACGGAGCAAGTAGACGACATGCTTAAACGTGGAGTGATACAGCCTTCTCAAAGCGCTTGGTCATCACCTGTCGTTCTGGTCAAGAAAAAAGATGGCACCGTTCGATTTTGCGTGGACTATCGCCGCTTAAACAAGATTACGAAGAAAGATGTCTACCCGCTACCACGAATAGACGATGCTCTTGACTGTTTACAAGGCGCCGAGTACTTTACATCCCTGGATCTGCGTTCTGGGTATTGGCAGGTGCCAATGGCTGAATGTGATCGCCCTAAAACAGCCTTTGTAACGCCAGATGGTCTATATGAGTTCAAAGTGATGCCATTTGGGCTCTGCAACGCACCTGCCACATTTCAGCGCATGATCGATACCATCTTGCGTGCCCATAAGTGGAAAACTTGCTTGTGTTACCTGGACGACATCGTAGTCTTTTCGTCTGATTTCCCGACACATCTTGTTCGCCTCCACGAGATTCTGACGTGTCTAACTTCTGCGGGCCTACAACTTAACTCCAAAAAGTGCCACTTCGCAGCACGAAAACTAACCATCTTGGGACATGTCATCACAAGAGACGGTGTTCTTCCGGATCCCGATAAGCTTCGGGCTGTCGCTGACTTCCCGTTGCCCACATCACTGAAAGCTCTAAGAAGTTTCGTCGGTCTCTGCTCGTACTTTCGTCGCTTTGTGCCCAACTTCGCGTCCATCATCGCACCTCTAACAAGTCTGCTCTCCAACAGCAAAGGTATATCTGCATGGTCACCTGCATGTGACGACGCATTTCGCCAGCTGCGCCGCCTGCTGACCTCACCACCCATTCTTCGTCACTACGACCCCGCTGCTGCCACAGAAATTCACACCGATGCAAGTGGCATCGGTCTTGGTGCAGTTTTGGCACAACGGAAAGGCACCCAAGCTGAATACGTAGTCGCCTATGCAAGTCGCGCTCTCAAGAAGGCTGAATTGAATTACTCCGTGACAGAGAAGGAGTGTTTGGCCATAATCTGGGCCTTGACGAAGTTTCGCCCGTACCTTTACGGCCGCCCTTTCGACGTGGTCACAGACCACCACGCTCTATGTTGGCTGTCCACATTGAAAGACCCGTCCGGACGCCTGGGACGTTGGGCACTTCGATTGCAAGAATACGACATCCGTGTAGTATATCGTTCCGGTCGCAAGCATGCAGATGCCGATGCACTTTCGCGATCACCTTTGACCCCAGATGTGGCTTCTCTGTCACCACTTTTTACCACCTTGTCACCAATAGACACCACTGACATGCTTTCGGAGCAGCGTAAAGATCCATACCTTGCATTGTTACTCGACTACCTTACCGATCCGTCTGCTGTCCCTTCCACGAGAGTGCTACGCCGACAAGCAGCCCACTTTTCCGTGCGAGACAGCATTCTGTACCGCCGCAACTACATGCCTGGTGGTCGGAAGTGGCTCCTTGCTGTCCCAACTCATATGCGCTCTGACATCTGCATGAATTTCCATGCAGACCCTCAAAGTGCTCACGCAGGTGTCCTGAAAACCTACGAAAGGCTGCGCCAACGATATTACTGGCGAGGAATGTATCGCTTTGTGCAAAAATACGTTCAGTCTTGCACCACTTGCCAACAGAACAAGACACCTCCACGGCACCTTACTGGCATGTTACAGCCGCTCCCATGCCCGGCTCGCCCATTCGACCGCGTGGGTATCGATCTCTATGGCCCCCTCCCATATAGTCGCTCTGGAAACCGGTGGATTATTGTCGGCGTCGATCATCTGACACGCTACGCTGAGACTGCAGCTCTACCAGCAGCGACCGCCCACGAAGTTGCACTCTTCATTCTCCGCAGCTTCATTCTCCGCCATGGGGCTCCACGGGAATTACTCAGTGATAGGGGTCGGGTGTTCCTGTCGGAGGTCATCCAAGCTATTCTCGCTGAATGCAACATCATCCACCGGAAATCTACCGCATACCATCCACAGACGAATGGTCTCACTGAACGGTTCAACCGCACACTTGGCGACATGCTGAGGATGTACACCTCCTCCGACCACACTAACTGGGACGCTGTCTTGCCTTTTGTTACCTTCGCTTACAACACCGCGACGCAAGCGACTACCGGTTTTTCCCCGTTCTTTCTGTTGTACGGCCGCGAACCATCCCACCCACTCGACACCATACTCCCGTACCGCCCTGATGTATCGGAGTGCTCCCCGCTTTCGGAAGTCACCAGATACGCTGAAGACTGCCGTCAGTTGGCTCGGTCTATGACAAGTGAGGCTCAAGGTCTACAAAAAACCCGGCATGATGACGCTCATCACATAGCGCCTACGTTTCGTACTGGCTCCCTCGTGTGGCTTTGGGTGCCCCCGCACGTTCCTGGCCTGTCTTCTAAACTTCTGGCCCGGTACCATGGTCCATACCGTGTCATTGACGCAACCTCACAGTGAATTACATCGTCGAGCCCCTAACACAATCGCCAGATTTGCGCCGTCGAGGACGCGAGACCGTACACGTCGACCGTCTGAAGCCCTACTACGACCCCCTCATTGTGCCTACTCCCTGAGTCGCCAGGATGGCTACTCTTCAACCCGGGGGGTATTGTAGTGGAGCATACGCACTAACGTGTATGCGCCTTCCAAAGAGAAGGAAAAACCCCGTGCTCTGATTGCACGAGAACCTGGGCCGCCTTTTGCCAGACTTGTCGTACGGCCATTTTCGTTGCGACATCGTTGCGACTTCTCCGGTTCAATAAACGTCATCACATCATTATTATTATTATTATTATTATTATTATTATTATTATTATTATTATTATTATTATTATTATTAAACATACCGCATTGAATACATTAGGAATGACTAGTTATACCAATAGGCAGGGAAGAGCAGCTCAGCGGACGCACTTAGAAACCACGACTTTATTTTTGTTTTGTTTTTTTCAGGACTCCCTCAGATCACTAAACCTATGATATTCCGACTCCCTCACATTCAAGCTCACCACAGCTTTAAATACGCTACTCTTATTCATTCGCACGCACCCCACAGCAGGAGGGTACAGGCTCGTGAGTGAGATGAGTCCATACGCTAAGCCTGTCGCTATTCGCGTCTGCTAGTGGTTCTGAACAGTGTGTGGCTTACCTACCCATTTCTTTTCATAATTTGCAGATTCTACAGGAGCTTAGATCTGGAGTCATGTATGTGGAACTGGACAGCTTTCTACACGCTGTCTGAGCTGGTTTCCGAGTGTGGAGGCTCTATTAACCACGATGGACAAGTAAGTCAAAGCTTCTTGCTTTCTCAATCGGTATGTGTCAACTTTTTCGCTTTATTTGCATCCATGCATGCACAGAAAAAATAAAACTAGCTTCGCACTATATTTGTGCTAAGCCTCAAGGAAAGGTGGTGCTAGGCAACCCTTTGTGTGGTTCTTTTTTTTCTCTCAGCTACCTGTATCTGCCCATTCTCATTTGTTTCTTTCTCTGCCTATTCCTTGTTCTTTCCCCTCTCTCTCTTTATTTAACGTATTCCTCTCTCTTTCTTGCTTTTTTTTCTTTCGTTTTGTGCCGTTCTTTTCATATTTCTTGTTTCTCGTTTTATGATATGCTTCACTCTCCGTTCTTGCTTTCTCTCCTCTCTCAGTTCCCTTTGCCTTGCTGCACTATACGATACAAGGTTCTGCTATGTTCTGCTAGCGTGCCTAAATAGACGAATGTGTGCGTGGATTATAAAGAATCCCCCTTCGCCAAGAAGTTTCTTCAACCAAGAATTCCTTTCGTTCTCTCCCGTGCGATCTCTTTGTGAGAGCAGCGTTTTGAGCAAGTTGGTATTTCACGATTTCAGTACCTAACAGCACATCTACCATTTACTTTGAAAACGCCCTCAATCACAACACTGTTTCCCTCGAATCGAGGGCGAAGAATAAGCGAGCCTCGATAAGCGGCCCCGAAGCGAAGTGTTAGATTAAGCGGTTGGTAACGGTGAGAGAAACAGTGTCGTCATTGAAGGCATTTACGAAGTGCACATGAATGGTAGATGCCCTCTTTCGTGCGTCGGTTTAGGTTCAGCCCCTTCAATTAGCCAGCTTTCATCGGAGGTGTGGGTGGCTTGCGCAGAATGTCTGGCCATTGCTTTCTGCTCCTCACGGGACGTCTTTACGCTCGCCCATAGTAGAGTACCTAGTACTTTAAATCGTTCACACCCACTTTTTCTAAACGCACATCGCTCCCACAGTTGATTATCATTGGCCGCCTTTTCAAAGTTTCCAAGTGACTATGAACTAATCGTAGGAAGGACTTTAATTCACTCTTCGGACCCGATCCAGCCTATTTGTACTGGTTAAAAAGGTAATTGTTTTAATTTCTGTAAATACTGTCGTAATTTATGTGTGTGCGCAGCTTAAAATTCCTTATCCCAAAGCAATAAGAACGCTGCAGGTAGCACGCAGATGCCTCCTTTCTTTAATTTTTTTAAGTAATATTGGACACATTTCTTGAAACACTCGGTATATAGCGCAAGCTTGAAAAATAATTCATCCGCATTTCTTGGAAAGAAAGCTTCTCAGCTGAAAAAATCGTCCTAGTTCGCGGACCGAACCCCAGACCAAAACCTTTCTGATATAGTAACTCCGGTTGACTCGATTTGCAATAATCAGTGTCCTATAAGTGCTTCGAACATTCGGTTAGTTCCCCCTGCACTGCCCTTGCGCGGCTGAAGTGGTAAAGCGAGCGCGGCCCCGAAAGGCCTTGGTGCCGGACTTCAATGCTTGCACTATATCTTTGGCTATAACTGCAGTGCATTTTTTCTGAGCAATCTGTTTGGATTCTCTTGCAGTCTTGGGCTATGAACATGTGTTGTCAGATTTCTCTTTCATAATCCTTGCGCCACCATGCAGCATTTCGCAAATTGCACTTGAAAGTACCGGGAACTTAAATTAAAAAAATAAATGCGGACTAGATACGCCAGCAAATCTATATCGCTGGTGCCAATGCGACAAAGCATAAGAGGATGTCATCTGGCATATCGGTGTCTAAAGGCCGCGATTATGTTATGGTTAAGGTTTGCGCAAGTTTCGTTGATTGTGCAATGAAGAGAAAACGGCGCTGAATTTTAATGGGGATGTGGTGATGATGATGTCAGAGGGAGGATAACACATTGTAATAGTCGTCCTGTGTGTCTTAACTTCCATGGCATAAATGTGCCCACATAACAAAAATAAAGATCAGTTGTAAGCCAGCGCTTCTCGTCGGCTGCCTTTCTTTGTGCTCGTCTAAAATCAAGCGCTATTTTGCCTTCTTTGCTTGATTATGTGATAGCTATTTCATTTCAACACTCACTCATTTGGGCTGGTAAGTGCATGCTTCATATATATATTGCTTAATAGTGCGCTGCATGGGCGTAACAAGGGGTACACGCTAACATAGACACAGGAGAAACATCCAGAGTAGGTGGGCGCACGTGTGTTGTGAAATATTTCACTCTACGGGGAACTCTAATGGAGGCGCAGAGCAACACCAATGGAGGTGGGCACACTACTACGCGACCCGTTCTGGTTGTGTTTCGTCTGTGTCTGCGTCAGTGTGCACGCTGATGCAGTTCAGTATTCTGCAACATACGTATATATCTAGCCATTTCACATGTGCAAGGTATTGGAATACCTTTTTGATGGGCTTCAGCGGCAAGCTTCTCTGTACACGCGCACGAGGCTTTAAGGCGGGGAGTTCAACAGAATCGAAAGTTGGGCTAGTTGGATATGCATGGTATAACTATCATTTAAAGCGCACGAAAAACAGACATAAAGAGACATAAAGGGGAGTTCAATACTAAGCCTCAGTGCGACCTTTCAACACACGCTGACGCCGAGCCACGCGGCGATGTCGCAGGCCCTGAACCTGGTGCAGTCGTACGTGTCGATGTCTGTACCATTGTACGTGTCGTACGTGCTACAATCGACTGCCGCATCGGGTGGCTGGCAGCACAGCGACATGGTCACCGAGCTCAAGATCAGCTTCGTCTACAACACGGCCATCCTCTGGGACCACGGCATATCCACATACCTAGACTCTCACCTCAACGGTCAGTCTCAATCACCTGTTCTGAATATGTCAACAAGGCGCAGTCTTTGCTGGCCAATAAATATGCAGCTCTAGTGCACTCAACGTCAACCAAAATGACTTACAAGTATGCATACTTAGTTCATTGTTTTAGTTATTGTTATTCAGTGGAGTAATTTACATAACCTTTATAGATAGAGATGTGATTATTAAGTGAAAAGTAGATATAAGTAAGCCCCGTAACTGTCTGCATCATGGTGCGACACCTCAACCGTAGCTCACTAGGGATGGTGGTAAGAAGGGATTAAAAGGATAGGCTTAAAAGGTATAGAGATAAAAGAGAGAAGGAATGAGAGAGCGTGACGCACGGACAGCGACACCCATAAGGAAGGAGAGGATAGGAAAGATGGACACGGTCGCAGGAATCCGAGGATGGGACACCACTCAGCGAGAGCTCTTGTCGGCGGCAGGAAATGGCGTAGAGTGAGCCAGTCAGCCAGAGCGGCGCTGTCGTCGGAGGTCGCGGGGGCACAAAAGGTCGGCACGAAATCCAGAGAGCGAGTCCTAACCTTTGGTATCCTCTTCCATTACATGTATCACTACATGTATCCAGCATACAGTACCGCTGAGGCTGGCTCTTCTATTTTTTTGCATTATTATTATTACTATTATTATTATTATTATTATTATTAGTAGTAGTAGTAGTAGTAGTAGTAGTAGTAGTAGTAGTAGTAGTAGTAGTAGTGTGGTAAAGCCTTTGAACAGTGGGTCGTCCTCTCCAGCGCCTTCTAGTGGGTCGCCCTTTTCATAAGAGCAGCAGCTCGTGCAGAGAGTTGGTCCCCGCATTGACTGTCGCTGTCGTGAATCATCGCGGAGTGTCCGCCAATAAACCTTTTAACAGCAGTAGTAGTAGTAGTAGTAGTAGTAGTAGTAGTAGTAGTAGTAGTAGTAGTAGTAGAAGAGTAGTAGTAGCAGTAGTAGTAGTAGTAGTAGTAGTAGCAGTAGAGTAGTGGTAGTAGTAGTAGTAAGAGGAAAAGGGAAGCGTTAATTACATGAAGCCGCAATTACCGTTACCGTTGTATTAATCCAACGCTTCTTGAGAACCAAAAAAATCATAAGAAATGTCTTTTCGTTTATAATACTGCTTCTTGGTTTTGTATGCGATAGGGATGCTTCGACTTTTGTTACCGTCTTCGCAGGCAGCATATACCCGACACAAATGAGGATCAACGATAACGGACAACTAGTCGTGCGGTTTCGCACAGTCGCTGGCTTTCACGGACAGTATATCCTCGAAAGCAGAGGTAAGCATCTAATATTTCTAATGGTATTTCTTTATCCTTTTCTCGTATAGTTAATGCGCCAGAGACGAAGCATGTCGGGGTGCTGTTTCTGTACAAAACCACCCGAACAAAATTCTTATCACTTCTCATTGAACCAGTTGTGTGATCAGTTCATGGATGATGCTGTCGTTTTTCTTCCTTGTGGCGCAGAACTGAAAAAGATGTCGTACGTCACGTCTGAAGAGCAGCCTGACGTCACGTTCACGCTGAAGCTCGTACGACGAGACGCAACTTACAGCGGAGCCCAGCAGGAGTGGGAGTTCGTCTCGGACGTCGCTGTACGTGACTCTCCTTTATCGTTACGTTACATGACAGTTTTACTCTGGCCGTGCAATATTTTTGATGCGAAGCGGCTTTTTGACCAGCCTGTGTAACACTGTCCCGTCCTACAAACGCTCCGCGCGCGCAAATGTTGGCGTGGTTGACAAGTAGGTCACACCGCTGTTAGGCGATTACGTCACGCTCCTCTGACAGTCAACACCATCTAGAGAAAATTCTTTCCAGGCCGGGGCGCTGCCTGCGGGCCCGTGAGTATACGTCATCAGTAAGGGGCCCACCACAGAAGGCCCACCACGTTTCCGCTAGACGCATAGATGACGTTAGTTCTCTGTGCAGCTTTAGACTACAAACGGGTAGAAATAACTAGGAGGAGGCTAACTGATAGGTGGCTACGATCAAGGTGCGAGTGAAATTCAAACCTTCAACACAGAGTGATAGTACTTAACTTTATGGCTAGGTGGCGTGAGCCACCGCCCGGTCTAAAGGGCACAGCCGGATATATCCATCCATCCGTAAGGAGCCTCGGCGTGGCGGGCACGTTTGGATGAGCTGTGAGTGTTGGCTCGGAGGCACGCAGTATAATAGTTGTTGCTGTAAAAAAACTCGTTGTTGGGCTAGTTGGTATAACATTTCAAAAAGTTAATTTGAGTGCAAACACACCACACATTCACGCACACACACACACCCAGGTATCACAGGCACACCCAGGCATCGAGCGATGTACGTGTTTGATGCCTGGATGTGCGTGTGCGTGAATGTGCCGTGTGTTTGCCCTCGAATTAATTTTTTGAAATAGTTGTTCCTGCTTGGATATTCGTTTCTGTGCGTAGTTCGGCAACAGCGAGTGACCTCGGTGTTTATCGCGTGTTATGTGAGCCGAACAGGCTCGTCCAGAGTTAGAATCGACGGCGAAGTGCCAGTGAAGTGTTGTGTGCCCCGGTGCAACGGCAATTACAATACAGGCCTAAAGCTTTACGTTTTCTCGTTCCCTCAAGCCGACGAAGCAAGACATGCGTGGATATCTGCTAGTCCACGTGAATACCTGGAACCCCGGTGTAAGAAATTATGAATGCGTTATAATTTTCTCACGCAACTTCTGGTATCGTTGCGTGACGAGTGTTGTAGTTTGAAGCGTGTTACGCCTAAATGCGTCAAGCAGAGCCCTGGATGTGCTGTTCCTGTTACGAGGTAGTCGTACTGATGCTAGGATATGCTTCTTCTGTTTATGTGTATGAGCGTCACTTTAAAGCCGAAGGCATCATTCGGGAAACAAGCTATATTGAACAAGCCATATATGCCGCACAATGACCGCACCACTCTCACGTTTGAGGCTACGAGCTGAGGTAGTACAGACAATGTACCCTAATTGTCCAAGCTACCTGTCTATAGAAAGCTCTAGAAGAGAGGACCCAGAGAGCAAGCGAATGCGCTTAGAGGCCGCTTCCCTTGAGAAAGTACCCACCGAGTCAATTCTCACTGCCAAAAAAAGAGGACGAATCAGATAAGCTTTGCGATTTGAAAGATGTTACAAACTTCGTTCGAGGCAAGAAGCTGACATTTTGGCATGTCATCGAATGAAACAACCACGTTATTTTGGCTCACATTTGTAATGATGACACTCCTTGGATTAAGTACTCTGTTGTCGTAAAAACTGACCTATCTCTTACAGTAAGTGTCGCGAAAGCATCAGTGAAGCGGCTCGGGTCCAAGATGGTAGTTAGGTTTGCCATTGACAGCACACGACGGCTGCTGGAGTCGCTGGAAGGAGTCGAGTGGTTCGACAGTGCCCAAAGGTCAAGCTCTGAAAACTCAACCATAGACATCTTCGAGACTGTCACTTGTCTTCTGAGCGAACTATCCACAGCGCAAGAAAACGATAACACCCCGACCATTCAACTGCTCATTAAGCAAGTGAAGTTAAGGTCAACGAAAAAGGATGATGGTGCTACTCTGTAGAAATTATGGTGTACTGCTGCATACTATTTACTGTATATAATGCCTCACGCATACAAGTACATGCGCTGTCACGGGAGCATCTTCATGTCACATCCCAAGAACCATTCGGTCAACATGTTCGTCTTTCGGAATGAAACCTTAACTAGAGCATCAAGACAATACATTCCTCCACTACATGGCCAAGAAGATGTCCGAGCTGAATTAGCAGCAGCGCTACGTGACTTTGATGGTGGACGAAACTCATTTATAGCCATTTTTGACAATAAGAAAGGCACCATCACGGGTATGGCGTTCAATAACGCAGAAGCAGCAAATAGCGCATTTGTATTTATGGTACACAGCCTCATGTGCAAGTTTAATCAGAGAAGCGTCGATTTTTCAGTGGAACGCAAGAGGTCTCAGATCTCGCATATCTGATTTTCGCCAGTTTGTTCATCTGCACCGATTTCCTATCATTATTATATGTGAACCGAAATTATCGCACCCAATCAGATTATCCGGCTACGAGTCATTTTTCTCTTCAAGTGACATCGAAAGTAGCAAGGTTGTTGTATTTATTCGCCGGGAGCTTACTTACGTCGTCCAGCCAGTGCAACCTCATGACAGCAATCAGTATGTGTGCTTGTCTGTTAAAAAAGGAAAAGTGACATTCGCACTTCTAGGCGTGTATATATCCCCATCAGGTCATTTTGATGCCAACAAACTAGACGGCATATTAAGGGCACATCCGGGTCCGTGCGTTATCACCGGGGATTTCAATGCGCATCATCCCATCTGGGGAAGCTCAAGGCTTAATTCAACGGGACGACGTCTAGCATCATTGGTTTCCAGCCATGGTCTCGTCCTTCTGAATGACGCCAGTCCTACGTTTTTACGAGGCACTACATATAGCAGCTGCCTTGATTTGTCCTTTGTTTCACGCCGATTTGCTACACGGGTAAAGTGGTTTTTGGACATTGAAACACACGGAAGCAACCACATCCCCACTTACCTGAAGATCAAAGGTATTTCGAACACGTACTCCTCTACCGCAACACAAAGAATAGATTGGAGTGTGTTCAAGACTCAACTTGAGGATGCTTGTGAAGAAGGCCTGTCCAATGGTCTTCAGCAAGCTATTAAGGAAACTGCACATGCGACTACGTGCACAATAATACGCTCTTCGAAGTACTCTGAATATGACCTCGAGCTGGAGCGACTTCGTGCGATACGCCGTCGTGCCAAAAGACGATACCGACGCACAAATTCCACAGATGATCTACGGACAGCCCGGCGCATCCAAAAGAAGATACAACGGCGCCTTGACAAATTAGACACCCAACGATCGAGGAAATTTTGTGCGTCGCTAGATCCTCATAAACCACTGTCTCAGATATGGAGAATTGTGCGAGGCCTACGTTCTGTTCCAGAGCAGCGTTTTCCCTTCAAAGCCCTTGCACTTTTTCATCGCCGGCATGAAATTGAGGTAGCAGAAGATTTCTGCGCTATGACCGTGGGCCAGACAGCGTACACAAGCCTACATACAGTGAATCAAATCCCTCACTCACGGGACCCACGCATGGATCTACCGTTTACATCACAGGAGCTCGATGCGGCGCTCGTCTTATGTAATAAGTCGTCGTCAACTGGCCCGGATGACATGTCATACAAGATGCTGTGCAACTTTGGTAGACGGGCACGAGAAGCACTCCTTAACATCTTCAACGATTCCTGGCAAGCTGGCGTCGTTCCACAAGATTGGAAGATTAGCCGCTTGGTACCGATCCTTAAGCCTGGCAAATCTCCCCTGGACATTGCCTCTTACCGACCGATCGCACTCTCAAGTTGCGTAGGAAAGGTAATGGAGAGAATGATCTTGGCCAGGCTTGAATGGTACCTGGAATACTATGAGATATATCCGAACGCTATGGCTGGTTTTCGCCGTCACCGATGTTCGATCGACAATGTTATAGATCTCGTCACATATGTCCAGCAACAAAAGGCAGGTAAACGACTATCTGCAGCCATGTTCCTTGACGTAAAAGGAGCATACGACAACGTTCTACATGACGCCATCCCCGAAGCCATTGAGTCAGTGGGCCTAGGCGGGCAACTGTATTGTTGGACACGCAGCTATTTACAAGGGTGGACCTTGTTTGTGAACACTGCAGATGGTCCAACTTCCCAACACCCAACGCATCGTGGAGTCCCGCAAGGTGGCGTCTTGAGTCCAACCCTTTTCAACCTCGTTCTCATTGGTCTTTTAGAACGATTACCAAGTGTGGTCAAGTTATCCATGTACGCTGACGACATCTGCGTCTGGACATCTCGCGTGACAAGGCCTCAGGTACGCGCAAGACTTCAGAAAGCTGTGACGTTGGTATCAGTGTACCTCAAGGACCAGGGTCTGAAAATCTCGCCAGCGAAATGTGCATTGATTGCTTTTAGTCGAAAGCCAATGAGACCATACGCTATATCAATCGATGGCCAAGTCATACCATATGTCAGGACGCACAGATTTCTAGGCGTATTCATTGATAGAGACCTCTGCTGTGGCCCACATGTGGCCCACCTGAAGAAGAGGGTGACAGAAATTGCTAACTTATTCAAGTATCTCGGAGGAAAAACCTGGGGGACTTCAGTACATGCAATGATGCAATTGTACAAGACGCTTTTTCTTGGCTATTTGCGCTACAGTTTGCCTGTGTTGACCAACACCTGTAGAACCAACATTCGGACTCTCGAAAGCATCCAGGCCATGGCTCTGCGAGCTTGTCTTGGGCTACCGCGATGTTCATCATCAGCTGAGACAATCGAGATCGCTAATGACTACCCGCTAAAGACGCATATCATGATGGAAGTGCTCAGAGCACACGTGAGGCATCTTACTCGTGCCCCTGCCCATCATCTAGCTTCACTGCCAGAAGCCCGACCTCGTGCCTCATTTTGCCAGACAGTTTTGTCATATCGCACACGCATTCCTGCGGGATATACAACTCCATCGAGGATTTCAACTCCCCCATGGAGTTGCGCACATGTTGTGCACATGTTGAACTCACGGTTCCAGGCATATGGTCAAAAGCCCGGCTCTCGTCTCCAGCGCTAAAGCAGCTTTCTCTTCTCTTGTTATATGAGAAATACAGTGACCATACTCATCTGTATACTGACGCTTCAACTAAAGTGGATGGGTCTGCAGGGTCGGTGATCTCTCCTGCAACAGCGACAACGGTGAAGTTTCGTTTATCCCACCAGACATCATCGACAGCTGCGGAACTTGCTGCTCTACGTAGCGCAATTCAAGTCATTAAACACCAAGAAGCCAAGAAATGGAGCGTGTTCACGGACTCTAAGGCAGCACTACAGTGTTTGACATTCGCCTTACGCTGGGGACTGTTGCGAACGACGGACCGATCCCACCGCTGCCACCACTGTTGCGTAGCGTATGTTTATCAGCTCGCGACTGCTTCTGCGCAGAGCCGATAAGACGACGGTGAGTTAAACAAGGTTTATGTACAGCATATATACAGAGGCGTTACGATTTCGGCACTGGGGCCGACAGAGACTCGAAGAGCCGAGCTTTCCTCTCTAACACATAGGTCAGCCTTTCGCCTAAGACCGCTGACTCACACACATGTCGTCTCTCCGACATGGGGACTCCTCTCTCGTAGGACCTCCGATCGCGACGCGCCGCAGGGCTTCTTTTATTTACACCGGGTCCAACCAAAATGTCCAATCAGAAGCGCCGCTGGTCGTCAGGGCAGATTCCGCCAATGGGGGTCGCCGCGCCATGCGTCAGGCCACCAGACACGCGGACGCCGGCTCACTGTCACGCGCGCAGCTGACTCACTGCACGTGGGCCAGAGGGGTGCCGCGCGTGTTCACGCCGTCGAGGTGATCGCGCCAGGCCGACTGCGGGCTGGCCTTGACCCAGATTGCCTTTTTCAGAGGCACGGTCGTTTGACGAGGACTCGCTGGCATAACAGCACCCCCGCCGCCAGACAATGCACCGGAAAGACGAGCTGCTTCCACGGGGCTCGGATGTCAGGTGCGCTCGTTCGCCAGGTCCCTCCAGGTTCGCCTCCAGGGCCATGGGGAGACTACAGCTCCAGACTGTTCCGGGAACACATCCCATTTTGACGACGGATCCCAGCTCCACTGGCTTGTCGCCACAACTTACTGACCAGCTTCACTCGTCTCTTCTGACCATCTTCGGTTTCAGCACTTGTCGATGGTTCTGCAACTTGCCAAGAACGGATCGACAACAGACAACACACGACACACGCAAGTGCCTTCGGTCACCCGACAGAACACCAGACAAAGTATAGTACAACATATACCTATCTACGTGTCTATCGGAATTTTGTTCCCTCTACATCAAGAGGCACATGTGGGACAAAAGACCCTTAAAATGACAACTCAATTTTTTTTTCTTACGTACAACAACGTAACGGATTAGAATACCACATAAAGTTGGTCCCTTGAGATCACTCTGAACGAGAGCGCTCAGCCCAGGTCGTGATGAGGTCAAAATTTTGCCCCGAATCGCCAGCCAGAAACCGAAAGGTTGAGAAGTTACTAGCTGGAACGCACTGCTCAATGCACCTGCATTAGCGTTTACCTTTCCTTTTTTTTTTTCTTTAGCGAACGTCAAAGTTGCGCTGTGGAACAACATGCTCCACTTCAGTAACCGGCCACTTTTAGGCGACGATACCTATGCGGCACCAAGAGCGGCTCACACTTTCGACGTTGCACAGGGGAACAACGATACGGCTTGCTACGGATTGACTCCTCACCGCTTAGCTCGATATCGTGTTCGATCACCGTCGTGTTTCCGGGACGGTCTGACCACACGTCTCCAATCTCGGAAACAATCTTTCTCGGGTCCTCCTTTTGGACTTCACTTAAGCTAGGCTCTAGGTTTATCTGCTCCCGGATTACTTTCGATCCCCCTTCGATCACCTCACTAGAACTCAAATTTTCTGCTTCCTCTTCCTCTGAAGCCTTCAACAGCTGATTTACGACCGCTTGATGTTGAACATTGGGTTTCATCAAGTTGTAAATTTTGTTCTGCCGCCTTCCTACTTGCACCTCATAAGTTGTATCGCAAGGCTTCGATAATACTTTGGCGGGCCCTTCCCAATCAACCTCAAGCTTGTTCCTTTTGGATGGCTGCAGCCGCATTACCTGATTATCAACTTCAAAGGCGCGCTTCTTCCCCGATTTCTCGTAGTGCTCCTTCGACAGCACTTTTGCCGCGTTTTTCTGGCTTTCCACTCGCGCTTCAATTTGGCTTTCCACTAGCGCTTCAATCGAGAGATCCTCACGCTGCTCTCGAATGAGCGTCTCTCGATCAACTCTCGGCAGCTCGCTCCAACTTTCCGCTACAGGCGAGAGCGTTGCAGCCCTCTCGCTCTGATTCAATGGCGCCATGTCGTCTCCCCTTTCTCCGGAAACCGCGCAGCTAGGTTCGGCGACGGGCCGCTCGCGTGACTGCTCACATGACTCATGCGGAAAATTTCCTTTCTGGGGTTCCGTCGACCCGCCGACAAGGTCACTTGAGAGTTCACCGCATGGAACCAAGTCAAGCTTCCGCGAAAGCTTTCGCGCTTCCGATCGCGTGAGAGCCATGCACGCTAAGTTGGGGAAGAACGATTTGCCCTGCTCTTTGAGGAGCTGCTCCGAGCTGTTGGAGAAAAGATAAGGAAAACGATCGTTCAGCGCGGCAGACACAGCCGCTTCGGTGCGAAGCTTACCGAACGGGCCTTCAATGACAACCGTGGCGATTGGTAAGCGAACACTCTGCTCCTCGGCGACTTGCCTGATCCACGCGCATTCTCCTGTGAAGTCATCCGGAGACACCAATGAAGAATGGACAACGTCCATGGTTGCCGCTGAGTCTCTAAGTGCTCGGCACGTTTTCTCATTGACCCTAATTTCTTGGAGATACGGCTCCAACAACCGAATGTTTTTTTCTGATTCTCGGATTGTTGCGAAGGCAAACTTTTCCTGACAGTTTCTAGCGATGTGCCCTTCCTTTTTACAGTTGTAGCAGATTAGCGGCTTCCGTCTGTTTTCCGATTCAAATGCCTGTGTGGTAGAAACCTCACTCGATTTCACCGCTTCTGTTTGCCCTTCCCCTACACTGTCCTTCGTAAGAGACGGGTCCTTTTTGAAATTACGGTGCGGAACGGGTTTCCGTTGATCAGGTTTCCTTGAAAAGCCCTCTTTCCTTTCATCCTTTTCAACGCGCACTGCCCTGCTATGCAACTTTCGGCGAGCATAATACTCCTCAGCTAACTCAGCTGCCTTATTTAACTGTACTTCCCCAAGTCTGTCCTGCAGCCAAAGTTTGACATCCTCCTCGATGCAGCGGTAGAATTGCTCCAATGCAACGCATTCCACCACTTTATCGCGGTCGTCATAAACACCTTCGCCCTTGAGCCATTCAATCAAATCGGCTTTAAGACGAAACGCGAAGTCAACGTGTGACTCATTCCCCTTTTCAGCATACCGGAACCTTTGCCTGAAAGCCTCGGGTGACAACTTATAACGTCTCAAGAGCACTTCCTTAACCTCGTCATAGCTCTCAAACGCTTCCCTCGACAAGCAAGTTATCGCGTCGGACACTTCGCCGGGAAGAAGAGCTAGCAGGTTCCGCGCCCAAAGAGACCGCTCCAAAGCGTTTCGCTCACAGACGTGTTCAAACTTGACGAGATACTTCGCCATGTCCTCGCCTACTACGAACGGTGGCAGTTGGTCCCGAATTCTAAAACCGCTAACCTGAACTGTTGGAGAAGCTACGCTAGGCGCCTGCGAACACTGTAGGATTGCCAATTCTAGTCGTTTCAACTCGAGACGCTCCTGTCTCTCGGCCTCTTCGCGACGTTCGCGCCTTTCAGCTTCTTCACGTTCGCGAGCTTCGCCTTCTCGCCTTTCAGCCTCCTCACGGCGTGCTTTAATATCCACCCAGGCCTCATCGGCTTCCTCAGCCGACACTCCCTCATCCTTCATGATCTCAAGGATCGCTTGCTTTCGTTTCGCACGGCCCAAAGTAATGCCGAGTTCCTCACAAATTTCGATGAGTTCCTTCACTTTAAGGTTGTCCATCGTTCACACTAGCCTCTTGCTGTTTGCCCCTGTTAACAATTTACTTGCCGTACCCACTATAATTCAACTAGCAAGACGTGCAAGCAATTTTTCACTCTCCCGTGTTTACCCCCTCCGCATTAACTTTGGTTTCAAAGCACTTCGACTTTGCTTGAAACGATCAAAGCTCACTCCAATGCTTCACACAGCCCTTCTCTAAACTACTACAACCTGAGCTAGAGTAGTCTGGTGAACTGAGGGGAAAACATCAGGCACTCACCGCATCGATGTCGCTGACGCCGGCCGATCCCGCAGCTGCCAACCACTGTTGCGAACGACGGACCGATCCCACCGCTGCCACCACTGTTGCGTAGCGTATGTTTATCAGCTCGCGACTGCTTCTGCGCAGAGCCGATAAGACGACGGTGAGTTAAACAAGGTTTATGTACAGCATATATACAGAGGCGTTACGATTTCGGCACTGGGGCCGACAGAGACTCGAAGAGCCGAGCTTTCCTCTCTAACACATAGGTCAGCCTTTCGCCTAAGACCGCTGACTCACACACATGTCGTCTCTCCGACATGGGGACTCCTCTCTCGTAGGACCTCCGATCGCGACGCGCCGCAGGGCTTCTTTTATTTACACCGGGTCCAACCAAAATGTCCAATCAGAAGCGCCGCTGGTCGTCAGGGCAGATTCCGCCAATGGGGGTCGCCGCGCCATGCGTCAGGCCACCAGACACGCGGACGCCGGCTCACTGTCACGCGCGCAGCTGACTCACTGCACGTGGGCCAGAGGGGTGCCGCGCGTGTTCACGCCGTCGAGGTGATCGCGCCAGGCCGACTGCGGGCTGGCCTTGACCCAGATTGCCTTTTTTAGAGGCACGGTCGTTTGACGAGGACTCGCTGGCATAACAGGACCTCATGAATAACTAGTGCTGGAAATTAGAGAGCTGCTTCACCACCTCTTCGACGAAGGACACAGAATCACGTTTCAGTGGATTCCAAGTCACTGCGGCATATTGGGCAACGAACATGCCGATGCAGCTGCCCGATCAGCACACGAAGATGGTGAAGAAAAATCTATACCATTTTCAAGGACTGATGCTGCAATGACCATCCGAAAAATCGCTAATGCAGAATTATAATCCCTGTGGAACACCGAGTGCTTACGGCACACGCGACTGCGTAGACTGGACACGTCTCGTCGACTCCGGCCTCCGTCTGCACTCTCCCGACTCGAGACAACGGTGCTTTGCCGACTATGGCTTGGTGTCGCCTTCACCAAAGCTTTCGCCTTCCGAATCGGCATGGAAGACAGTGCTGCTTGCGGTCATTGCGGCAGGGATGAAACTATAGAGCACGTTCTCTGTCACTGCCCTCGTTACAGCGTGCAAACACGGCAACTAGCTGCTGCGTTAGCTCGCCTTGACGACAGACCTTTGTCTGAACAATCAGTGCTGGAAAGACGACATGATTTGTGTGCTCACAGAAAATCAGTGAAGGCCCTACTGAACTTTTTGCGTAGCAGCGGCCTATTGTATAGACTGTAGCAACCCAGCTCCCACCCCCCTTTTTTTTCGCGCGCGTCTATTTCCCTCTTCGCCTTCTTTCCAATCTTTTTTTCCCATTCCCCCTTCCCCTAGTGCAGGGTAGCAAACCGGATGCTCCATTTTATGGTTAACCTCCCTGCCTTTTCCTCATTTTATTCTCTCTCTTAACGTGGTAGCACACATTGTTCCCGTTCAAAAGGGTTATATAAAATTTATGTGCAATATTTTAGGAAAAATATTCGCGGGTTAGAAAAAAACTGGATACAAAGTAATCTGTGTAGTGTCCGACAACAACGCCGTGAATTGAAGCACACTGGTGCCGTTTAAGTACTTGGTGAGCGAGGTCCCTCAAGCTGTTTCAATAAAAATCACTGGCAAACGATTTCGTGTTTCCGCACCAATCATTTCCCCACAGGTTACTGTTGTTTGTCATCGACCCGGTGCATTTACTGAAGTGCGAGCGCAACAACTAGTTAAAACAAAATGATTAGTGCGTCTGGTTCCCTCAGTTACAACCAAGCACAGCGGGGCAGCGGCGCATGCAGTATGCGTATTTCAAGACAGTTAAAGACGCATATAATTTAGACTGTGAGCAGCTTCACCGGTAGGGCTACACTTTGTCCAGGAAGGCTGTTTCCTCTACATTGAGAAACAGAATATTAAACCTGCTTTGCAGGTATTCAGTCAGTTCGGACAGAATGCCCTTCGTGTCAATGGAGACAAGCACAACCTGAAGCACTACGAACAAACCGCCAGTTTCATTGATGTAATAGTGAGATGGTGGAAAGTTGTCGACGTAAAGACTCCTTTCAAAGGACTTAGGCTAGGGGATGACTTGCAAAAGCCCGTTTACCCTTTTTTATTCGACACCATGGTTTCCTTCCTGAACGATTTTTTGAACTGGCTGGAGGAGCAGAAAGAAAGGAGAACAGATGCCTGTAAGTTTTCTGATGAGACACATGAGGCTCTTATTCAGACGACTCGGGCGTTCATTGAAATCAGTGCATATCGCTTTGAGGAGCTCAATATGTTCTTTGTGCTTCTTGGGAAGTTCCAAACAGACCTTCTGGAAGACCCTTTTGGGTATTATCGATGACTGGCTGGCTCGCAGTCACATTTGTTCGTAAAACAGATTTACGAGTGCGAGAACAAGATGCGACTGCAAAGCACACTACCGCAAATTATCACGGCGTCCGCACTCGACAACGACCAAAATCAAAATTGGGAAGAGCTCCAAACGTAGGCAGCAGTGCCAAGTGGAAAATTTAACGTTGTTGTGACCGTAGAGGCGCTATTAAAACTGAGGGATTTCATTCCAGTGGTTACCTATGTTGCTGGTTACTTGGTGCACATCGCTCTGAAAAGGTTAAACTGTCACAAATGCAGAAAGCTCCTCACAGTCGACAAGAATGTCGCAGTTTCTCCCGACAATCGCATGTACAGGTTTGTCTAAGAAATTGAAAGGGGAGGACTGGTTTACCCAGCAATGCCAGCTGTGAATGCAGTGGCTCATAATTACGTTGTTGTGGAAGAGCTTTCCAAATGTGCCGAATTTCTAACAGTTCAAAACCAATGTCAAGTGGCCACGGAACTAACGCTGCAACTGCTCAGCGATGAGAAGCCTTCAGATTTCGACGTCTGTGATAAGGGACACGCAAATGAAGTAGTACTGCTCAGATATATATTGTGTGCGGCATAATCATTCTGCTTAAGAACTTTTGCCGACGATTAAGCAACAAAGTGTCGGACCCGGACAACAAGACTAAGAAGCTGAAGCTGCAAACTCTAATAAATAAATGAATAAATAACGCCGGTGAGTGTAAATATTGTGGTATCTTCTGTGTTTTCCTTCCTAATTTTATTCAGCATGTCACATGTGTAGCTGCAAAAAAAAAAAAAAGTCAGCCACTAATGCCCTCCGTATTGCCCTTCGGTGCTCTTAGGTTGTCTGAATAAATAATATAAGGACTTATGTTGAAGTGTTCTCACGCTTCCATCGGCCCCATCCCGTCTACGTCACAGAGGCAGCGCCCCAGCCTTGAGTCTCGGGGTCGTTGCTCACTGTGCGCGCTGACGTCACTCTCTCCCTCGCCTGCCGCGCGTTGGGCACTTCGGGTGACTCGTTCGTTCACCCGCTACACCTGCCGCGAACGCCCCTCGCTACACCACCAACTCGTCGGTTCACGCGCAATATACCTGACGCGCGCCTAAGGTACGCGTTGAAACATGTCTGTGCGTGTCACCTACAAGACCTACGCCAGCCACTGCTTGAAACGAATCTTCCAGCGCTCACCACAGAATCTGCGTTAGCGCCATTCAATCCGTGACGCCACTCGTGCTCATGCTGCTTCGCACCCCATCAGGGTTCAAGTTTTTTCAAGAGATGGTTCAAGAGATGGTCCAAGTTGTTTTTTTTTTTCCACACAACTCCACTAGGTAAGGATGAAGGGGCCTCGCAACACTTCTTGGAACACGGTGAAAAATTCCGGCAATCGGTAGTCTGTGATCTCGGGAATACGCGAGCCAGATTATTGCACGTGGCAGACACGTTTCAAGGCTGCCCCCTGAAATTTCTGCTTGTCCCCTCTCCCCCCTTGCTTGCTGAAGAGCAAATATATTCGAAATACGGCGTATACGTTACCAGCATCATTGCGGTGGTGCATATCATGGGTGGCGGGAGTGCGGCCATGCTCCCGTCGCGCCGCATGATCCGCTGCGGAGAAATGTCGCAGCTCCGCTCGCTCAAAGCCTCGCCGTTAGAACTGCAGCACGTGAACAGGCAAAGTTCTGACGGCTGCTTCGCTGGCGCACGCACCGTTTGAACCGTAGGTGCGTTCGCTTCAGCGTGAGTGGCAGGCAGAATCCAATAATCATCTAGACTCGGCCTGCTAGACAGCAGGCTGAAATATATTAAGCCAAGACGAAATTGCCAGCTGAAACCGGAGCAAATGTAGTCTAGGCTATAGCATATTTAGAAAAACCTACGAAGCACGGCAGTGTGCCAATGTCGCAGCTACTGTAGTGACTACTGTCGTTCAGTAGCATGAACTACTAGGAGAAGGGGCCGAACTACAGTGAAACAATGTCTGCATATTCTTCGAAATATCGAGTCAAACATACATTTCGCTCGTAATGACAAACTATACTAGTGTTAAACCTCAGCCACTATTTCCAGTTGGTCGAATCACGTTATTGAACACCTTGCTGATGGATGGATGAATGCAAAACTTTATTGAAAGTCTTGTGGTGCGCGACTCAGTGCACGGCGGGTCGCCCTGACATTGGCACAATCAGGTCAAGCCCTGCCACCAAATCGAGAATCCTCTGGACAGCCCATAGTCGATAAAACATATTCAATGCTTCTTAGGTGCTGTGAGAACTTGTCCTGATTATGTTTTTGAAATTTGAGAGGTTGGAATATTTCGAATAGTAAAACAGTCTTGCAAATCGAAGCGTATATACCAAACCACTGAAATAAAATTTTTGAACTGTATATATATACGTAGAATGGTTGTGTGAAGAAAACATGGTATCCTATCGCGTTCTGTGCACTCGTTTTCCCTCCTTCGCGTATCTTTAGCACGGCCCCGACATGTGTGTTCAAGATTGTGCCAACTATCCAAGCAAGGTCTGTACGACAACTATCAAGTTTGTAATATTATAGCGTATCCCTGATTCCGGCATTCCTGGTGGTTTTCTGGATAAGTTTCGTTCTCTTTAAAGCACCAGGCTGGGCGAGCACTATTTCGCACTGTCAGGTTGTGGTCGGTGCATTCACAGTATTTTAAAACGATGCGTTTTTGGTTTCTACAGCTGAATCAAGTATTGGATAGCACCTAACTTGGCTGGTTTTGGTGCACTCGTCGGCAAAATAAGTCGGCGAACAGTGATGGCAATGAGATAAAACTAAGATGAAACTGCATCTGCGTTTGGTGCTGAGACATCGCAGTGCACGTGCGCATTCTTTCACACTCGCAGTCATGTCTTCTTACTCGCTTGCAATAGGCCAGCTGATTGCATGTATCATTGATTGATTGATATGTGGGATTTAACGTTCTAAAACCAACAACATATGATTGTAAGAGGCGCCGTAGTGGAGGCCTTCAGAAATTTCGGCCACTTGGGGTTCTTTAACGTGGCTCCCAATCTGAGCACATGTGCCTACAGCATTTTCGCCTTCATTGAAAATGCAGCCGCCGCTGCCGAGATTACATCCGCGATTTGCCGGTAAGCAGCCGAGTTCCTTAGACCACCGCGGCAAGGCAACATGGATAGAAGGCAACTGATGCTGTATGTGGCAACACTTTGTTACTGAGACAAAGTAAGTTATCCTTAATCGCGTTATGCGAGCAGCTTATACGCTTCGCGCCAACCGTGTGCCCCCGTTGAATGGCGAAAATGATGGAAAAAACAAAGCACTCCTACATACGTGTAATCTACATACGTGTAATCAGCTATAGTACACTGCAAGCGACTAAGACATGGCTTCTACCATTAAAATAGGCGCACGTGTGTTGCGTTGTCTAAAACCCCGACGCTCAAAGTTATGACGGCACGATGCGTTTTATCAGATTGTGGTCGCCACTCGCCCGTCCCGACTTGTTTTGCCGACGGGTGTACATAATTAAAATGGCAAAGCGCTGGACAGAGGGTGGTGCAAAAATGACAGACGAGAACGTTGAACTAGCAACCACTATGTAGGGTGTCTTACGTAACTTTAGCCAGTGTTATAGGCCGGAACACGTAATTATCACACGATCAAATGAATGTTGATCACCGTTGCCTGGAGTTAGTCAGACTCTTTTTGTGTCCCCAAACATTGTTTATTTAGATATGTTTAATTAACTAGCTTTTCAAGAAACGAAGATAGATAAAAAAATTTCAATGAGAAAGTTGTGGATCGGTTTGCAAAACGCCCAAATATATAGTTTTCAACTTAATATCAGTGAAGTATTAGTGTTTTTCTGCAAATTACTAATACCAGCGAAATACAAAAAATACCACGTGAGAAACCCGCGCACGTGACAAACCCACCTGCGCGGGTTTCTCACCTGGAGCAAGCGAATGAGAAGAAGAGAACTGTTCGACATAGCATATGTCACCCATGTAAAACACCACTAATTCATCGCTCTCTCCTTCCTGCACCTTCCTTCTTGCACCACCATGTCGATGCGGCATGGTCGCATAGCATCGCACTTGTTCGCAAACCCTGACGAAGACCGGGCCACCCCGGTCGAAATTGCTGGAAATAAAATTAAGCAACCACTAAGTTGTGTCTCTTCTATATATATATATATATATATTGGAGGAGCGTTTGTCGCCGGATCCGGGAATAATAGGAGAATAAAAGGAGTTTGACTCACAAGTGAAAAGATTTTTTACTTGACGTTTCGACCGTGGGCCCGGCCTTCGTCAGAATGAAACAAAACACAGCAATGGTAACCACTTATATGCCAGTTGGTCACATGGATTGTAGATAGGTACAATCAATACACGTGGAAAAAATGCGTTCAAAATGTATCAACATACTGTTCGTCAGTAACATACTCGCGTAACAAGAAGATTCAACAGCAATTGACAGCTCATGTGGTGACGAAAAAAACACCGATAACAGAAGATTAACACGTGAAAAACAGCACGTTTTAATAATCATAAAGCACACGCGATTTCCCTTCCTAACTTACCGTTATCGAAACACGTTGCGCTTCCAGGTCATTCCTTCAGCAAGATAAAAGCTACAATTCTAGAGTCAGGCTTTAGCTCCCATCGTGACAGAGAAGTCCGGGAATCATATCTCATCCACAAATTCAGTACCATTGCTTTCGGTCTCAACGAAAATCCCGGCACCTTAACGTTCTTGCGCCAGTAATATGTCATGCGCATTGATCACCTTTTATTATTATATCCTTGAAAATTGTCCGTAACAGTGTAGGTGCTGTTTTTCACGTGTTAATCTTCTGTTATCGGTGTTTTTTTCGTCACCACATGAGCTGTCAATTGCTGTTGAATCTTCTTGTTACGCGAGTATGTTACTGACGAACAGTATGTTGATACATTTTGAACGCATTTTTTCCACGTGTATTGATTGTACCTATCTACAATCCATGTGACCAACTGGCATATAAGTGGTTACCATTGCTGTGTTTTGTTTCATTCTGACGAAGGCCGGGCCCACGGTCGAAACGTCAAGTAAAAAATCTTTTCACTTGTGAGTCAAACTCCTTTTATTCTCCTTTTATTCCTTTTATATATATATATATATATATATATATATATATATATATATATATATATATATATGTGTGTGTGTGTGTGTGTGTGTGTGTGTGTGTGTGTGTGTGTGTGTGTGTGTGTGTGTGTGTGTGTGTGTGTGTGTGTGTGTGTGTGTGTGTGTGTGTGTGTGTGTGTGTTGTGTGTGTGTGTGTGTGTGTGTGTGTGTGTGTGGTGTGTGTGTGTGTGCAAGCAAAATTGAAAATAAAAGAATTTAAAACATTTGGAAGGGGGGTCGACCCCCGGCTGCGCCGTCGCAACAGTGGTTGACAGACTGGCCTAGAGTGAGCGCCACCTGACGTGTGTGCGTGCAGGTGAAGGACTACTCCGGCACCTACCGCATCCACTTGGTGCCGTGCACGGTGCGCGAGGGCAGCCCGTTCTCGGAGCCGATGCGCTGCACGCCGCAGGAGCCGGTGCCCTTCGAGCTGCCCATCCACTTTCAGCAAGTGAGCGATCCGGTGCCCACCCGTTTCTCGCTGGACACGCAGTTCCACATCACCCGGCGCCGCGATGTCTGGTTGCGGCGCCCCGAGCAGCAGCGCCCGGACGACGACGACGACGTGGACGTCTCCTTTGCGCCCGGTCAGCACTTCCTTCTTTTACTTCTTAACAGGGCCGCCCCTTCACCCGGAGCGAAAAGACGAGGTTTATTTCTCTCTTTCATTACACCAGTGATATATTTCATTTCCTTATTTCATTACCCACAACGCCAATTAAGCGTTACGGTTGACGAAGGTGTGTAGTATATTTTCTCCTCGCAACTTCTTTCTTAAAACCACGTGGACAGTATCAATTAGAAGCGTGGAGCCTATGAGGATTTTTTTGCTAGTCATCTGTTGTAATATCCGCTTGCGCAGCCGGAAATACACAAAACGAAGTCAAATGTGTTCATTGCACACTACAGTCATGCGAGACAAGGAAGAACGGATGGGCGGCTGCGTAGCAGAGTTGTGTAGGAGACAAGTAACAGCTGATATCTTGCGTATATGAACCAATCGACAGCATGTACCGTAATTGCGTCCCGTATAAATCCCTCTTCTTGCGTCACGAAATGCTCCTCCAAGACGAGAAATGCCAGGAGAAAATAACGTCCTCGTTTTTGTATTTACGAATGCTTGATAGGTGCCCTTTAAGGCCTCTCGCTGCGTGACAGGCGAATGAAGTAGTACGAAAAATTCACCGGTTACGTCACGAACGTTACGTCAGCATGCACCATATCTTTAGGTAGCTGGGTACTGTGTGTAATATAAAGCGGTGCCTAGTAACTCATTTTGTATTTCGGGGGCTGGTGAGTGGCCCTTCAAGGCATCTCGTTGCACAACAGGCGAAATGAAGCGGTACAAAAAAATGACAGGTGACGTAATGAATGGGACGTCAGCATGTACCATGTCTTTAAATAGGCGGATACTGTGTGTAATATACAGCATGTACCGACGGTTGCAAACAACTTTCAGATCAAGTCATCGCAATGCATGCATTCTGTAGACGATCAAAATTTAATTTTTCTACTTTGAGTACCATAAAGAAAGAAAAAGAGAATAAATACTTGAATATTATTAGCAGAACATCAAAACTCTACTCCAATTATTTTATTCACGCACAGTCTGGGCGCTATGTTAAAGCAATTATTGCTCCAGCGATTCAATAATATGTAACATCCCCCAGCAAGCTAAATAAGTTTCCCAAAAACATTTTTGATTCAGCAGATACACGCAAAGATCTGCAGCGTGCATGAAGTACTGATTTTACGAGAACTAAGCTATAGGCATCGCATATATACAATCGTTTAAAGATATTCATTGCATTACCAAGCAAGGCTTTCGCCTTCAAGTATTACAGAGTGTGCAACATTCTACAAAACATTTAGTGTAATCTCTACAAGCCGGACCACACGTACCTTTTGCAGCGCGTCAGCGTATGTTTTTAGTACGCGGCGCCTCTCCATAGAGAGAGGGCGCGGCTTCGTGTCCAAAAGCCACGCGCTGACAAGCTGTAACGCCCATGAGTGGTCAGGCATAAACTAATGAAAACTCAGTCCTAGCCGCGAGATCGACAGTGGCTTGAAACTCGTAAGCCGTTGGGCTACGTCACTCAGCACTGCAACTTCCGTAGATGCCGTAATGCCGGGAGTGACGTTCTCGGCCAAATGTTGAATTATTACCGACTAGCCCGTTCTCGGAGCCGATGCGCTGCACGCCGCAGGAGCCGGTGCCCTTCGAGCTGCCCATCCACTTTCAGCAAGTTAGCGACCCGGTGCCCACCCGTTTCTCGCTGGACACGCAGTTCCACATCACCCGGCGCCGCGATGTCTGGTTGCGGCGCCCCGAGCAGCAGCGCCCGGACGACGACGACGACGTGGACGTCTCCTTTGCGCCCGGTCAGCACTTCCTTCTTTTACTTCTTAACAGGGCCGCCCCTTCACCCGGAGCGAAAAGACGAGGTTTATTTCTCTCTTTCATTACACCAGTGATATATTTCATTTCCTTATTTCATTACCCACAACGCCAATAAGCGTTACGGTTGACGAAGGTGTGTAGTATATTTTCTCCTCGCAACTTCTTTCTTAAAACCACGTGGACAGTATCAATTAGAAGCGTGGAGCCTATGAGGATTTTTTGCTAGTCATCTGTTGTAATATCCGCTTGCGCAGCCGGAAATACACAAAACGAAGTCAAATGTGTTCATTGCACACTACAGTCATGCGAGACAAGGAAGAACGGATGGGCGGCTGCGTAGCAGAGTTGTGTAGGAGACAAGTAACAGCTGATATTTTGCGTTTTTGAACTGGTTAACAGCATGTACCGTAACTGCGTCTCGTATAAATCACTGTCCTTGCGTCACGAAATGCCCCTTCAAGACGAGAAATGCCAGGAGAAAATAACGTCCTCGTTTTTGTATTTACGAATGCTTGATAGGTGCCCTTTAAGGCCTCTCGCTGCGTGACAGGCGAATGAAGTAGTACGAAAAATTCATCAGTGACGTCACGAACGTTACGTCAGCATGCACCATATCTTTAGGTAGCTGGGTACTGTGTGTAATATAAAGCTGTGCCTAGTACTCATTTTGTATTTTCGGGGGCTGGTGAGTGGCCCTTCAAGGCATCTCGTTGCACAACAGGCGAATGAAGCGGTACAAAAAAAATGACAGGTGACGTAATGAATGGGACGTCAGCATGTACCATGTCTTTAAATAGGCGGATACTGTGTGTAATATACAGCATGTACCGACGGTTGCAAACAACTTTCAGATCAAGTCATCGCAATGCATGGCATTCTGTAGACGATCAAAATTTAATTTTTCTACTTTGAGTACCATAAAGAAAGAAAAAGAGAATAAATACTTGAATATTATTAGCAGAACATCAAAACTCTACTCCAATTATTTTATTCACGCACAGTCTGGGCGCTATGTTAAAGCAATTATTGCTCCAGCGATTCAATAATATGTAACATCCCCCAGCAAGCTAAATAAGTTTCCCATTCAGCAGATACACGCAAAGATCTGCAGCGTGCATGAAGTACTGATTTTACGAGAACTAAGCTATAGGCTTCGCATCAATACAATCGTTTAAAGATATTCATTGCATTACCAAGCAAGGCTTTCGCCTTCAAGTATTACAGAGTGTGCAACATTCTACAAAACATTTAGTGTAATCTCTACAAGCCTGACCACACGTACCTTTTGCAGCGCGTCAGCGTATGTTTTTAGTACGCGACGCCTCTCCATAGAGAAAGGGCGCGGCTTCGTGTCCGAAAGCCACGCGCTGACCAGCTGTAACGCTCATGAGTGGTCAGGCATAAACTAATGAAAACTCAGTCCTAGCCGCGAGATCGACAGATGCTTGAAACACGTAAGCCGTTGGGCTACGTCACTCAGCACTGCAACTTCCGTAGATGCCGTAATGCCGGGAGTGACGTTCTCGGCCAAATGTTGAATTATTACCGACTAGACCGTGGCCTCCGAGATGGTGGGCGTGACGCCGGTTTTCCTTAGGCCGTCTGAATCACGCGGGAAAAACTTGTTTCCAGAGGTGAGCGTGGCCCACTTTTTTCTCCGCACCGTGACGCTGCTTCGTATGGTCGACAGGTGGTACGGACAGATACGATTCCAAAGTGGCACCAATATCTAAGATAGGAAGAGTCCGGGGCATAAATAGACGTAGCCACGATCGCCGAGCCAATTCAGACTTGGGTATATTAACATGCAGGGTGGTAGGAACAGGCTGAAGTGGGAAGAGATAGAAGAACAGCTAAGGGAAGAGAGGCCGATGGTATACGGTTTCGTATAAACACAATCTCAGGGACATGGAACAACCTCCGAACAATCCGGACTTCGCGTGGGAATATGGTAATATAACAGAAGGCAGCAGAAAGGGGGGTGGTATCCGGGCACTCATTCATAAAAGTACAGACTGGCAAAGGGTCAAGCAGGAGTGCAAGGAACATTTATGGCTAAAAGGGAAAGTGGCAGGTCAAATGACACTCCTTGGTTTCGTGTACTTGTGGACGGTAGCAAAGGCCAGAGGGGAAAACCAGGCAATGGTAGAGTGTATATCAAAGGACACTCAGGACTTAGGAAGAGAGTGCGAGATAATTATACTAGGAGACATTAATGCACACATAGAAGATATAGATGGGTATACCAACCCGACAGGCAAAATAATCATGGATATGTGTGAAAGGCCTGATTTGATCTTTTGCAACAGTACCGAAAAGTGTGAAGGGCGAATAACATGGGAGGTAGGAAGGCTGCAGTCGACGATAGATTATGCACTGGCGTCACACAGGATGTATGATAAGCTCAGGGGAATGCACATAGATGAAGGTAGCTCCAGAAGTCGGGGTAGGGATCACAAACGTATCAAGCTAAGTTTTGGAAGAGCAGTGAAAGTGGGAAGGAGACAAGATGAGCAACTACGGGAAAATTTTTATCCAGAAAGACAAATTGAAATAGCCACTAAACAGATTGAGAAAGTAATCACGGAGGATAATAAGACAGTGTGGACATACACGAATCTAATTAGACTCTTTGAGCTTGAGCTTGCTAAGACGCGGGACAAGTCACCCCGGAAAAGAAGACAGAAACCCAAAAGTTGGTGGAATGAGGAAGTCAAGAGAGCCATAGCAAAACGTCAGGAAGTCTCTAGGGAACACAGACATGTTAAGCAGCGGGGTGAACCGACAGATGATGTTGAAAGGAAATGGGAAACCTTTCTAAGCTGTAGAAGGGATGCATCCCTTCTGATCAATGAAAAGATTAGAAGGAAGGGAGCTCGGTGGCTGGCAGAAGTACATAAAAAAGATAGAAAGGCAGCTGCGAAATTTTGGAACCATCTAAACTCCCTAAGAAATGAGACGAGCCTAGAGCAGAGTTTTATAACTAGAGCCCAAGGTGCTAGGCTAGAAGGGGACGAAGCTATTGAATATATAAGGATAAGGGTGACAGAAAACTTTCAACAAAGAAGTGCTTTATGCACCACAATAGACAAGGACGAACCAAATGGTGCAATGGCTCCATTTTCACAACGAGAGTGGGAAAGGGCTGAGAAAAGGGTTCCTAGTAGTACATCAACAGGCCCAGATGGCATTCCAATTATGCTGATAAAGATATTAGGTCCAAAGTCTAAGCAGGCTTTGACAGAGGCAGTGAGCAAAATAATAATCGATGGTGAAGTTCCCGATGGATGGAAACTTATCAGGATGAGCATGATCTGTAAAGGAAAGGGGGACAAAGCTGACATAAACAACTACCGTTCTAAAATAGTGACATCAGTGGTCTACAGGCTGGCGATGCAGATCATGAAGGAAAGACTACGGGCATGTATAGAGGATGAGGGGGTGCTGGAAGAACTGCAGAATGGGTTTCGGAAACACAGGAGGTTGGAAGACAATCTGTTCTCACTGACGCAATGCATCGAAATAGCAGAAAAGAAACTCAGGTCCCTGTGGCTAGCATTTTTATATATCAAGGGAGCGTATGATAGCGTGGTTCAAGAGGACTTGTGGGGAATACTAGAAACACTGGGTGTGGAAGATGGAGTCACTAATCTTTTAAAGGATATCTCTAAAGGTAACAAGGTCGTTATAAAGTGGGGAAAACAAGTATACAAGCCTGCAGAGGTAAAACGGGGGCTTAGGCCGGGGTGTCCCCTGTCACCCTTATTATTCATGATGTACCTACAAGGATTAGAGGCCAAATTAGAGGGAAGTGGACTGGGCTTCAACCTCTCTTTAGTCAAACAAGGAAAACTCATTGATCAGGCACTACCAGCATTAATGTACGCAGATGATATAGTGCTAATGGCCAACAACAAGGAAGATTTGCAGAGATTGATGGACATCTGCGGTAATGAGGAAGATAGGTTATATTTTAGATTCAGTAAGGAAAAATCAGCAGTCATGATTTTCAATGACAACGAAGATAGTGAGCTTAGAATACAGGAGGTCACGCTGGAGATAACAGATAAATACAAATATCTGGGCGTATGGATAAGCAATGGGACCGAGTACCTGAGGGAACATAAAATATACGTGACGACTGAAGGTAACAGCAATGCAGCAGTGATGAAAAATAGGGCACTGTGGAATTACAATAGGTATGACGTTGTGAGAGCAATATGGAAAGGGGTCATGATTCCTGGGCTGACGTTCGGCAATGCCGTCTTGTGCATGAGATCAGAAGTTCAAGCAAGATTAGAAATTAAGCAACGTGGAATAGGTAGGCTTCCTTTAGGAGCTCACGGGAATACACCAAATCACGGAGTACGAGGTGATATGGGATGGACATCATTTGAGGGTAGGGAAGCTAGCATCAAGATAAAATTTGAGAAGCGATTGAGAGAAATGGGGGAGTAGCGTTGGGCTAGGAAGTTTTTCAGCTACTTGTACATGAAGAATGTCGATACAAAATGCAGGAAGAGAACCAGGAAATTGACTGGTAAATACTTAGAAAACAGCAGGTGGCCAAACCAAAAAGAACTTTCGGTTAAGAAGAAAGTGAAGGAAACAGAGACTGACATGGGGAGAATGGGCATGATTAAGAAGTCCGCACTAGAGATCTATCGAACTTTTAAACAGGAAATTGCCAAGGAAAGGATCTATGATAATACTCGGGGTAGTTCTCTACTGTTTGAGGCCAGGACGGGAGTACTGCGAACCAAGACATATCGGGCCAAATACGAAGGGGTAGACACATTATGCAGTGCGTGTGGAGAGGAAGAAGAAACTGCCGAACACTTGATTATGTTCTGTAAAGGGCTTCATCCTATAGTTCAGGATGATGGCACAGAGCTTTTCAAAGCACTGGGGTTTAGGTACTGGGAGGGTAAAATAGGCTTTAAGCAGGTAGACTTAACTAGAATGAGGTTATCTGATTGGTGGCTAAAGTCAAGGCACGAGTGAAAATTAAACCCTTCACTGCAAAGTACGAATCCTCAAACTCACTTTTTAAAGAAAAAAAGTAAATCTAGTTTTTGGTTCATTAAGTATTACGGCTTGGTGGCGCTAGCCACCGCCTGATCTAACGGGTACAGCCATATCCATCTATCCATCTAAAAGGCTGCCGCGCTGTTGGTAAAGCTTGCATGTGGCGAGAAAAAAAATGGTTTTACGCTTGTAAATAACTTCGCACTCATTTGTGAATGTCGGGCCAAAGTAGATGAGAGGCAAAGTCAATGTTTGGGTGTGTATATTTTTATATGGCCATTTTTTTTGCTGTTGATTCGCGCCGTCAATATTAGAGCACTTATAATTGCAATGCTTCTGCAAGAGATCCGCATGTACTGGAAACTTACTGTACGTCGAAGTTCAGGCTGTATAGTATGGAGGGCACTGGCGAAGAAAAAAATGACTACCCGATGAACAAGCGAAGTCAGAGGAGTACCACGATCTACGCTCACGGGTCGCACTCGATTAAAAAGGTTGCTTTTTCTTTTTTTTTTTCGTGGAACTAGTGCTGCTTTATAATGTAACGCCGTTTCAAGAATCCTGCCATCGAGCCGCAGGCAGGATACAGGGAGCAGCGGGCAGGCGATCGCCATGCGACTAGGCTATGTCTAAACTGAACGTCACTGCGACGACCACGGGCTGGTTAGAGACACGTTTTCGTCACTTATGGTCACCCGTTCGCACTGTGAATTTTACGGTGTTCAGTGATACGCTGGGTAATGTAAGAAAGAACATCGAAATGTTTTGCTATTTCAACAAGTGCGCAACACGCGTTCACTTTGGTGCACCTATTGTGAAAGCAATACAAAGCAGTGACGATTTGCACTTTTTCTTTATTTAGTAGCCTACCTCGGCGAATACTTAGTTTTCATTTGAAGGACGCCGTTATGCTACATGTGCAACCCTTTTCACTTGGATGCAGTTGAGAGTACAGTAAGTGAACACGACACTGATATTGCTATTGTGCTACCAAAACATAAGTAAGATTAAGATGCCGAAAAAGGAGACGGTGACAACTCAGGCACTTTCACTGTGAAAGATGTGGGGGGTGAATGCATGGAAGCCTTATACAATATTCCGATAAAATTACTTCACACGTATCTTAGTTCAGTAACATGACCCACTCAGCTATCTAGAGAGTAACAGCGCTTCGTTAACCACCTCATGAATATGCGTACGCGATATAACAGCAAAATTATCAGTCAGCATAGGAGAGCAATACATTTAGGGACCGATAATTAGTACACTTTTCCCCTCATACAAATCCAAAGGAAAGGATGTATATGAAATGCCTCAATATTTTTCAAATTGAGGTATTTAGCACCGAGACAAAATGGGCCGTAATTAAAAAAATAATACTGCCACAGACAAATTCATATCTCCTTACAATGGCCTATCAGAAAAATGCAGCTGTTTCCATGCTTTTCCTTGCGAAGTAGGACCAAAATAAATGCAGTAACAGAAAAAATACTTTCCTTCTGTTCAGCCAGAAGATCCTGGCGGTGATTCTTGCTCGTAGGCGGAGAAAAAAAAATCGTGCACATGTTGCAATGCCGTGCGCTTTGCTTTATGTCATGGTGTCAGCCGCCGCCGGAGCCCTCACTCAATGCGCCCTCTCGCGGTAGTCGGATGCGCTAGATGATACTCGTTGGTATTGCTGGGGAGCGCGGTGATTGGAACGGCAGGAAAGAAACACACGCGCGCCCGCCATCTCGGAGGCCATCACTGGACGTCCGTGTTTTGACGAGCCCCCAATTCATAGTCACTACTTGTGAAAATAAATGACGGCAGTCAATGACGGCGCAACGTTTCACGTGGTTCGTGCATTACTGCCGATGCAGGAAGTGCGTTATTTCCCATTCCGCCCGCTTTTGCACCTGCCGTACGACATACGTTGTTGAGTGTTCTGGCATTTCTGATTATTTTTTTTTTACCTGCCTCGGTGGCGTAATGGCTAAGACACACGGCTGCTGACCCACTAGTCACCGGATCGACTCCCGACCGTGGCGGCCGCATTTTCGATGGAGGTGAAAATGCATGAGGCCCGTGGGCTTAGATGTATGTGCACAATAAAACGCAGCGCGGTCAAAGTTTTCGGAGCCCTTCACTACGGCGTCTCTCATAATCATATGGTGATTTCAGGACATTAAACCTCAACGATTGTTATCGTCAGATCATTTTTCGTCGCAAAATTACTTTTCGATTGAGAAACACTCTCTTGTCTTTCTTTTTCTTTGGGGGGGGGGAGGGGAGGGGGGCTAATACTTTTACGTGCAACGCTTACTGCATGTATCTTGTGCATGATTATCTTATTATGTATCGCAATTTGCGATGTGCTACCCGGCTTTGGTATTTTCGAGATCGCTTCGCTGTCGAACTTCCCTATTTTTTTAGATGCGGAGCATCTTATACTCGCGCCTTGTAGTGCGCCGTCCGCGCCGTCCGCACCGCTTCTCGAACATTCGACAGCTGACGCGCGCGCATGCGCCGTCGGGCCGTCGCCCACTCTTCCACCATCTGTGCATCCCTTCCTCCTCTACACACCGCGCGCGCTTCACTCCTCCACCATCTGTGCACCCTTCCTCCTCTACACACCGCGTTCGACATCTACAATTCTCCTGATTCTCCAGTGGACGCGCATGTGGCGTCGCGCTTCGAGAACATTCAACAGCTGACAGTGCATGACATGCGCCGTCGTGCTGTATATATACTCAAGGTCGGCGCTCGCTCGCTCATTTGCCGCTCGTCGGTTGGTTTGTACGGCGCGTCGACGTCCAAGGTCGCGGTGAAATGAATTCCAACGAATCCACAAACACAATGATCGACGTCCCTTCGACCAGCGCCGCCCTTTCGCATACGTGTGTACGTGTTCACTCATTTAACACCCCCTCCTACAACCACGTTAACCAATTTAGCCATCGACCCAAGTAAGTCGCAATTTAACACCCCATTTCACAACCACGTTAACCAATTTAGCCATCGACCCAAGTAAGTCGCACTTTAACACCCCGTTAACCAATTATATGGTCCGCATCCTCCTCAGTGTTCCCCTGAGGGAAGCTGCGGGCAATTTTTTTTTTTTACTGTGCAGAGTTGCACATCAGCTGTTGTGCTCTTCTTTTTTAATTTCAACTATGATATTCTTAACCCGGTTTTGCCGCCTGACCCACTCTGCTCTTTTCTTGTCTCTTAAGGTTACACCTATCATTTTCCTTTCCATCGCTCTACGTTGTCCTCCATTTAAGCTGAACCCTCTTTGTAAGCCTCCAGGTTTCTGCTCCGGAGGTAAGTACCGCCAAGACGCAGCTGTTATATACCTTACACTTGAGAATGAGTGGCATGTTACCAATCATGATTTGAGAATGCATGGCAAATGAGATCCACACCTTTGTTATTCTTCTAGTTATTTTACGCTCATGGTTCGGCTCCGTTGTTAGTACCTGTCGTAAGTAGACATATTTTTTTACAAGTTCCAGCGTCTCTACACCTATCACAAAGTGCTGTTTTCTACCGAGATAGTTGCGCATTTGCACATTACTTTCGTTTTCTGCATATTAATTTTGAGACCTACTTTTCTGCTTCCATGTTCATTGCAGTAATCATGATGTGTTCTTCGTCTCTTGAGTTACTCATCAAGCCACTGTCATCAGCGAATCACAGGTTACTAATATACTCTCCATTACCTCTTATCCATAACTGTTCCCCCTCTATGACCATGACAAATTCCTACAAACATGCAGTGAATAGCATTGAAGAGATTATGTCTCCCTACCTAACACCCTTCTTTATTGCGAATCTGTCGCTTTCTTTGTGTAGAACTATGGTGGCTATGGATCTACTGAAGATTTCTTCTAGTGTGTTTATGCAGGGTTATATGGTGCCCTGATTCCGTGTTGTCTACATATGGATATCTCAACTTCTGATACTTCAACTTAATTAAACGCCTTCTTGTAATCTATGATGCATATGTATGGGGGTTGGTTGTATTCAGTGCATTTCTCTATTACGGGATTGATAGTATAAATATAGTCTATGGGGGGGGGGGGGGTAGCCTGTATACGAAATGCTGCTTGGTCCTTTGGTTGATTGAACTCTATAATGTTGCCTTAATTCCATTAGCTATTTTTTGTAAATAGTCTGTGGAGAATTGACAGTAAGCTGATTGGCCTGTGATTTTTCAAGTCCTTGACGTGTCCTTCCTTATTGATTAAGATTATGTTGGCCTTATTCCAAGATTCTGGTATTCTTCCTGTCAAGAGACACTTCGTATATGAGGAGGCCAGTTTTTTTTTTTTTTTTTTTACAATTTCTCTGCCATCTTTCAGCAGCTCCACTGTTTCCTTATCCTCGCCAGTGGCTTTGCCTCTTTGCATTCCTTCTAGGACTTTTCTTACTTCACCTGTCGTTACTGTTGGGATGTCGAATTCCTCTGGGTTAATGTTTCTTTTTGCAATATCACGCTGGTTGTTTCTGCTTCCATACAGCTCTCTGTAGAAATCCTCCACTACCTCGACTATCCTATCAATATTAGTTATTACAATGCCTTCCTTTTTTCTTAATGCGAACATTCGATTTTCGCTTATGCACAAATTCGTCCTCGCAGATTTTAGGCTTCTGTCACTTTTTACAGCCTTCTCGATTCTCTCTATTTGTACCTCTGACGTTGGCTACCTTACGTCTATTAATTAACTTCGAAAGGTCCACTAGCTCTATTTTGTCGGTTACATTTGAGGCTTTCCTAGCTTGTCGTCTATTAATAAGATTTTTGTCTCCTGAGATAGTTTGCCAGTGTCCTCTCTAGTAACTGTACTTTTCAACTTTTATTGCACACTCTTCGATGGTAGTAAGATTCTCGTTCATTGTGTCAACAGTCAGTTATCTCGTTCAGTGCCTTTAATCCATTCTGAAGTGAAACTATGAATTCCGGTACTTTCCCTCTCACCACTAGTTCATTAATTGGTTTTTTGTGTAACAGTTTTTGATTTTCTTTTTTTTTAAATCTAGGTGAATACGAGCTTTTACAATTCCATGGTTACTGCATCGAATATTGCCATCTACTTCCACATCCTGTACAATGCCTGTGTGTGCACAGAAAATGAAGTTTATTTCAATTTTAGTTTCGTCTTTGGGACTTTGCCACGTCCACATATGGTTAGCCCGTTTTCTGGCGAAGGTATTCAAGATCCGTAACTCATTACGTTCTGCGAACTCTACTCATAACTCTCTCTCACATTTCTAGAGCCGATGCAAATTCCCCCCCTGCATGGCCTCTGGCCTGTTTCCTGCCTACTTTGGCATTAAAGTCGGCCATCAGAATAGTATACTGTGACTTTATAATGACTGACTTTACGTCTTCATAGAAACGTTCAACCATCATTATGGCTCAATTTAGGTGCTTAGGCCTGTATCACCTCCATATTGTACCTTTTGATAATCTTAATTATGATACTTGCCACCCTCTCACTGATGCTATAACAAGAAGAAGAAATGGACAATGGCAGGGCGTGTCGCACGTAGGCAGAATAACCGCTGGTCATTGTAACTGACTGGATTCCCAGAGAAAAAAAAACGAACGAAAACGACACAGAAAGTTAGGTGGGTCGATGAGATCAAAAAGTTCGCTGGTATTACGTGGCAACAGAAGGTACGGTACCTGCTTGATTGGCGCAGCATGGAAGAGACCTTTACCCTGCCGTGGGCGTAGTCAGGCTGCTGCTGCTGCTTCTGATTATGATGATGATCATGATGATGATTGTGCTCTAGGTAACCTCTCTTTGTACTGCTTTCCTCTATATATTCCGCAAAAATAAATTAATAAATAAAAACAGTTGAACCTCGAATTTAAAAAACCCGACTTTATGAAGTTCCCAATCAAATGAAGGAGGAGGAGGCGGAAGAAACTTTATTTTAAAATCCGGCGGCCTCGGTGGTGCGGATCCCACGCTTAGGTGTCGGCCAAGGGTCCCTGGGCCCTGGCGGCGTCCTCTGCACGTCAAGCTGCCCAGAGCTCAGTTGGTACAGCTCAGTTGGTACAGCACCAGACGCGAGGTCGCTGGTTCGGTCCCTGCCCAAAACAAACTATCTTTTCAACCACTTTACCTTCTTCACATTTACATTACAATTACTTCTAACAACATCCCCTATGTTTTCGTTAATAATATTGTCTATAATATTGTCATTAATATTGTATCTAACAAAAAGAACGAGAATGCACACTTCTTTCCTCAGCTATAACTAAATAAACCAAGCGTCATCAACACTTCATTTAATTGAGTTTCAACTGTTAACCTTTCATTCGTTCATTTTATTTTCCGTATAATGCGAAGGTGTCATAGTTTCGGGCAGCATTGAGCCTGATGCTTCAATCACTGCGGGACTATCTAAAAACTGCTACAGCTTCCCAACGGCGGCGAAAGACTTACGATAGTCATTACATCACATGTGGAGAATTTTCGTGAGCAGCACTTGTTAAATTTGTCATTCACTTTCCCTGGTTTTGAGCCATCCACATCACACAATCCAACGCGGTTCTTTCCAGAAGAAGTGCACATTCGTCTTCCCCTCTGCTGTAAGGCGAACCCAAGAAACCTCCAGGCTGTTCATGCATCTAATACACGTGTGCCACGGTCAGCTTGAACTGCGGTTATGCTAAACCATGGTTTACAGTATAAACTGTAGTTAACATGAACGCATCTTGCCGTTGCTGTGCGTGCTCAGTTAGATCAGTTGACTATAAGCTACTTGCTGATCGTGCCGTTAGCGCGCACTCAGTAAGTTTCGTAGTACGACACAGTCCTACTACACATCTACTACATTGTACTGATTCTTTCCCACTTCGAGTAAGTGTTCAGCGGTTTCAGCTCTATGGTTTAGCGAGACACCAACAAAGCGAAAACATTTTCCTTCAAAAAACTTGTGGCGACACCCTCTTGCTGATTCCGCCGTTGTTGCTCTTTGTGATTGTCCTGAAACTTTCCGACGCTGCCGACTAACTTCCGCTTGTCCACCATAGTTGTGAGCTTCTCAATTTACTGTGAGAGCCAATGGTGATTTTCTAGTTCGGTTTGCGATGATTACAGTTAGGAGACTGTTACGTCGGCCATGTAATGACCCTTATCCAAGGTTAGCCGTAAGCGTATTCAGCTTAACCACGGTTAATGATGCCAGTGTTGCAACGGTATAACCTCTTGTTTAGTTTGGCCGTCTTGCCATTGTCTGTGCAGGCGACAACATTTATGGCAAGATAATGGTGAGCCCACTGCAAAGCCTGGGCCATTCGTTCAAGCTGTTCATCGAGAAGTGCTTTCTCTGCACCGGAGTCGACGGATACATCCCGCGCTACGACCCGGACAACGATGACTACGGGTGCATTGCCGAGTCGCCAAACCTACGTTACATCATCAAGATTATTGTGAGTAACTATTGCGAGAATCGGAATATCTCTATCTGGCATTTATTGATCATGATGGTTGCGAAGTGTAGGAAGCTCTACACAGATGAATCGCTAAGGCTAAAGTCAATTCTTACAATTTTCTTGTACATTAAAGATAAAGTTGTTGCAATTCATGTTATTAGGAAGAGGATGATAGTAAAATGAAACATGAAAATTCTCGAAATACCCAACTTACCTTACTGAAACAGGAATCAGTGTGGTCATGGTAGGAAAACCTCAGCAACAAGAGTCAGTTGAAGATTGCCTACTTCATGGATATGTATGAATGTTCACGCAAGGTACAGTCAGTTATCTTTCTACTGTTTATTACATAGAGATAATGCCACTAGCGATGCTTGTGACGCAGGACAAGGAGTCATCGAGCAGCGTCTCGTCGCAGCTTCACGGCGCGCCCTTCAATGCCACGCTGGTGTCTCAGAGCCGCGACGCCGACCTCGCCGCCATCGAGAAGGACCCGGGCGCTGACGGCTTCTACTTCCTCGCGGACCCTCTCTTTAAGGTCGGCCCGCTTCCCTTGGCCTTGCTGAAGAAACGCTTAGGCGCTTTATTCTTTATCTCGCATGTACAGTCTGCCATCGGTCAGCTGAACCTTGACGAAAGCGTGTCGCTCAACTACGCTGGGATTAGCCTCTTGCGCTCATGTAAGCAGCCGAGTGTGGCTACATGGTTAGTTCAAGTCTGACTACGCGTCGCCTCAGACCCACACGGGTCCGGTCACCGGCTTGCAGCCACGAGAACAGCCACGTGCCGAGGCTTCATTTTTTACAGCGATATCGTTCATTTACACGATTCTGGAAACGCCTCGCAATGTTATTATTATTATTATTATTATTATTATTATTATATTATTTATATTATTATTATTATTATTATTATTATTATTATTATTATTATTATTATTATTATTATTATTATTATTATTATTATTATTATTATTATTATTATTATTATTATGTGGCCGTCTCATCGAGAGAAAAAACGCCTATCTGTTTATTAATAACCATAAGATACGCGATAAACGTCGATTCCTCAAAATATTTACCCGCCGTATATACATGTGTACAGCCGCGGCCACGAGAGCACGCGAAGAGCCGGTTTTCGCTCTGCGGGTCCGAAACCTCGAGGTAGTTTCGGGCTGTAAAGTGTTGTATAAGAAGCATGTGCGGCCTAGCTGTCAGGCTGACCACTTCGAGTTCGGCCCGAAACTGCCTCGAGGCTTTCGCCCCAACCGGCTGCTCGCGCGCTCTACAAAGACGTGGCCACGGCTGTGCACATGTATGGTGCATAGGTATGAACCTGCATGGCGCATATGTGGCGTCATGTATGGTGCTCGTGTATGGCGCATAATGCGGTTCTATATACGAGTGCTCTATATATGTTCCACCTATTTGGCACAGCAGCAGCAGCAGTCAGCAAATTCCCGGAGAGTTTCGATGATAAAATGATTTTCTTTCAAAAATGCATGTATGGATAAACTAGCTGTGGCGTATATTCTTGAATTTCGCCCTTCGTCGCCTTCAGTACACAGGGCTCAATTTGCCGAGAATGACATGGACGCACGGACACTTGCCTTACACAAGTGGTGATCTACAGAACACCAAATCGAGGCCATCGGCGTTCGCCTCCTAATAGTCCTACTGTTCACACATATCCCTGTACAGAATGAATAATAACGAAGTTGGTGTAAATTTTCAGGCTGTTGCGTACCAGCTCACGAATAGGGCGCTCCCTGTTTGGCGCTAAATGTTCAAGCATGTAGTGTTTAGCGTGGCACTGGACTGTGATGTTACCGTATTTACTCAATTCTAACGTGACTTCTATTGTAACGCTAGGAGTGACATTTCGTAGAACTTCTTGTTGGGCTAGTCAGTGCTTGTCTAACGGAAGAAATTAGGCGCATACGAGACGGACAGAAGAGTGACATGGACGAACACTCTAAAAGCTGTGCAGGGTATCGCAGGAGTAAAGAGGCCAAGCTACTCTTCAGAGCGTTCTTCTACTCGCGTAAAGCATCGGATGGAGTGAAATACATGTTCACTCTGTGTTAAAAGAGAAAGTGAAACTCCTTTATACTTCGCTCTAAGATTGTATGTACATTTTTCAAGCATGAAATAGTAAACAGCAGTTATACTCCATCTCCTGATCTATTTACCGATGCGCCGACACACCACGAGTGACTATCACTACTGAATAGCCACACATATACGCACAAAAATTACTGCATTTGTTTGTTGTGCTGTTGGAGACGAATAATAAAAAAAATCACAGCTTTCCCGCAAAGGTGCAACAATAAACGCGATAGCAACAAGTTGTAAGGTCACGCGCAGAATTGCAAGCAGGTCTAAACATGCCGTGTTTTTCTCACGCACAAATGACACACGAAACGTACTCACAGGTACAGATGAGTGCGAATAAGCGTCTCAGTTGTTACTTCACTGTATCTGAAAAGCGCACGCTTTTCGTAAACCGAGACTGTGCGACAATTGAAGTGACCTTTGTGCGCCTGGTAAGTACAACAGAATCGTTCCGGTGAAAGCGCAAGGCCAGCCAAGGCGTACGGTTGTCCTCACTGCGAGATAAGTACACGCGGGAGGCCCACCCTGCCTTCTCTTCACGGGGCAAAGTACGCGTGGGCGATAAAAGCGCACACCGCCGCGTCATCACAATGTGGCGACGTGCGCTCATATCGCCATCTTGCTGGTGATGCTGAAAACACGATGATTCCCCCCTAGATGTCCGTCACGAGTGTTAAGTGGCAGATATAAATAGCTTGCCGTTTGAAGGTTGAAGGAGAAGCTCTTTCGTGGCTCAGTGGCTAACGCCTCGCACTCACAATTCAGAGGTCTCACGTTCGATTGCGTGCGCTGGAGTCTTTTTCTGGATTATTTTTCTTTCTTGCGTTTTTATATGTATATAAACGTATACATATACGGCGAGTGACGGAGACGTTGTTGCCGACGCTGGCGGCAAGAAACCAGCCGAGAGTCTTCATATAATTGATAAAGAGAAAAGTGTTTCCAGCGCCTTCTAGTGAATTGCAGCACACTGGAAGGCAGCATTTGGAACATTTAATATAAGCGTCTTTAGCTGCGTATTTATGTAGTTAAATAAGTTAATATGACCATGTGGAATTGCTTACCGATCGAAACTAAATTAATACTGTTATTCCATTCTCGCTATATTAAGATTCGTATTTCTCGCGATGAACGTCTCACACGGAGGATGGTCCCGTAAGCCTTATGTGCGGTACAGCTATAGCGAAGTATTATGTTAGTATTCGCAGAACGTGAACAAAATGACCGAAAGTATATGCGAGTGGGTTACAAGAACCGACCTGCTCAGTGCGCAGTACGAAAGTGCTATGCTTCCTACACAGAAAGGACACTCCGCTTAGCGGCTCAGTGCGAATGCCGTCAGATCATTGGTTACGATATTCTTTTTTTATTTCAAAACGTGTCGGATGGGCGCTGTGATCTCGCGAAGCACAAAACAAACATAGAAAACGCATGAACTACAATCTTTTCGCTTGTCATGTGCGCGAAGACACTCAAATCTGTGCTTCTAAACAATAAAATGCTAACAAACCACCAACATAACTTATGACATGGAAAAATCAATGCTAAAGTGCTATCTTTCAGCGTGATGTTATCGTTGGCACTACGTTGAAAAATAGCATTTTAACGATAATTTTATAAACAAAAATAAAACAAGTCAGCGTAGAGTGGTAGCGTGCCGGGCTCGCAATCTGGTACGTGCGTCCTAGGGTTGGGGGTTCGAGCCCCACTCAGCAATTTTGTTTTCAACGTTTTTTGTATCGTGTGTCGTAGTGCTTTTCTTTAGCCATCATTATGGTCTGCGCGCGAGTGAAACTGTAAAAGCCAATAATAAAGCCCAGTTTTGGACCGAGTCCAACTATTACTTTCGTAAGGTGTACTACTATCTTCGGTGAGGCCATGCTACGCTGCTTCAGACAGCATCATGTCACTCTGTTGAGGTGGAGTAGTTTGACTTTCTCTGGGGTAGTCACTATACTCTACTTTTGAAAAAGAGGTGATTTACTCTTGAAAAGAGAGGTAAGTATGGGATAAAAAAATACTCTCCCAAAGGGAGTGCCCTGCAATCTTTTAGCTTTAGTGGAACGCCTTAATAGTTCCGTTAAATAATGACCTTTGATTACGTCTAGAAAAAAATTAGCCGTCATTACGACGGAACATCCGGACAACGATACGATCCAGTCCTTATATTTAGTGTTTTTTAATTGTGACGACCACATTTGCTGGGAGTATAGGCCACGGTAAAAAAAGGCTGTCATCCCATTTGACTCTTCCCATACTAAACTGCGGAAAGGGGGATTGTTTCATCATGCCTCAAATCATACTCTCTTAAGGTCAGCCTTAGCTTTGACCACCAGACTTCGCTTTCTAACTTCGGGTTTGCCTTCCAAATTGCTCATTGCCGTTGCTTCGTCCCTTCTCAAGCAAATTGGTGCTTCACCAGCGCGCCTACACGACAGAGGTCCAACAGGTGTGTTGTAATGCCCTACATTCAGACAACATCACACCACCTTAAGAGGATGGGTTCAACGCATGACATAGACCTCGTCTTCACGGCACATTTTAAGCTTTCCCGTTTGTGCATTCTCGCAGGTGAAAGAACAAAAAAAAACAGTCTTTGGAAAGAAGCATTAGAAGCCATTTGTCCCCTGTGCTGTAAAAGTGGTATTTAAAATACCACTCAGTTATGGTAAAGCGTATATATATATATATATATACTACTAGTGGCGCTGACTGACACTCCCACGTTTAAATTGACATAGATACCCAATAAAGTGGCTGGGAGGATAACTGTCGTGGCAGCTCAGTGGTAGAGCATCGAACGTGTTATTCGAAGGTCGCAGGTTCGGATCCTGCCCACGGCGAGTTATCTTTTCACCCACTTTTCTTTCTTCTCATTACATTACAATTGGCCTAATAACTTCCCCTATACCTTCCTTGGCATTGTTGTCTGTTAGATCTCATTAATATTGTGTAAAACACGAAGAACGAGCCCTTAAGTATACACTTATTTCCCTTATATATATATATATATATATATATATATATATATATATATATATATATATATATATATATATATATATATATATATATATATATATATATATACATCGGCCAGATGGGCCGGTGTCACAATGAGCGACTTGGAGAGTACGTACCTACGATGAATGCTCAAAATGATGGGGCCCACCTTTTTGCGCATTGCAGTACGTGCGGCTGCGATGCACTTTTCGAGCAGACAGGCGCCGTGGGTAGGGCAAAGGGCAGGCATGAAAGAGAGATCGTGGAGGCGGAACACATTAAGATTGCTGCTTAAGCGTTTACATCAGAACTCCTTTGATGCATCTGATTTTGAAAGAAATAAAAAGCTTGAAAGCGGTCAAGCCTATACAAACTCAATGTTATCAATGTTTGTTAACGCGTTTTTTACCCAAATATTTGTTTGTTTTTTCTTGGTTGAGTGACAATCTGGTGTCGCTGCATGCGCGTATGTTTTCGTGGTGAGACGCTTTCCAGAACAAACTCAGTAGCAAGTCGAGCGTCTTCCTTCTAAGTATATGTAGTCTTCTTTTCCTTCCAAGCCTGCGCTCTTCTATACCGAAGTATCAAACCAACTAGCCCATCAAATCACTGTTTTGAAAAAAAAATACGATCTTTGTATTCGGTATTTCACTGTAACGCCAGATTCGGCTTTAGGTAGCAAGGATCTGGAAAAAAAATTAGGAAACCCGAAAGCTTCCCCTTTAGGAGTTGAAGGCGATAGCGAGATCCTGCTCCTAGTGCGTACTTCAAACACTTGGCGCATGACACGTTTTCGAATTTGCTATGCACCCACTGTACGTGACCTTAAGGGAATAGGCGCAGTAGCGTGTGTGCCTTTTGTAGTGAGGTACCGGCTTTCAATCACGGAGCCATTATCATGATCGCATATTCTGACGCCCGTTGGAAATGGACGCTTGTACCACGCTTCATTGCTGCAATATTTCATGTTGCATTGTGAAGCATGTACATAGGACGCGTGTGTTTGGGAAGCATGAAAGCTACACATTTCCAAGCAGGTGAAGTCCTTTTCATTGTTTTCATAAGCAGAGGCGTGACCATGTGGTCGAACATCCGCTGGCCATGCAAACAACCGGGGTTCAATCTCCACTTGGACCTGAAGAACCCTGGACTCTACTCCAACATTTTTTATCATTTTTTTATTTTATTTGCATCGTTCTAGATTTTTCAGTCATGCATAAGAAGATTTTTCTCTCACAATCAACGAAGCCGACGCTGGAATTTCTGTAAAACGAGCTGTTTAACGCTACCATGTTAAATGAAACCGTTACAGTTGGGTAAGTAAAATTGGAAGAACGGAAAGAAAACAAATCAGCGCAGCTTCGTGGTCAGTGATAAAACAGCAAAGCTGTTGGCGTTCCTTTCGTCAGGGTAACACATTTTTATGTTTTGTAAGTCTTTGGAATATGTTTTATCTCTGCTCTTTATAAAACACCCTTTTTTAAGCTTTTATGTGGTAGCTTTATTGCATCTTGACCATATACCACTCCTACTCACAGGTTTACAAAGAAGTCTTCACTCAAGAAGCTTTGATATGCTGTATCATGCTCTTTATGAAACACCCTTTGTTAAGGTTTGATGCGGTAGTACAGCGACCACCTTTTATACCCACACTGTATCACGTGTTAACGCGCACGTGATTTGTTGGGCTAAGTGTCGCCCTCTAAGCAGAAGTTGTGTGTATTCGTATTATACCTTGTGGCACATACGTCTTTATGATGATGATAATAGTTTTCTGATAGGCTTATAAATATGCGTGGCACATACCTGTATGTTGGGCTAACTGTCGCCTTCATTATCTTCTAGTTGACCATTGGCAAGTAGGGGGGTTTACCCAAGCGCATACCCGTTTATGATGCCCGCAAGCGTTACAACGGGTCCCGGACATGAAAGGCTCAACAAAGAACACCTTCGCTGTTAAAAAAAAAGATAAAAGAAAGAGGCAGCAAGCAAGCCACGTCAACTTCCACTTTAGAGCGCATAGCCCAGCCACACTCGATCGTGTGCAGAGAGTCGTGGCACGTCCTAAGAAAGCGAGTATACCGCACCTCGAAGTTACAGACGTGTCGGTCGTGGGGAAGTACGAGTAGCCCGTGCTTGACTGTGCCAAATTCGCGCCACTTAATGCAAATATTAGAACATTTTTTTTGCTGGACCGGTCGCGAAAAGTGGGGATGGCCAAATTTGTGCGCACATAAGTCACTGTTGAGAGCCAGGAAAAATGGCGGGCGAGACTAGCCATATGCAGCTTTCTGCAGAAAGCATGCATCACATCGGAGGGTTGCACACTCACTGTCATGGCTGTTAGTGGTGTTAATTGACACTCACATGTTTAAAGGCACAAATATACCGCATAAAATCAGTGGGGGTGATGACTGCCGGGGCCGCTCACTTGGTAGAGCATGAGGAGCGTTATTTAAAGGTTGTAGGTTCGCTCCCTGGCGACGGGAAGGTATCATTCCATCCCGTCTCTCTCATTTTGCATTATAATTACCACAGATAACATTGCCAATATTTTCCTTGGCTCTCTTGACTGTTCGTTAATGATGTGACTCACACACGCAGGTCGCCTCAGGGACCCTTTGGTTCATCCATTGCATCTACACGCTTCGCGGTAAAGAAGGTGTCGGCTCCAAGAGGTTTGGCAAGCGTCACGCACCGGCGGGCGACTGGTTCCCACAGCAGCGCCACCGTCGGTCGGTGCTCGTCGAGAGCATCGGAAAGGACGGCCGGGGCACAAACATGCACCAGATCGTGCTCTCGGACGTTCTGCAGAGCACGTGGACGTATCGGTCGGACGGCGACTCGACGACCGATCTGCCGTGGCTCATGGCACCGTGCGTGCTGGTGGCCGCGTTGGTGATAGCGCTCACAATCGCCGTCGTCGTGTGCCGGAAGCGACGCAGTTCCGCCAGCCTGACGTCATCCGGAAACGGCGCGGTGACCGTGTGCTGTTCTGGAAAGAGCCGCGTCTGCGCTTCCGGCTACTCTCCAAACATTACCGCGACAGAAGTGTGAGGACACTTAAGAAGTGCTCGATGGGCACCAAACGAGGTGATGCCAATGGTTCGAAGCGGCACAAGCGTGGACTACTGAAGCACCCGTGATTCAATGCATCTATACGTGTGCTCAGCTGAAACCCTACCACTGCTTGAGAGGCTGTATATCTCAGTTCAACGCTGTGCGTTGTAAAACCAAGCGAACATTGACATCATAGTCACTTTTGAAGACGAATGGTTCCACACCATAAATTAGCTGTCATTACGCGCCACCTCATTGGCATGCACCCAATGAATATTGCAGCTTTTCAGATTACAGTATTTGAGTCTTTCTCGTGTTATTAGAATGTGATCTTTACGGTTATCTTAGCATTCAGGTCTAGATTGTTTGTAGCATTCAAGAAACCTTACTGTGGGTTCGCCTTCATGACAATCTTAACTAAGCGGGCAAGTAAGATTTTTATAGAGGCTGCCATATCAGTGCCCACGCAAATGTCTTTGCAATGTCTCTAAAGCAGCCTATGTGTATATAAAGCTTGACAAATAACGCTAGATGTCACATGAACGAAAAACAAAAACCTCACAAGAATGTGAGTATCTTGTACTTTGCGTTTTCCAACATGGAGGAGTGCCTTCAGAAAGATTGCAGAACAGTGCAAGACCCAAGAGCTTCAGGAATTCATCAGTTTAAGCCGATCTTCCGTTCGAGACACCTGGAAGTACCAAATGAAAGTAAGCAGTCTTGCGCCACAAGTTATTATCCACCATCTCCATGCCATAACGAAAACTGAACTTTGGAGGAAACGCGTCAAGCCCGGTGGCCGTTCCAGCTCGTTTTTCCCTTCACGTGTAGGTGTGCTTGAGTGAATGGTGAGTGCAAAGACGCGAAAACTATTCGCGCCGGTCTAGAGTGCAGATTTCATGTCATCCTATCACTGCCGACCAGAAGTTTTTGGTTAGTACAAACAAGCTTGCCCACAGCGAGCAACATCTCTGGACACTGTTTCATCGTGTGCCCTACATCTCATCTTCAGATATGTGTGCCTGCCACAAGTGAGGATCACGTTTTCTTGTGTGATAAAGTCGTTCTCCATGTACGCAAAATGTTCCTTCTTTTATTCGGCTCTGATCGGAATTCTGCAGCACTGTTGATGGCGCATCAACTCCAACTATCCTCGATCCTAATACGGATAGTTCAGCCGCGTTTTTCTTTGCCTCGGCATTTGTAAGTGTACGCCACCGAAACAAGACACTGCAGGTAGAAACACAAATATGGCCCTTCGATAAACTTATAAAGAAGTTAATTGCATGAATGAACAGTGCGTGTGCCATCAATTCAAACTCACCGTTTTGACAGTGTCAGTTCTTTGCCTGTAAGACTGGTTCGAACAGTACGTTGCCGCTTTATTCATTGATTGATCGATCAAATAATTGATTCATCTAGTTTTAGGTTTTGTTACAATACAATTTGATAGGTGAAGGAAAAAGCCATTTTAATGACTTGAGGAAGTCCTTCGCCCCTTTATAAACACAGTAGCCTAATTTCGGGCACGTTCTCAACATTGTAACCACTTCAGCACTGACATAAACACTTTGAAACTTCTACTGTAAAATAGTAACACTTAACAGTGATATTTTCAGTGTACAGTTATATAAAGTCCAACAATTTTAGACAAAGAGCCTAAGTTGAGAAAATACCATACAAATCAAACTATTTTACATTGATAATATCAATTTGCATATCGTTGCAATCATTTAAGAAATGCGGAAGCTTATTACGAGCCATTTTACGACCGTAAGCAGTCTGACAATGTGGGAAAGTCTATTTCTGGGGTTTTCGTATGTTATATACGCCGTGCGCCCTCTCGTTCGCGTCACTGCAGCTGCCAAAGCCGTAATTGCTGCAGCGTGACACCAATGTTACGCCCTCTAAATAAAATCGTAGTGCTCCTTCTCATGACGATATTTATAGCGCGAGAACAAAACGACGACACAGAGACAAGAAGGACAAGAAGGTCTTTCGTGTCCTTCTTGTCTGTGTGTCGTCGTTTTGTTCTCGTGCTATAACTATCGTCATGCCATGCCAACTAGCCCAAGCTGCCACACTTCTAAGCTCCCTCTCAGCAGCAAGGTGAATATCGAAATGTTTACTGAGGTCATAACAGCCTTGCGCGGCCTACTGTGCGCTAGCTCGCTGCATCGCCAAACGCGACAAGTGGAAGTGTTCAAAACAACCTATATAACAAAAAAGTACCTAATTCCTGTGACTTCCTCTTGCGAGTTCTGACTTGTCACGTATACGACACTCTTTAACGGCACACGTGGTGCTGTCATTCAAAATTATTATACGCTATTCAGAGAGTTACGGGATCCAAAACATAGTTAACAAGAGAAACATGGACTGCCGGTCGAGTTGGTAATTCATCTTAACGGAGGTGCGCAAAAAAAATTGAAATAAAAAGTAAGACAACTGGACGCAGCGCACACTGACAACTGAGGATGTATTCGAACAAGCAGGCATATATAAGTGCTTACATGTGCAGAAGAAATGATTATGTGAGCAGACAGATTGTATTAATGACGCTTTTCTACCTCAGCGGCAAGTAACACGGCCGAGGGTTTCGTGACACATGAATCACCGGCTTCCTTTTGTGCTTCGATTTTTCGCGCACCTCAGTTAAGATAGTTAAGTTTTTTTTAAAGCAGGGTTCTCAAATTCTTCTGTTAGATGGCCACACTCATCATATATATATATATATATATATATATATATATATATATATATATATATATATATTTATATTTATATTTATAAACGGAGGCAGGCCATTGTGAGAAGCACGTGATCACCTCCTCCTTTTTATTTCATCCAATGCTTACCCTTCTCGAAATTCGAACTAGACAACTTTTTTTTAAAATCCTCCTTGAACTAGACCAACAAAGAAGACAATTAAGTCACCCTTCTCTTAATGGGGCATTATGTGCACGCCCGTGGATATACATGCGAAACACGGAAATTCAATTGTTTTCAGCTTTTCGAGCTGTTGTTTTCAGGAAATAATCAACAGAAGAAAGTGCACAGGCAGCAGTGGTGGCTCATCGGCCCGGGTGTGCAAAAGCGACATATGTTGGGACACGCGGACTCGCTGCTGCTTCGCCTTCGCTGATGTCTGGTCTTCGCGGCAATCTTAAATCAAATCAGGCTTCCGAAGAACACGTCCTTGTAGATGCTGCAAGCTTCCTTCAGCAGCTCGTGTAATTTGCGAATCCACTAATGAGAATCCAGGCTGACTCCGTGGCTGAAATTTTCATTGACAATTTTTAATTTTCAATTGGTCGTTCGCTGGTTTTACGCCAGCGAACGCTGGTGGTTCGCTGGTAAAACGAAACTCATTCGTGCCACGTGATGTGCACGGTATCGTCTTCTGAGCCATCTCGAAAACGATGTCTTGCGATGACTGCATGGCTATTTGTGAATTGGTTGATTCTGTATCGCCTAAGCCCGGTGGAATCGGCTTTGCCTTGTCTTGCTGGGGCTGCGTGATTGTGATAGCAGGCTTAGCAGGAGAAGCTGTAGGCGTGAGGCGACACTTATTCCTGGCACTTTGCGGGTTCGGTGTCGTCTTGGATGCGTCGGCAGAAACCATGTGATTCAATATTTGCCTCTTATTATCAGAAGGTTGCGTGTTCAAATCACGTCCGGATCACCAGATGTGGGATGCAGTCGATAAGGAACGAATGATCCCAGCATTTAACGTAACGTTTATGAACGTGTTAGCAGCAGCGAGACGAACATACCGACGCTGTGGTAGGACTGTTAGATAACAATTTTTCCTGTGCGCTTGTATGTAGCCCAGTGTTGTAGGCGCCGCCAGTGACGTGTGCCCCGGACGGTTTTGGCGCTGTCGCTCACCGGAATGTGGTGCGAATTGTGCAGCCGTGTCACGCCCAGTGAAAAGATGGCGAGGTGGAGGCTTCATTGAGAGCTGCGCAGAGTGGTCGACACAGATGTTTACATCACGTGGTTTGCATGCTATAGTGCAGTCAAGGTAAGACTTGCCTTGACGCATAGAAGCCTTCCGCTATCAAGTGGAAGAAAACTAACCCCCGTATTCTAGAACCTCCCTTCACTCAACGCTGTGCCTTCACTTGAGAAAGCCGATGAGAGCGCTATCTTTAGGCACGGCAAGTTACCGGATATCAGCGATAGTCTTCTGCGATTCTTGAGTAGCACAGCGTCATTTTCAGCCAAGCGGTGGCGCAGTGCTCAACTCTGTCAAGTGAAAGATGAAAGTAGAGTGGAGGATTGTTTGTGAATACGTGGGTCAATCTCGCACCGATTCATCCGGCACATTCACACTTAGTCCAACAAAAGGTGAGCAGCAGCCAGTCAGCGTGCCTCAATATATCTCGTTTTCGTGCAGTCCGCCACCGCCACTGTCGTCGTGTGAGCTTCTGTCGGCTTATGTCCTGAAAAAGTGGCTTGAAACGTCGAAAGACATTTCCTTTTCCTGTTCTGAATGCACAACATCGGTAAGAAGTTACAAGCTTAGGGAACGAGTGAAGCGACATGCATTATCTTCGTTCGTTAGTCACAGTTGCAGCAGCAGCGGCAAAACAAATGTGAACGTGTTCGATGCGCGGGAACAGTTTTCCACCCCTCTGAAGTTGTCGCTCTCGTTTCGCTTCTCGAGTGTGAATGTGTGTGACCAGAGGAGCGCTGTAAAAGCTCAACAGCATCGTTCTTTCTGCTTTGCATATCCGCATGAGAATAGTGAGGTATCCTATATTTCACTCTTTTCTTCGTGCAAGCCAAATACGAGGTTTATACGTAACGCATACATACTTTAAAAGTTGAGACTGATTATGACACCTGGCCAGGTATAAGAGAGCCTGAATGAGCGAGCATTTTTGTCTCGTGGAGGATAGGCTTATGCCACAACAGAATACGTTTTGTGGACGATAGTTAGAGATGATGCACGGACTTCGAGCTCTTTATTGAAAACAGCTGTTAACTTCTCATCAAAGCATTCCAAGGTTGCAAAAAAAGAATAAACGCCAGTCCTGCGCGGAAGGCGCAGCAGTCAAAGCGAAAGCTAGAAGAGAAGCCTTTCTAAACCTTATCTAAAGACTTATTGGGTAACTGCTGCAAGCAAACTTGCTTGATTCCCACTATGGCATTATTATTAAAAAATTTAGGGTAGTAGACCGGCAATTGATGTATTATGTTTCATCATTCTTCTGAGAAGCATGGTATCCGCTTAACTATTGCGAGGAATTTTGTGCCAATTGTTCATGAAGAGGCTGACGACGATGCGGCATTATGCATGCCGGAAGCGGGTATGCGCCACAGTTAATAGGTGAACAAGAACAAGCCTTTGTAACGGGTTCGAGCATTGGATGACCCCCTGGTTACGCTATTTGCGTTGTGCGATGACTGCTTGTTCTTTCGCTGTTTTACAACGATTTATAAGTCATGATGTTACGGGGAATAAAGTATACACTGATGAACAAATGTGTACTGGCGAATATACTGGCGAGCTAATGCGTACGACGCTGCTGCAGTCCGAGCACGTTCCCGTTCAGCACTTCGTCGTCGTCATCCTCAGGCATCTACTTAGCCCGTGACATTACCCGCCGGGGAAGTCGCGAACTGCTCGGACTTTCGCAGGGTCTGGTTGAACGCCCGCAGCGTTAACAAGATGGCCGAGTACGCAAATTTGGCGTTGCCCAAAGCGGCATTTGGACGAGTTAAGTTGCAAGTTGGCACGTCGAAAAACATCAAGCACTGCGGACAGACGGGTAAGATGGTCGTCGAAAGTAGTCGAAAAAACAATAACGTCGTCAAGATAGCAGAGGCAGATGGTCCACTTCATGCCTCGAAGGAGAGAGTCCATCATGCGCTCAAATGTCGCGGGGGCATTGCATAATCCAAAAGGCATCATCTTGAACTGATAAAGACCATCAGGAGTCACGAAGGCCGTCTTCTCTCTGTCTTTGTCGTCCACAGCGATCTGCCAGTAGCCTGTGCGAAGGTCTATTGAAGAGAAATATTTGGCACCGTGCAAGCAATCGAGTGCATCATCTATGCGCGGTAGGGGATAGACATCTTTCTTGGTAATATGGTTGAGATGGCGGTAATCAACACAGAAACTCCAGCTATTGTCCTTCTTTTTAACAAGTACAACGGGTGAGGACCAGGGACTAGATGAGGGTTCGATTATGCCCTTATCAAGCATTTTATCGACTTCTCGCTGTATAATAGCACGCTCCGGGGCTGACACACGGTAGGGTCGTCGGCGAATGGGTCGAGCGTCACCGGTGTCGATGCGATGGGTTACTACAGATGTCTGGCCCAAATTACGGTCGCCGAAGTCAAAGATGTCCTGATAAGGAGCAAGCACACGGCAGAAAGCAGAGACTTGTTCAGAGGTGAGCTTGTCAGATAGCATTGGCTTGAAAAGGTCGGAACAGGAACGTGACGAGAACGACGTTGATGAAAAATCGGGTGGCGAATTGGTGGTTAGAGCGGAAACTGTGTGGTCGACCAGTGGTGTAAGATGCGCAAGTGACATGCCGCGAGGAATAACTTGCGCTGAGAGGCCGAAATTGAGGACGGGAAACGAAGTTCGGTTGTCCTTAACGGTAACCACCGTGTTGGGGAGTGCAACATTGCGTGTCATGGCGACGTCAGAAATCGGAGCAGCAACATAATCACCATCGGGTACTGCAGGATATGGCGAGAGTTGGACTTGGACTGCGGCTTGCGGCGGAAGTCTAAGGAAATCGACAGAGCGTAGACGAGGTGGGCTGGTAGAGACGGTCTCCGAAAAGGATGGTAGTTCGAGCTGAAGAAGACCTTTGGAACAGTCAATGAGCGCAGCGTGTGAAGTCAGAAAGTCGAGTCCAAGGATTAGGTCATGAGGGCAATTTTCCAGTACAGCGAACAAAACTGAAGTTTGATGCTTAGAAATTGTTAATCGCGCAGTGCACATTCCAAGCACAGCAGGAGTACTCCCATCCGCGGTACGAACGGTAGGTGCAATCGCAGGCGTCAGAACTTTTTTGAGGCGGCGGCGGAGGTCTGAGCTCATCACAGATATTTGTGCACCGGTATCAATAAGAGCCGTTATAGGTAAATCATCAACGAGAATTGTTAGGAGGTTGCACCGCTGGTCGGGAGTAATCAGAGGATTTGCAGTCCAAGTCGTGTATGCAGCGTCACCTCCGGGGGCTGCACCGGCTAGTTTTCCGAGCGACGGTCGTAAGGAGACCGAGAACGGCGGGGTTGGGGCGAGCGGGACTGACGACGCACGGGCGATGGCGAGCGGCTGGTCCGACGTTCTGGATTATACTCTGCACCTGTCTCAGCACGGTAGGACGGGGCATAAGGTGCACGTTCAGAGCGAGGCCGCCAATCATAGAAGCTCGGTCGAGGTGATGAGGTCCACCGGCTGCGGCAATGGCGAGCGATGTGTCCTATCCGATGGCACGTAAAACATATGGGCCAATCATCATGAGTGCGCCATTCAGCTGGGTTTCGTCGTGGCGCGAACGTGCGGTTCGGAGTGGCAGCCGCAACGACTGGAGCCGAGCTGGAAGTAGCAGAGGCATTTTGATGAGGTGGCGAAATACCCATATTCGCGATCTCTTGGCGAACCACGGCCTGTATCATTGAAACAGCACCGAGGTTGTGTCCTGGCGCGCTGACGGTAGACATAGCGGGAGCCATGGCCTCGAGTTCCCGACGGACTATTCTGGTGACGTTTTCTGGCGCTGGTGGTTGGTGTAGTATGGGCAAATCTTCGCAAGAGGACGTAGCCGTTGTGTTGGGAAGGCGGTCAAATCGGTGAACTATGCGCCTACTTTTTGCCTGTTCGAAGCGACGACATGCTTCGATGACCGACTCCACCGTCGAGCAGTCCTTGCACAGGAGAAAATTGAAGGCGTCATCCGCAATTCCTTTCAGGATGTGTCCGACTTTGTCCTCGTCGAGCATGTCCTTGTAGACCTTGCGGCACAAAGCCAACACGTCCTGGATGTACGCGATGTACGGCTCCGTGGATGTCTGGGCACGAGTCGCAAGCTCTTTCTTTGCGGCCACTTGACGTCCGATGGGTTTCCCAAATAGATAGCGCAATTTCTGCTTACAGACGTCCCAGCTAGTCAACTCTTCTTGATGTGTCTCGTACCAGAGTTTTGCCGTGCCATGCAAGTAGAAGATGATGTTCGCCAGCATAAGCGTTGGACCCCAATGGTTGCTGCTGCTGACGCGCTCATATTGAACAAGCCAGTCATCAACGTCTATGCCACTTGTGCCGTTGAATGGACCTGGGTCACGAGGTTGCACCACAACGATCGGCTGCGGGGCTGACGGATCTTGTTGACATTGAGTAGCCTGGTCAGTCATCGTGGTAGCTGCAATGCGCCGTCCGCTGCGAAGATCCAGCTCGTTGGGCTGTATAGCGAGTGGTACCCCGCACCTTCCACCAATGATGTTACGGGGAAGAAAGTATACACTGATGAACAAATGTGTACTGGCGAATATACTGGCGAGCTAATGCGTACGACGCTGCTGCAGTCCGAGCACGTTGTTGTTGTTGTTGTTGCCCCTTCGCACTGGCACATACCCACTATGGGGGATTGGCCATGAAATCTAGAAGTATCCTATATGAGATATATTAAAAGGTTTATCCTTAATGAAAAAACTAATGATGTAATAGAAAATAATAATTAACTAAAAAGGAATATTAAACTAAACAAATAATTGAAGATTGAATCAAGAAGAGAAAAGGTGAGGTAATACTACAGTGGAAGACAGAAATTTTGAGTAGACCAGACAATCGAGCTTATCTCACCCGGTCACAATCAAATGAATATGCAAATTTCATTCAAAATTAGACAAGTGTCTTCAGAAATATATTTAAGCAGGCATTATTATGACATGCGCTTTGATTCTCGAATGAAATTGCATACAGCATCGAATACGCTCCTGTGGCAATGTCCCAAGCTAAAGGCACCGAAACTTAGAACATTATCTGCAGTTAAATTTAAACCTACTGCTTGAAACGGAACAATTAAAAGTCTTTTCCTAATTAATGAATAGTTTTTACATGTTATAAAGTAATGCTCTATTGTTTCCGTTTCTTCACAGAATGGACACAGGGGGGATATCGCCAGACCAGCTCTGTGCAAGTAAAAGTTTAATGGAGGGACACGACATCGAAATTTGGTTAAAATAACTTCTAACTTTTTAGATTGACTCCACTGAGGTTTCCAGGGGTATGTTAGGTGCTGATAGTCCGTATATTTAGTAATATTTTCCATAATATCCGTATAAATAGCCCATTTTCTATATCTGATCGACACTATGTGTTCCGATTCTGGTAGTACCGAGATCACAGGGCCATCAAGTGTGGCTCGAGATAGTGAATCGGCTATTTCATTCAACCGTATGCCACAGTGTCCCGGGACCCAGACTAACTTCAGGAACTTCACATGAGTTGGAACTAATGTTTGTAATGTCGCTAGAGCTCTTGATTGTTCTGAAGCTGTGAGAGTAGTACACAGCGAAAGAGAATCAGTAATTATCCCGTTCAGCACTTCGTCGTCGTCATCCTCAGGCATCTACTTAGCCCGTGACAATATTAGCGTGATTGCTTTCCCAAAATCAAGCCTGCCTAAGGCATGTTTGCAAACATCCCGTTATGCACCGGCGTGACTCAGTGGTATAATACTGGGCTGGCATCCAGTGGACCCGGGTTCGAGCCCCACTGTGTCATTGGTATAGTTTTTTTCTTTCTAAGTTCGCACAATGTGCTTACGAACACCGGCGGCGGCGGCGGCGGACAACTATACGGCGCTGCGCGAGACCCGAGTTGTGATCTCACAACAGCTTTCGCTGTAAAAAACAGAGTACGTTGCAACGTGAGTACGTTATCCTCACGTCGCAGTATAGCCAATGTTGCGCTTAAAGGGCGCGTTTACACTTGGCCTCAAAGAAAGCGAAAGCGGCGAAGCTCTCCGGTAACTGGCCGCCCAAACGGCTGGAAAAACCATGCCACGCGGCCGGCGCCAAAATTTGAGTCCGAGACCAATTTTCCCGCCACCCAAAAGCGGATCCAGTTTCCGCTTCGTGGCCTTGGCTGCGCTAGATCAAACCACATGACATATCCAGCCAGCCGCAAATTCAACATGGCGGCAAGGGTATCGGTGGTGGCTCGCATCGGCTCCAATCGCGAACTATACCCGTGCAGCACGGCGAAGCTTGACGTTCTCAATGAGGACGCGTTCATCGAGAGCCTGGTTTGGATTACGATCGCCGAGCACTCTAACATTAGACGGTGCAGCAGCAGCGAGTCGGCATGTTCCAACGTGTCTCACGTTTGTGCACAGCCAGCTGAATCCACCGCCACCGCTGCCGGTGCGTTCACTCATGTCGTTCCTGCTGGATTATCTCCCAAAACAACGTTGAAAAAGGTGCGAACTGTTCCTTTTTACTACTTCGCGCGAATAACTAGAATTCGGTACGAACTTTTGTGCTCAGAAAGCAGGCAAAACCTAATTAATCCTCAAGGTAGCGACGGCAACGGCGGCCGGATGGGCAGAACGAATGTGAACATCTTCGACGCGCGCAATCGTGGTTTTCCGGCCACTCTGGCGTTTTCGTTTTATTGCGATAGAAATTATACGGACAGTCCCGGCTGGTTTTTAGATGCGGAGCATCTTATACTCGCGCCTTGTAGTGCGCCGTCCGCGCCGTCCGCACCGCTTCTCGAACATTCGACAGCTGACGCGCGCGCATGCGCCGTCGCGCCATCGCCCACTCTTCCACCATCTGTGCATCCCTTCCTCCTCTACACACCGCGCGTGCTTCACTCCTCCACCATCTGTGCACCCCTCCTCCTCTACACACCGCGTTCGACATCTACAATTCTCCTGATTCTCCAGTGGACGCGCATGTGGCGTCGCGCTTCGAGAACATTCAACAGCTGACAGTGCATGCGCCGTCGAGCTGTATATATACTCAAGGTCGGCGCTCGCTCGCTCAGTTGCCGCTCGTCGGTTGGTTGGTACGGCGCGTCGACGTCCAAGGTCGCGGTGAAATGAATTCCAACGAATCCACAAACACAATGATCGACGTCCCTTCGACCAGCGCCGCCCTTTCGCATACGTGTGTACGTGTTCACTCATTTAACACCCCCTCCTACAACCACGTTAACCAATTTAGCCATCGACCCAAGTAAGTCGCACTTTAACACCCCGTTAACCAATTATATGCTCCGCATCCTCCTCAGTGTTCCCCCGAGGGAAGCTGCGGGCAATTTTTTTGCCGTCACCACCGCCGCCGCCATCATTCACGTATATGTATTTATATATATATATATATATATATATATATATATATATATATATATATATATATATATATATATATATGGGGAAGGATGCACTAGCCGCCTCTTTCCGCGGAGCGAACATCGCATTTACTGCCGAGGTCGTCTGCAAGGTATACGTAAACTCGTAGCGGAGCTTCCATAGAAGCCCATGGATCCAGTAGTCGGTGGCTCCTAGCCACCATCACCATCTATGTGAGGAGGGAACAACTAACAAAAAATAAAAAAATGACGTCACAACCGGAAGTGGTAGCGACGTCGTGCATTTGCCTTACATGGCGCAAAATTGAAAATTTTCTTATTTACCGACCTCTTACGTGCCGTTATTATTACGCAATTTTATTGCGCCTTGCGCCTGGCTACTTGCGTGCGAGAGAGAAAAGAAGCAGAAATCACACCATATCCACGGAGTGCATGATGATGAGTGGGGCGAAGCGTCCGTCCGTGCCACAGTCCATGCGTTGATCCGTCCGTCTATTTGTGTGTCCATCCATCCGCACATCCGTCCGTCTGTGCGTCCATCCATGCGTTCGTCCATACGTCCGTCCCTGCGTCCATCCCAGCGTCCATCCATCCATCCATGTGTACATTCGTCCATCCATCCGTGTGCCCATCCATGAATCTGTCTCTGTCCATCCGCCCGTCCGTCCATCTAGTGAACACTCCAAGTACCACTATCTCGCATCTTTTCATCATATATTCAGCATATATAAGTACCAGTGGATATTCCAAGGGCTAAAAAAGAGGTGGCACTCGCGCACACTCTTATGGCCTGCGCTACGTGTCCACGTCCCACTTTTCACTGCTTCTAGCTCATGGCTATACACTAGTTCACTATATTCATGGCACTGCGGCCCTACCCTCGTTAAACCTTGCTAATACCAAGAACGTTATCCCCGGCGAGTTTAACGTGGCAACCTTTTCTGGTGAGATAGTGCTCAAAGTGCCCACGATTAGCGCGTGCCTTGTGCCCCCACAGCAGGCGGGAGCTTCTACGGGCTGCTTCTCAACACGAAAAAAATGGTGCCAAAAGTGTACCTGGAGCGGCCGTGTATCCTAAAGGTGCCACTACACTAGAGACACATCACCTCTTTTGGTCTGCCGACTATCTTTGGGAATGTCTTTTGTCTTGTCGTCGCCATATTTACACTACAACGACACAAACACTCCGCTGATGGTCTCTAGAAGACTCCGTCTGTGCCTTGTCGTACTCACAGCCTTTCGTTGACCAATTCTGTAGTCACACTGAAGGCACAAGCAGCGACACTGGCTAAACTTGCACACATGGACCTCATTTTTAACCATAGTTAATTTTCTTCTCCTCGACTAGCTTCTACACTAGCTAAGGAGGGAAGATGTTTGAGGTTCGGAATGGGTCCCCTCGATGACTCGAGTGCACGGTGGCAGCGCGAAGGAAGAGCCGTAACTCGGTGAAGAGGCGCTTAATTGCTGCCCCGGGCGTTTGCCCGAGTCGAAGCCCGAACCTCCACTCTTTATTCAAACATCCTCTTTTCAACCCTCGGTTGAACAAAGCAAGCCAATCACGCGTGTGGGCTCGCATCGCCATAACCAATCGCAGAAACACTTTCATAACAGGCTCTGCATTGGTAAGAATCACGTTACGAAATACAACACGAGAGGGGATAGGTTCTCCACGTGTCACACTTTCTTCCATGTCAGGCCATGTATCAGCCGACCTCCGTCGGTAGCCGTTCTCACGCTCGAGCTCCATCAGCTTTCTCAGTAAACGTCGCTTCGTAGAAGCCTCCGTGAGCGCGCAGAGTACACCGTGAGGTCCTTTGCGCTGACCAGGTGTGCATGCGACAGCGAGGCGTTCCGCCGTCCTTCCAACACTCGGTAATGGCGTATAGCGGGGGCGGATAAGCTCGTCTCCGTGCCGCAACCATGGTCAGCCCAGTGTTCGCGTCCCTGCGGCATTCTCAATGGCACACATGCATGCCAACAATGGCTTGAAACTCAGACGACCGCGCTTGACATAATTCTTGCCAGACACGCTTCCGAGGGAGCTTTCCCTTTCTAGTCTCAGGCGGGTGCGACCTTGACGGCTCCGCTCGTGAACCGTATGAACGAAGAAGTCTTATTTATTTCCCGTGCGCAGGTCTCCCACGTTCGCCTTCGCGGAACCGATCAGCTTCGTTAGTTGACGGGTCGGGAACTGCCTTCATGCTCTGCATCAGCCGCATTAATTGCGCTACACACAACACGCCGCTTATGGTTGCCTCATACTAACTGTCATGCTTTCTGCTCCGCCATTGTCCCTCTCCGGCTGCGTGGCACAGCCCCCGCCATAATCCACGGCGTCGACGAACGGAGGTGGGAATGCACAAAAGGAAAGCGAAGAAAAGAATTCCGTGGGGTGTGCAAGATGCCCATTCAAACGCCGTGAAAACCTCTGGGAGGGCTGAAATCTCCCCCGAGATTGTCGCCTTAGTTGTCGGTTGAAGCAAAGACATAGGCAATTTTCGCTTAGCCGCATAGATCCTGACGACACGCCAACGACAGGTCTGCTTATGTGTTCTGCTGGTGTTTTCAGTGTGTCATTATGTTACACTATGACGATATGCTATCTTTTGAGGCGTCGTCGTCGGCCTAGTGTGACCATAAAGTCTGGCGACTCGTCGGCTCAAGGTCTGCGTCATACTCGTGTCTTCCTCAGGGCCCTGTCAGTATCATGTCACTCTAGTGTAAACGCGCCTTTACACCAGTGTTTTGTCGAGTTATGTGAGGTCGAATCCCAGCCTTACTCCGTAAAACATTCTGATATGTTGCTATCCTATTCATTGCTTCGTCCTTGTGGCGAAACTATGACTTTACCCTTCTCAAGCATGAACGCGCCCAGGGCCTTTCCATGCGCTACTCGCACAACCGAAATGCACGTGCTGGGACCCCTGCAGCACCCAATCGGAGGGTGACAGGGCATCACCGATTCGCTCAATTATCCCGGCTTGGGTGTTGCTGCTGTACCGGCACGTGCACTGAAGGCGGGGGTGGGGGGGGGGCAAAGCGGCAAAGCGGGAAGCGGGGAAAACTCCTTTCCAAATGGCGAAAGCGGGAAGAAAACGAGGCGGCAAATGCGATCGCTCCCGGAGCAATTTTTTTGCCGTCCGCCGAGGCTTGCCGTTTTGCTGCAGCCAATCAGAACGCGACGCGGTGGAGGCATAGCGAGGCGGTGGTTGTGTACCTTTGGGAAAAGCGTTGCCCTGTGATAGCGACGCGAGCGCGAAAGCGCGAGATGTCCCTCCTCCTCGATCCCACCCAATGGCGAAGCAGATTGCTGATTAGTGTCACTTTCAGTCACAGGCTAGGTCTAAATCCTTTCGAGAGTTGTCCAGACACTTCCCTGCTTTTACAATGTCCAAAGTTCACGCGGAAACACCGTATCTTCCTCTCCGTCTTGAGGGGAGTAAATGCAGGCTGCAGTGCTGTGAGCAAACATTGTTGATTTGTCACAATATCACTGCAGCCAAATAAAAAATGGCACCATATCCACGGGGAGAATGATGGAGAGTGGGGCGAAGCATCTGTCCATCCATTCGTTCTTGCTTCCGTCATCCATGCGTCCGTCTGTGTGACCGTCCGTGCGTCCGTCCGCCTGTCCGTGCGTGCGTCTGTTCATGCGTCCACACGTCCATCCGCGCGTCCGTCCCTGCGTTCGTTCATGCGTCCATCCGTCCGTGCAGACATCCGTGCGTCCGTCCCTGCGTTTGTTCATGCGTCCATTCGTCCGTGCAGACATCCGTGCGTCCGTCCATGCATCTGTCTGTGTGTCCGTTCGTCCATCTAGTCAACACTCCAAGTACCACCATCTCGCATCTTGTCATCATATATTCTGGACTCGCTTACTGCATTCCGTGCGACCGGTTAGGCCCTCGCTATCTCTGGCGTCAGCGTAACTCTGGCCGACTGGGCTCGCCCTACGTCATCGCCTGACGCCGACGACCTTCGACGACAGTGTAGCCCTCACCGACTGGACTTGCTCTACGCCATCTACTGACGCCGACAAGAGCTCTCGCGAGTGGTGCCCCGTCCTCGGACTCCTGTGACCGTGTTTCAATCTTTCTTATCTCTCCTATCCCCTCGATTTGTCGTCGCTCTCTTTAGCTTACCACCTCACGCCTCTTTCTCCTTTCTACAGCTTTGCTCCTACACTTCTAATCCCTCCTCACCACCATCCCTTGTGAGCTACTGTTGAGGTGTCGCTCACTGAAGCAGGCAGTCACGGGGCTCACTTTTCTCTTCCTTTCTCTTTTAAGAACCACTTAGTAATCATATATTGCGCATATGGAAGCGCCGCCATCCAGCGGACATTCTAAGACCTAAACGAGAGGTGGCATATGCACACTTTCTTACGGCTTGCGCTTCGTGTCTACTTCCCACCTTTAACCACCTAGAGTTCATGGTATATACTAATTCACTGTATTCATCCATCCGTGCATTCGTTCTTGCTTCCGTCCGTCCTTGCATCCGTCTGTGTGACCACCTGTGCGTCCATCTGCCCGTCCGTGCGTGTGTCAGTTCGTGCGTCCACAAGTCCATCCATGCGTTCGTACATGCATCCGCCCCTGCATCCATCCGTCCGTGAATCTGTCTGTGTGTCCGTTCGTCCATCTAGTCAACACTCCAAGTACCACCATATCGCATCTTTTCATCATATATTCCGCATATGGAAGCACCGTCATCCAGCGGACATTCCAAGGGCTAAACGAGAGGTGGCACACGCACACTTTTTTGCGGCTTGCGCTTCGTGTCTACTTCCCACCTTTAAACACCTCGAGTTCATGGTATATACTAGTTCACTGTATTCATGGCACTGCGGCGCAACGCTCGCTAATCTTTTTTTTAAAACCGAGGAGGTTACGCCCAGCGAGTATAACGTAGCAACCATTTATTTTCAGATAGTGCTCAATGTGCATGCCAATGGTTGCTAATGGGGAATAAGAGACAGGAGAATTCGGCTTTTTGTTACGCGCACGCTGCGAATTTTTCATTGTTCAACAACGCACAGAAGAAATCTCCCACCGGCACCACCTTGCAGGTCAAAGCGTAAGACGTGTTACGCACTACTATGGGAGACGTAAGGGTGCCGCTTTAAGGAGCTCCGCCCCTAAAAAGAGGGCTCTTTATCATTATAGGTTATGCAAGACAAACATAATGGCCTCGCGGTATGTAAGAGCCTGTTGCTACGTAGTCATAGTGAAAAGTGTTTGTATCACTTTTTTTTTTTTAAGTCGGATCATCCACGCTGGTGTACGCGCTGACTTTGTGCAGATGCAGAGTGGAAGTGGGACATCTGGCCTAGCGAGCACTTATGTTCCACCGGTCTGGTGAGCCATCAATCTTGATAAAGTTAGTTTGAAAATGACTGAATATAGCTCACAGACGTTGAGGGTCTTTATAGGAGCCTTCTTTGTTGTAGTCTAATACCCTTGTTACACAGGCAGCCTAAACCACGGTTACGCTAACCGCGGTTCGCTGATGTTACGCTGCACACGAAACCGTGGTTATGCCGCAAACCATGGTTTTAAGAAACCGCGCTCTGCAACCTTGGTTAGGCAGATAACCGAGATAAATGGCGCCGCCCACCACCGGTGAGTGCATGCCGGACAGCACGCGCGGAAAGTGGAAGAGTTGGACAGCACGAAGCATGCGTGAAGCCTTATAAGGATGCGAGAAAATCATTTGAGTGATATGCAGAGCACATCACGCAATGCAAATGGGTACGGGGCAATCACAGCCGGGGTCGAACGCCGAACTTCCGTCTGACGCAGAACAATTTACGCCAAAGCAAGTCCGGAAGAAGATACACAATCTTGGCAAGTATGGTAAGTACATGATTATATTCATCATCATCATCATCATCATCATCATCATCATCAGCCTGATTACGTCCACTGCAGGACAATGGCATCTCCCATGTTCCGCCAGTTAACCCGGTCCTGTGCTTGCTGCTACCAATTTATACCCGCAAACTTCTTAATCTTATCTGCCCACCTAACCTTCTGTCTCCCCCTAACCCGCTTCCCTTCTCTGAGAATCCAGTTAGTTACCCTTAATGACCAGCGGTTATCCTGTCTACGCGCAACATGCCCGGCCCATGTTCATTTCCTCTTCTTTATTTCAACGATGATATCCTTAACCCCCGTCTGTCCCCTAATCCACTCTGCTCTCTTCTTGTCTCTTAAGGTTACACCTACCATTTTTCTTTCCATTGCTCGCTGCGTCGTCTTCAATTTAAGCTGAACCCTCTTTGTAAGTCTCCAGGTTTCTGCTCCGTAGCTAAGTACCGGCAAGATACAGCTGTTATATACCTTCCGCTTGAGCGATAGTGGCAATCTACCTGTCATAATTTGACAGTGCTTGCCGAATGTGCTCCACCCCATTCTTATTCTTCTAGTTACTTCAATCTCGTGGTCCGGCTCTGCGGTCATTACCTGCCATAAGTAGACATACTCTTTTACATCTTCAAGTGCACTATTACCTATCTCGAAGCGCTGCTCCTTTCCGAGGTTGTTCTACATTACTTTTGTTTTCTGCAGATTATTTTAAGACCCACCTCTCTGCTCTCCTTGTCTAACTCCGTAATCATGAGTTGCAATTCATCCCCTGAGTTACTCAGCAATGCAATGTCATCGGCGAAGCGCAGGTTACTAAGGTATTATCCATTAACTCTTACCCCTAACTGTTCCCATTCTAGGCTTCTGAAAACCTCCTGTAAGCACGCGGTAAATAACATTGGGGAGATTGTGTCCCCCTGCCTTACACCCTTCTTGATTGGTATTCTGTTGCTTTCGTTATGAAGCACTATGATAGCAGTTGATCCCCTGTAGATTTCTTCCAGAATGTTTATATATACTTCATTTACGCCCTGATCCCGCAGTGTCTGCATGATGGCTGATATTTCTACTGAACCAAACGCCTTCTCGTCATCTATGAAGGCTATGTATAGTGGTTGGTTATACTCTGAGCATTTCTCTATTACCTGGTTGATAGTATAAATGTGGTCAATTGTTGAGTAGCCTGTTCGAAATCCTGCTTGTTCGTTTGGTTGATTGAATTCTAATGTTTTCTTTACTCTGTTAGCAATTACCTTTGTAAATAGCTTGTATACTACAGAGAGCAAGCTGATCGGCCTGTAATTCTTCAAGTCCTTGTCATCTCCTTTCTTATGTATTAAGATGATGTTAGCGTTCTTCGAAGACTGGTACTCTTCCCGTCAGGAGACACCTCGTAAACAGGGTGGCTAGTTTTTCTAACACAATCTGTCCTCCATCTTTCAGCAGATGTGATGTTACCTGATTCTCACCAGCAGCTGTTCCTCTTTGCATGCTCTCCAAAGCTTTTCTGACTTCTTCTATCTATCATTAATGGTGGGGTGTCATCTGGGTTACTGCTAGTTCTTATAGTATTAAGGTCGTGGTTGTCTCGGCTAGTGTACAGATCTCTGTAAAACTGCTCCGCTATTTTAACTATCCTATCCATAATGGTAGTTATTTTGCCTTCTTTGTCCCTTAGTGCATACATCCGACTTTTGCCTATCCCAAGTTTCCTCTTCACTGCTTTGACGCTTCCTCTCTTTTTCAGAGCGTGTTCAATTCTCTCCATGTTATACCTTCTTACATCACATACCTTACGCCTATTAATCAACTTCGAAAGCTCTGCCAGTTCTATTTTGTTTGTTGTACATGGCACTTTCATGATTTGACGCTTCTTAATTAGGTTCTTCGTTTCCTGAGAAGCTTGCCAGTGTCCTGTCTAACTACCCTGCCTCCAACTTCCACTGCACACTCCGTAATGATACTCGTCAGATTATCATTCATTGTATCTACGCTAAGGTTGGTTTCCTCACTATGAGCCGAGTACCGGTTCTGCAGTGACACTCTGAATTCCTGTACTTTCCCTCTCAGTGCTAGCTCGTTGATTGGCTCCTTGCATATCAGTTTCTGTCGTTCCTTCTTCAAGTCTAGGCGAATTCGGGACCGTACCATTCTATGGTCACTGCATCGTACCTTGCCAACCACTTCAACATCCTGCACGATTCCTGGGTTTGCACTCATTATAAAGTCTATTTCGTTCTTATCTTCGCCATTAGGGCTCCTCCATGTCCACTTGCGGTTTTCTCGTTTTCGGTAGAAGGTATTTAAAATCCGTAAATTATCGCGTTGTGCGAATTCTACAAGTAGGTCTCCTCTGGCGTTTCTAGTACCGATGCCATAATCTCCTACTGCCTGGTCTCCAGCCTGCTTCTTCCCTACCTTTGCATTAAAGTCGCCCATCACTATAGTATACTGTGTTTTTACCTTACTCATTGCCGATTCTACGTCTTCATAGAAGCTTTCAACTGAAATGTCATCATGGCTGGATGTAGGCGCGTAAGCCTGTACTACCTTCATCTTGTATCTTTTGTTCAGTTTAATTACGATACCTACCACCCTTTCATTAATGCTATAGTATTCCTCTATGTTTCCAGCTATGTTTCTATGAATTAGGAACCCTACTCCTAGTTCTCTTCTGTCTGCCAAGCCCCAATAGCAAAGGGCGTGCCCATTCTGTAGCACCGTATAGGCCTCATCTGTCCTCCTAACCTCACATAGCCCTATTATATTCCATTTAACACCCTCTAGCTCCTCAAATAGTACAGCTAGACTTCCCTCACTAGATAAGGTTCTAGCAATAAACGTTGCCAAGTTCAGGTTTCAATGGTGGCCTGTCCGGATCCAGAGATTCTTAGCATGCTCTGCTGCGTTGCAGATCTGACCGCAGACGTGGTCAGTTGCTTCTCAGCTGCTGGGACTGAGGGCCGTGAGTTATTTGCATGTGGGAGGTAGTGGCCAGATACTGCACCAGGGTGGCCAATCCTTCTCTGGTGAGGGAGTGCGTTCCCGGCAGTGGTTACCGATGAGGCCGCACCCCAGGCCTCTTAATGCAGTTCCATCAACACGCGGATTTTTTTTTAATCTGGTTGGGAACTGCGCGGCACCAGGATTTGAACCACGGACCTCTTGCATGTGAGATCACATGATAATATTAGGGGACACATATGCCATTTTTGCCTGGTTGCTGCTGAATGTATTCGGAGCATATATACGCAAGGAAGTGACTCTGTTGATTGTTCTACGCCAGATGGCGTTAGCCACCTCAACCGGGGATGCTTTCGCGCTGTGTAACATCGTCGAACCAGGGTTGGCGCTAACCGCGGTTCAACGCGGTCAACCGTGGTTGGTCGTAACCGCGCTTGCATTGCCTGTGTACCATGGGTATAAGGCATCCTTAGCAAGTTACCTGCTATATGCCCAAGTGCTCCGGAATTCATGAACTTCCCGATCAGCCCCATGCTGTGTAGGTACTCCAGAAGATACAGAGGTATTTTTTGTGTGCACTTTTCTCAAATGAGCCCTTGTTGCAAAGCTGCAGAGCAGGCAGTATCACAACTTCTCGCACCGTATACATTCATTCAGTTTTCGTGAGGCTGCCGCAAATAACACGTTTTCACATGCTGAAAGTGTTTCACATTGGTAGTGGTATCTGCCTTGTTTAGGATATATACCAAAGCCCCAACCATGACGTACAGCTTCACTTACTTCGTATGCTGGGCAAGCAATTGTAATTAAAGTAAACCATTTGCAGCTTACAAAACAAAATACATTTACAGCGCGTTGACGCACCGTAAAATACAGAAGAGCTGCCACTTGTTTTTGGTCACATAGTTATGTACTGCCGAAAGAGCAAGGGGAGAGCAATGCACCAAACGTTCGCAAGAGAAGCAACACCGGGAGAGCAAATGGCTTGTGGCAATTTATTCCTCATTGCGCGCTTTTTTTTTTTTGCGCACCCTCGACAGAAGTTTATGTCATAGCAGAGCAGGCACGCATTTCACTTCACAAATGCTCCAAGAACTAGTTCGGTGCCCCACGGAAGGGTACAAGCTGTGCCAAGCCTTGCTGTTATGAAACATAAGTTTTATTTCGCAAAAAAATATCAACAAGCAGACCAAATGTTACGCCACAGTGGTGCACGCAACAAACACCATCGAGCAGTGAGTGGCTCGTCAGAATGTCCTGGAGCTTCCTTTGCATTCCTGCGAGTGGAAGAAGATATAACTTTATTAATAATCGTCCAGCAAAGTTAACTTCGGACGAGCCTCAACATAGGCTTCGGCCGTGAGCCCTTGGGCTCGAGCAGGTTCCGCGGCTCACTGAACGGCCCTCTTCTAATGCGCAGCTGATCAGAGCTAAGCAGAGCCTCCTGCCAGAGCGTCCTGCATTTCGAGACTACCTTCTTGTGGTTTCCTTGTGTTTTGGCATGTAAACTCAAGGCCTCTCATGGTATATGCGCTATAGTGTTGCCCTTGCATAACAAACCTTGCATTTGTTTGTCAAATATATCTGGGTAACAGATATGGAAGAGAACTGGGTTGAGGTATAGTGTGTGTTTGCAGTTGTCACCATGCAACTGCCTGGTATTTATTTAATTTGTTGTGAAGCTGCGGGCATTTACACCTTACTATAGCTCGTACTTCCCTTCCACTCCCATTCTTTCCCACGTTGAACTTCAGCCGAGGCAGTGTCGGTATTCTCAACGGCTCAGTTCGTGAGGTCTCGAGGCGCCGCGTGCGCCGCTTCGTTGCCAGGCAAGAAAAAAATTTCAAGTCGTTTTAGGAAGGCTCCCAATCTGCATATGTTCTGTTACGCTGTTCTCATTTAGTCACTTTTCAAGGGTCCTGGTCTAAGTTGTACAGATTCAACTTGGTTGTACAAAAGAAGTGTATGACTTGTATATATAAACTGAGGGATAGATATATCACAATTTCACCTTGGATGCCGAAAAGTATACAATTATAGGAGCCATGTAGTTTTACACTTCTTTTTCGTTCAATAGATCACTCTTTAGAAAAAACAGTTAAGCGAACAACTGCTGTTTTTCGTTACTTGCTATCTTCTTCATTGCTTTCTATCATTTGGTAACCCCGGAGGCGACTGCAAGGACGCATGAATGCAGTTCCACTGTTTAAGTCATACACTACTTCGTCTCTTTACTTATGCATGTAGAGGTGAGGAAGGGGACCTGCAGAAATCACCGCTTCTCTACAACGATGGAAGTCCAGAAGAACACGTGCATTCAACTTCTACGGCCAAGATGCTGCGATTACTTTGGAAAATATAGCGAACAAAAAAAAAAGCTTTCAAATTGCAGTACTCACTCTGATGCCTGCTGCTATGTCGGATATCTGCATTCCTTCCAGCAGGCACTGGGATGTATTTCGGAACTCTTGCAGCTGCAAGTTTCCGAAACATGCATCCATTAAATGGTTGCTCTTTATACGGGAAATCACAGAGAATAGATTACTCGTGCTGCGGAAGCAAACAGGATTCATACATGCGGACATACTAAACAAATAGTCCACAGTACCATCGTATGTGTACGCGCCAGCGACGCTCAGAAAGCGTTTCATGCGATAATAGGTCATGAATGCGTCATGAGTCAGTCTGCATTAATGATTCAATGCTCGCAACAATGATAGGCGTGCGCAGGCTTTCCCTTCAGAGAGGGGGGGGGGGGGGGCGAAGGTGCGTCGCAGCGCCTTTACTTTCTATTTATGGCAATGCATAGGTCGGCAAAACTTGTGGAGCCCACTCAGACTCACTCATGAAATATATGGACTCACTCGGACTCATACTCACCAAAACATTACACTCAGCCGGGCTCACTCAAACTCCGGCTCACGACTTGATCCGAGTATAAGTGAGTCGACTCATGAGTCCGTCAGCACAGAATTAGCTTCTTCGACCGTGGTGTCAACACCCTTTTAACCTCAATATCTCACGTAATCGGTGCTTTTCTTGGGGCCGTTTGAAATTGTATCTTCAAAAAAAGAAATGAATAAAACCAGGCCTCCGCGGAAGGTACAGCACAGTCACACCGAAAGCTTGAAGAGCAGCCTTTCAGGGCCTTTCCAAACACTCATTGGATAACCATTGCAAGCGCACTTGCTTGATACCCACCAGGGCATTAACGCAATAACGTTTTTTTTTTTTTTTGTAGTAGGCTGGCATTCGCTATGCTGTTTTTCGTCAATCTTCCGAGAAGCGTGGTATCCGCTAAACAATTGCAAGGAATTGTGTGCCAATTGTTCATGCAGTGGCTGACGACGATGAGGAATTATGCCTGAAGTGGGCATGCATGCGCCACAGTTAATAGGTGAACAAAAACAAGCTTTTGTAATGGGTTCGAGCACTGGACTACCCACACGTTACGCTATTTGCATTGTGCGACGACTGGTTGTTTTTTCGCTGTTTTAAAACGTTTTATAAGTCGTATAAACGTGATTGCTTTCTCGACATCAGACCTGCCTAAGGCAAGTTTGCCAACAAGTTCCAATCACCGGTGCGGCTCAATGGTAGAAGACTGGGCTGGCATGCAGCGGACCTGGGCTCGAGCCCCATTGTGTCCTTAGGGTTTATTTTCTTATTTCTGCGATAGTGGTTACGTACACCAGTGGCGGTGGTGGCGGCGGACAACTGTGGTGCCGCGCGTGATCCAAGTTTTGATCCCATTCATAACAGCTGTCGCTGTAAAAGAAGTTCCGAGTGCTTTCACACCAGTGAGGTAATCTTTCTTGGAAGATATGACAACATAAGAAATAACAATCGAAAATTCCCTGTGTAATGAAGAAGTAGTAGGTCCTGCAAAGCTCGGCAAACACATCGTCAGCGCTAAGCATGAGGCGCTCGGCCCAGACGTTGTCGCTGCTTTCGATGGCTAGGCCTACGCTCCTATCTGGTCTCAAATAACAGTTCCGGCTGTCTCAGTTCCTTATTATACCTAGAATGGTTGTTGGTGGGAGGATATTACGGCACACGTTTACGTATATTTCACGCCTCTGCTTAATAAGTATAGAAATAGTGTATGAACGACACTGCTTTGAATACCTGTGAGGACGTGAGTATAAAGGTGAATTCAGGTAAGGCTGATGTAATTCTGGAGATGACCGGATAGTACCTTATGTCGACAAAAGAAAGTGTAACTCGCTTACACTCACTCAAAAAATATATTTAGCACTTTGCACTCACTCGGACTCCGACTCACGAAAATATCAGTCACCCGCACTCACCCTGCAGACTCACCCTCGCGGCTGGATCTGAGTCCGAGTGAGTCGACTCAAGAGTGATTTCGCCGACCTATGTGTCATTGTATGGGGCGGACTTTGCGCCACCTCCGATCTCTCTCTTAAAGCCCCAGGAGACACGACCCACGTAAGTGTGTGTCTCTCCATTGTGTCCTTGTGGTGCGCTGTACCCATACGAATGGTAGGCCCCAGGAGTCGACTGGCGGAAGACGTGTGTGTGTCCTCAGTACTTCACGCGGTATTTAATTCTGCTATCCTGTTGCGTCTTTGCGTGCATAATTTCCGCCCTTTCAACAATGGCCTACAAACCACAGCTTAAGCAAGATTTGAAAGGTTGAGCATACGAGCTATATTGACCGCTCTGAAACTGCTCGATGTCAAGGTGCCTCAATAGAAGGACCTACGAGTTGCGCCCGCTCAGAGTACATATCTTCGTTGGAGTGTGGCCACTTGCCGGCGATGAAGCAAACCAGCCTCCGTCCCAATAACGCCGGGAAATGCTGCTGCGGTTGCGTGTCAGCGCTCAACGTGTGCCTAGGATCCGCGCTGGCGTCGAGCCATATCATTTCCCGGCCGTGTCTCGAATGTCGGGGAGTCAGCCCAGGGTGCAATGTAGGGCGCCTAGTCTTTATCGCGGCCTCATTCATACGGTTCAGTGAAACCCGACCATATCAAACTCGGGTAAATGAAGTTGTTCTTTATATTTAACTATTTACGATGCTTCAACGTCAACGCATGCGAGAAGATACGGCTACATCACGGAAGCAAATGTTTCGCCATCGAGCTTGGTTGAATTTCATTACGCCGCAATAAACACTACAAGCCACTTAATATATCTGAAGACTGCGATGACATACTGTTGTGATGGGCTTGAATTCTCTTATTTTATGTAATCGCTCGGCTAGTTGGTAGGAACCGGAAAACACAAGGTACGCATATACATACAGGACACAAGAAAGCTGTGGACCGGACTAGCACAGACTAACAACTGATTTATTTGGACGATGTCTCTTTCCCACAACAGCACTCGCAGACTGGTAGACTTGTAGCTCACATGATTGAATAACTGTTTATTTGTTTATGTGTTTATCTATTAAAAGAGAATTCTGGTATTTTTGCTTGATGCAAACTCACTAAGTTACAGCTAAACTGTAATGGAACGTCGGACATAGCCTTAACTTGTAGCAAAATCATATTTAAAGAAATACTCCATTAGCTGGATGCACTTTGCCCTTCAGAAAATTTAAAAGTGTACTATCTCACCAAGAGATGCAGCGATTGAAACCACTCAAGCGGTAGTGCTGGACTATAATAGAGAGCGGGTCTGGATTACCTAGCCTATCACTGTGCTAATGTACGGAAGTGCGTGTCTAAGGAACGCAGTTAGATATGCGGGCAGTGGGACAACTCGCCAAGTTGGAAAAGGCTGCAGCGAGTTCGGCCGTCGCATGGCCATGCAAGAACCTCTACTAGCCACTCTACTGACGACCCACTCCACGTCTATTACAGGAAGCGTTCCTTGCAGATAGCGTGAGCCATGTGGTGACAGGGGCACATCGTTCAGGCGCCGTCACCCGGAAGCGAAGATCCGTCGTAAATGACTTGAGTCAACAAAGAAAACAAACGGGCGTGTTTGCATGCCTCACTTGTGGCGGAAAGCGCACCCGTTGCGTCTTGCCTCAAGTAACGTTCACATTGTGACACCAGTTTTCCTTACGCGAAAGAAAATCGACGTTGTGGAATCAGGTGGCTGCTATTACGCTGTAAAAAGGACGCTCAGAAGGTTGAAAAGAAGGACTTTGATAAAAAGGGGCCCTGAATGAGCACGCGTAAAGCTGCATGAAGCGCGGTAATACACTGTTCTCATGAGTGCATTAAAAAATGTCTAAACACATTATAATGAATGAAAGAGAATTTCTTTTTTCTCAGCGAGGTTGTTTTTTCATTCGGCACAGCTAAATGGTTTCAACTGACAATCATGCCTGGGAAATCACAAGGGCTATCATCATTTTCTCTAATGTTAGCGTAGTAAAAACTTGAAATCACTGAAAGTCTAGGCGAAAAATGATCCTTTCCAATGGTGCGCTTACTTTAAGAAAAACTCCCAAGCATTTCCCCGAGGATGAACATGGTTAAGTGCGAATACACGCGGTGATGCTATGAGATGTATTTATTAATTCGCACTATTATATTTATTAATCACACTATGGTGCCTTTATGGTGTAATGGTTCCTGGGAATCGCAATTTGATCACACGGGGGAGTTTACGTTAACTCACTGGCGAATGCCAACGGATTTTAACTTTACTCCCCCTCACGACCCGCTCTCGACGGGAGACTGAGAGAGAAGGCGGGCGCGCGAGAGAGAGGGGTGCGCGCGCAGCTGCAGTGAGCGAGGAGAGCGGAGGAGCGAGCGAAGGAGAGGGGATATAAGGCTCGTTACTGACACCGATATCAGCGTAGCGTCCGTGGCTTATTCGGTAGAGCGTCGCGCTGCGGCCCGCCAAGTCCTCTTTCTTTTAAAGATAGAGAGAAGACTGCGGACGCCGCCGACGGCGGTGGATGGTTTGGGGTCGCTTATAAAGTGTATTCAGACTTAAAAGAAGAAAAAATAGTCATTCGGCTCTTTCATTTTGAAAGCCCTGACTTGACGCGTGTATGAATCTCTTTGAAGAGGCACGTCTCATTACACTGCTCCCTTCTGAGAGTAGTGTGCTCACAAGTGTGTTTTGGTTTTGTTTCGAATGAAAGAACGAATGGTTACAAACTTCGTGAGACGATTTCAAATGGTAAGCCTATAAGGTGGATGTGGCGAAGCTTATCTTAGAAATTATTGCTGCTTGTTGTTTCATGGCAAGACAGCTTCAAGCTCTGCGAAGCCAAAAGGAACTTATAGTAAAGGCAAATCCGTGTTCTGCCCATAATTCCTATGCTCCCTGGAGCGTCATGCGTTACAGTTTCCATAGACACTAGCGCTAGAGTTCCCTCCAGTGTTTGAATAGAGAACTTTATGCC